>BGNK01000115.1:95203-106979 GCA_003297005.1 Symbiodinium sp. clade A Y106 | reverse complement strand
CCCCACGCATGGAGGAGCTCTTGCAAGACAAGCGGCCTTCCCGGCCCGGGACACTTCCACACCTTCGCAGCTCATGGGGGTGCTGGCTCCCTTACTGGCTCTTTCATATTATCCTTATCTTGTATTATCTTGTCTTATACTATCTAAATCTAATCATATCTTACATTATATCATAATATGTGACCCCGGAGGATCACTTTGGACGCTCCGGGTGTAGGTCTAGGTCGAGGGTTCATGTGGAACCAGGCTCAAGGGAACTACGTCTCTCAGAAAGCTTAAATCCAGAGCCCAGCTAACCCTGTTTGGCAAGCTTAGAAACCGAAACCCCAAATCTTAAAGCGTTCATTTAGGCTCACCGCAGCCAGAGGACTAAATTACCCTTCGCCGCCCTCATGCACCGCAGAATCTTTGCGATGCTGATTGCTGTGGGTCCGAGGATTCAACTTTCGAGTTTACGGCGCTTACCCGGTAAAACCTATAAGCCAGCTGCTCTAAACCTTAGGAGCCGAATAACTCGGCGTTGGCACGGAAAAGCTTCGGGCTTCGAAAGGTTTGGAGCCTGCGCCCTTCGCGATGAGCAGCTTCGAGCAAAAGACCCGCCGTTCCTAACCCTTAATCCCAAACTCTTTCAGGCGCGAAACCAGTATGTAGGTCTGGATCCTGCATCTTCATAAACTCCAGGTCCTAGTCCTAGACACTTCACCTGAATTCCTAAACCTTATAAACCACCTCAAGTCTGAACCTAAACCCCCTAGCAGGCCTTTCTCCGTCTCCTTCCACCGGAGAGAACCGACGGCCTGCGCTGCAAGGAACTGTCGTAGGCCAGGTAAGGCACAGGGTTTAGGGCCACGTGGATATTTGTTAAGCCCAAGGAAGAATGTTACTATATGGGTGGTTGTCAAAATTAGGGTCCCTTTCTGGGTACCCTAAATAATAGGTGCCGTATTTTTGACAACCACCCATATAACTCTTCAGACCCTTTTTCTACATACACCTTAAGACTCCCAATGTCCAAAACCCTCAGCACTAATCTCGGAGAATCAAACCCTAAAGCCTAAAGCCCCTAAAACCTAAAAGCCCCCGACAAGGGCCAACAACGGTCCAGGTTGACAGGCTTGGGAATATTAATTTTGCTGGAAGCAAGTAGAGCCCGACTTTCGGTTGCCAGGGGCTGCTTATCCTGGGGAGATCGGAATTCCTAAACTCAAACTACGGGTCAACACCGGATACATGTGCAAAACGCATCCGGTCCCCTGCTGCCATCACGAGATCCAGGTGCTGCTCCGGTCTTCGAAGCCCGAACCCCAATATCAGGGCTTAGGCGTTAGGGCCTCGAGTTTTGGGTTTGGGCTCCCTCAGCTCCTAACTCCCAAACCCTGAACTCCGGCCTTTGCCGGCAGCCGAGCTGTGAAAGATCGGTAGCGGCTGTCCCCCACGGTCCTGGCTTTTTGGGCTTGGGGCTTGCAGGGCTAAAGGGTGTCTTAGCGGCGCAGGATTCTCAGCCAGGTCGGATGTTTGGCAGGTTGGCTTGTATGGAAAGAACACGCCTTAGAACGGAATTGGGCTGGGAATCATCCACAGGGTCTAGCTTTCTGCCAACTGGCATCGCAACATCGCAGATAAATGCTGCAGCTGCAGTGCCCTAAACCCGGAACCCACCCAAACAGAAAACCCTGAACTCTAATCCGCAACTCTTAAAGACAACCCTAATCCCTAAACCACAGGAACACTAACCGTGAAAAGAAAATCCTGAGCCCTTAGCATAACCAGGTCCGGTCCTCATCTCCTTCTCCTGCGGGATGTTCAAGTACCTTGGCAAAGGAGTCGAGGTTGGAACGTCCTACAGTCCTCGATGTGCCGAGTCATCTTCCAAAATCCTCAACCCTTCGGCTAAAACTGCTAAACCCTAAACCCCTAATCCCAGAACCGTTGGCCTTTGACATCTGAGCCTTTCTCACAAACCCTGAACCGGCCAAGACTTCCGAAAGAATAGCTTAGAAGCAGGCGGTATGGAGGCAAACCCCGAGTCTAAGACCCTAGCAGTTGAAACAGGGCTACAAATCCAATTACTGAGGCTTAAACAGCAATCAAGACTGACTGAGGCCTCTGGTCTTCAGAATGCAAGGCCCGATGACCCTGATTACACATCGACTTCGAGAGCAATGCTGCTGACATTTATCATGAAAGGCCAAGGACGTGACTGGGCGCTTGTGGCTTCGCGTTAGATCTCACACCCCTGAAGCCAGCCACTATACCAACCCTAAACCCTAAACCCAAAACCCCCAAAATTCGACATCCCGAGACCCACTAGTCCCATGTTGTCTGGCCGGGTGCTCATGGATCCGGGAAAGAGCGATGAACTCAAACTGCGCCCCAGTCGCTGCCTGCCATGGGTTTCGCAAAGGCTTCAGGTCTTCGGGCATACTCTATTTGGGAGTTTCCGCAAATAGTGGACCCTAATATAGTACCCTAAATACTCGTAGTAGGATCCTTATTCTAAGGCCCAAAATAAGGTATCCCTAATTTTCGGAAACTCCCATTTGGCTTACTCTGGCAGGCCTACTTCTGCGGGGTCGTCTGCCTCTTGGAGTCTCGGGTTTCGTCGTCATTGATGTGCTCTTGGAAGCTTGTTTTTCGGGCGTCAAGATTTAGTAACCCTAAACCCTAAACCCTAAACCGTGCGTCAAGATTTAGAAAGGCGGATGAAAAACCACAGCTGTGGGCAGGCAGGTGATTGACTCATGCTGTGGATGATGTGTCCCCCCCGACCCTGAACCCCGAACCCAAGTCGCGACAATCCTAAAGATCACAGACACCCCTCACCGACTCAGTCGCATGCAGAACACTGCAGCAGATGACAACGCAACCACGACCTTCGTCGCGAGCACTCCAAGCTGAATGTGCAAAACCTGCAGCCTCCCCGCAGAGTGTAGCTTGGGGCTATGCCATTACCCATAGGCTCCATAGTAGTTCCTTTTTGGGATTACCTTATAGGATTCTATTTATGAACCCCCAAGGAACTACTATGGAGCCTATGGGTATGCTATAAGGACGCATCAGCCCTAAACCCCGCCAGCCTCCAGGTTCACCTCAATGAGGGTTTCGAGCAGCAAGAGATTTGTCAGACAAAGTCCTCGGTGTGGCGAAAACCGCAGCACTCTCCTAAAAGCAGTGATGACGGTGGTCATCGTAATAAGTGGTGGTGGCGGTGATCATGTAGATGGTGCAGAGCTCGTCAGCATTATGTCATTATGGTCATACATATTATTATCATTATTCTCGTCCTTATCTTTATCACCACCAGCTTCATCATCACTGTCATCATGACTAGTGGCAACTGCATGGCTACCACCGCTACCGTCATCCCAACTAAGGCCGCGCCGATTATCTCCTTCGAAATTTCAACAACCTTATCACTGAGAAAAAACCCAAAGCCCTACTCAGGCTGTTCTGTCGAAGGACCGAGAGTACCAGCGCCGATCGACTCAGCATTGAGCAGGCCGACGATGTACATGGAGGTTGTATAAAAACCTCCGAAAAGGTTTAGGGTTAGAAACCCTTAAGGGGTTTAGGGGCTGATGGATTCAGGGAGTTTGGGGGTACATGGCTTTGGGTTTTGAGAAGGTCGTGCTTGCTGGGTACGCCTTATGACCCTCGAGAAGACCCTCAAGTGGACCCAAATTCCCGGCCGTGATGCTAAACTGCAACCTCTGCCCCATCCTATTGTAGTCTTGGTCCCTTCGTATAGCTGTACTATCATGCACCCCAAAGCTTTGAAAAGGGGTTTGCAGGGTGGGGAGTGGCTTGCACGGTAGAGAAGGCGCATAGGGGTTCATGTGGTGAAATATTGCAAATAGCGCCTTGTGCTCTAACTTGCATAGGCTTCCGTCCCAAGCAAGAAGAACTCTTCAACATTCTATGTGGAGCCAAGAAGCTCCAAAGAAAGATTACGCGATTCACCAGCCATCGCCTGATAGATTAAGGAGCACAGGGCAGCACAGGATTGTGAAACGAGTCTATCTTCGGTTCGACGTGTTTGTTACACACACATGTGTACATATGTGTATATATATATAAACACATATGTATGTATATATATATATATTTGTATGTATGAAGAGAGAGAGAGAGAGAGGGGGAGAGAGAGAGAGAGAGACAGAGAGGGACAGACACACAAACACATACACACACACACACTCTCTCTCTCTCGCTCTCTTTGCCCCTCTCTCTTGCTTCAATACTTGTGTTAGTATGTGTGCATTCCTATATATATATATATATATATGCACATACATACATACATACATACATACATACATACATACATACACACATGCGCGTCTAAAGACACCGATGTCAATGTGTATGTATATACATATGTGCATATGTGTACATATATATACACATATTTACACATCTTACCTCTTATGTATACACAGTTTACACTCGCGAGAATACAAGTGCACATGGGATCAGAGAACTAAGGATTTTAATCAGTCAGCATGAAGCACATCTAAGATAACAACATGTCGGTAATCGTTGACTGGTACTAGGTGTTGCCTCAGGTGTTTGGGAGTTTGGCGACCACGTCTTGAACTCTACCCTGAAACCAGGTGTGGGCTAACTGTGACTTGCTTTCTGGCTTTCTGGTTTCGGACAGGGAGAGGCCTCGAACAGAGCACCAGGAAGCCCACTGCAAGCTCGCATCAGGACACCCGCCAAGCAACATGACAGTTTCACCAATCCCTGATGCTTCCCCCCTGGATCGTTGAGCCCTTCGCGACTTACGATTTGGGGGTTTCCGAAAATAGGGGACCCTAATATAGTACCCTAAATAGTAGGATCCGTACTATAAGGACCCCAAATAAGGTACCCCTATTTTCGGAAACTCCCATTTGGGAAACAAAGGGGCTGAGGGTCTGATGGACGCCCGCCTCAGTACTCGGTCCCCCAAGAGGCCGGCTTTCAGCTGATTGTCCATAGCGTCACACATCTCCAAGGAGATTCGTTCCTTCAAGCTTTAGCTTGGGGTTTCGGGTGTATGGTCCGAGGAGATTTACGGCCAGGGAAGCTTGGACAGGGAACGAACAATGGCAAAGAGCGTGCAAGTTGCGGCTCTATCCGAAAATCCCGGCAGCATCCTGCAAGTATTGCGGGACGAAGTCTTACCAGTCTTAGCGTTATCAACCAACAAACACTAGCACTTCTGTGATACTGTACTTAGTGCAATGGATGCATCTGGGGGGTCCTGGTCGCGATATGCGCGGATCACCACATTGTTGCTCATGACATCAGAGATCAGGCTGTTCACGTCGGACCGTGCAGTGGACATGCAGTACCGCAGGGGCACGGTGGTGTTCCAGTATCCTTGACCACGGGACGACTGCAAGCAAGAGTCCACGTCCCAAGTCCCCCATCCCGAATGCAAAGGACTCAAAACAAACCCGCTGCCCACCAACAACACCGAGATCCCTGCGACTGCTCTTCTGAATCTTGCAGCCCAGAAGCTCACGCAAAGAGTCCAAATCAGGTAGTAGAAGGGGATGGCAAGGAAGGTGACCATGAGGGGGAGGATGGTGTGCACGTAGATCAGAGGAATCAAAGTCTGGTACACAATGGCAATTGTACCGGTGGCCTTCATGTACCTGTGCTTCTCTAGTGGTCCATGCATACGTGCATACATACATACATGCATACATACATGCAGACATACATACATACATACAGACATGCCTGCCTGCATGCATACATACATACATACAAATGCAGATACATACATGCATACATACATACATATACACAGCTAGCCAGGTGGATGGATGGATGGATGGATTGATGAATGGCAGAAGGGTGGAAACATAAAAACGATGGATAACACTGATAACGCAATGCTGGATAGTAAAAGATGTCCCCAGAATCATATCGGTACTGGCTTGGGTAACCAAACGAGATTGGCCTCCTGAGAACTTCAGGCATTAGGCTAGGTGTTAACACACCAGGGTGCATCCAAGACACAGGTACAAGTCTACGACCACCAAGTCTGCTGACATCCGATTCATGATCCGGCCCACAGGGTGCTTGTCGAAGAAACGGTCGATGGGTGCTTTGAGGATGCGCTTGAGCACGTCCCCGTGGATTTGTGATGAGATGCGGAGAGTAAACTGCTGGCCAAAATGCCAGCAGATCACCCAAAAGAAAGTCCCCGCTGCAAGCCAAAAGAGATACCTTGCCAACAGGATGCATTCACACCACCAGTAATTATGGAATTAAGTTCCGCTTCGTTGTGCTTTGCACTTGCACGCCTGTGCTTGCCATACTGCTAATACGAGCATTGCCGTTGGGCTGTCCCCTTCGACAAAAACCCTCAAGCACGGAGCAAAACGTCCCAGGCAGGGAAAGCTAAGATGCCCTGTCAAGTAGGGCCTGTCATCGATCTCTGGATGGACGGCCATGGTGTTCGTCCAATGAGCTAGGACCAGATCACAAAGCAGGTACCTCGAAACGATGGATACAACTACAACAAAGAGCTAGACTTGGGCTATGATGTGCAATCCATACCTTGGACTCGTGGCTAACATTGATGTCTCGACTTGGAGTTATGTGCCCTTACGGCCCTTGACGAGCAGGTCAACATTCGCTAACATAAGGTCCTACAAACCATAGCAAGCCTCACTTCACAATTAACAGAGATCTCTGTCGATGCTGCCAAGGCAGTTGCATCGGCCCCACTGCGTTCAATGATTCAACGTAGAGGAAGCTAGAATCCATCTCCTATGAAGAAGTATCTTTCGTCTTTCGTGTTGCATCTATGCGCCTGACCCCTCACTTGTGACTTCTCCACTTGATGCTTTGAAGCACCGATGCTTGAAGACTTCTCCTAAACTCGGTAGCCGTAGCCCAAACACATCTGCGGCAAGGCTTCCACTGACAGCGCTCCAAATGCTAAACAAGAAAACTAGACTCAGCTGGATCTACCCCAGACCCTACACCCCACATCAAGGAAGCAAGGCACAAATAGATCTGCATGAAGAACACCAGGCATGTGTTCAGGATGTTCCTCCATCGGCCCACCCGGCAGTAGTGCTTCACCTTGGATAAAAGTGGCTCAGGCTTTAGCCTAGATCATAAATGCTCAGCCGAAATACTGAACTCTACATCCGAAGCCCGACGTTTTATGTCAGGACATCTTGTGCCAGATTTCAAGGTTTAGGGTTTAGGGTTTAGGGTTTCAAGACTTGTCGGGAAGGGGTCTCGACTCCCGAGCACCTACGGTGAACTAGTGCCAGAAACGCCCAAACACCCCACCCACCCGCCTCACCCCCAACCCTTCTGTTAGAAGTTTGTCTACGTGTATGTAAACTGTCTGTATGTAGGTATGTACGTATGTATGTATGTGTATACATTATACATATATGTATATGTATATATAAGGATGCACGGTTCCAGACTCTCTTCCGAGACGTGAGATTCCAAGTCGACCCTCAAGCCACACACCGTGAACCAAAAGGCTCTGCCAACGTTGCCATCTCCACAAACCTACGCCTCCGCCGTGCACTACGCCCCTGAACCCTTCCTCGTTCCCACATGTACAACATGTGAAAAGTGCGAAAAACATCACATCAAAGCTCTGGATGTTTTAACGCATGTTCAGGACCTAAGAAACCCCGCAGAACCTCATAAAAGCCCTTCTACAACCGGTCAAAACTGTTTAGACCGTTTGTCAATCCATCTAAAGCCCATATGAACCCCAATAAATCCCCACCCTGATAAATCCTCACCCTAAAACCTAAACCCTAAACCCTCAACCCTAAATACCGAAAGAACTTCAGCCGGAGGGGCCATCTCCCAGGTCGGCCTGCCTTGGGCCTCCTCCTCACGCAAGCTGCCGGCGGTGTAGATGGTGGTCGGCTTATGATTAGCGACCTCCATCTTCTGAGAATCTCGTTCATGAGCTTCAGGTTCGGGTCTATGGTTTGGGGCTTAGGGCCCAGTATAGAGCTTGGGGCTTTTGGGTCACATGGGACTTGTCATGTTAAGGCAGATCTATACAATGAAGGGGGCTCGTTGAATTCAAGGTTTTTTCAGGTTTGGTTGAAAGGTTTCTGGCTGCAGGAGGTCTTTGGGAAGTCTTCCGGCTTGAACTCACTGCCCTCTTCTGGAGCATATGACGAGCCCCCGGCCTGAACATCCCAACAACCCCGAAGAGAGCTCTCAAGCCACAAACGTCGTCAAACAGTGCCCCGTTGCAGTAGCACCCTCGTCCTAAACCTTGGCCCTAAACTCTCAATCCTAAAGCCGGCAACCCCACAAATCGATCACAGGTCCGACTTCCCGGACCTAACACCAGGAACAGCACGAAAAGAGCCGACCTTGGACTCTTCCTTTCCGGAGGAGTCGGGTGATCCATCGTCAAAGACGTGACCTTGGTTTGGGCTCACGACTTTGGGATTTGGGCGATTTGGGGCTTGGATGGTGCAAAATGGAAGAATGCTTAAAATCCCAAGTGAGGATGGGGATCCAAGGAATTCGAGAAAGGATTCAGGGCCTGGGAATGGGGTGGTGGCCTGCTTTAGGGATTAGGGGGTTTCAGGTTGAGAGATTTCTGGGATAATTGCAGGTCAAGGGTTGAGTTGGCAAGTCGAAGGTTTTGTTTGGGGGGATGTAAGGCATGGCTTTCCATGGTTTTGATGCTCACTGCTTCTGGATGTACGGCACAGGTTAATTAGGTTTTGGGGTTGATTGGTTCTAGATTCAGCTTTAGTAATCACGACCTCTGGGTCCTTTGCTTAGGTGCAGGGCTAAAAGATCCGCAATGTGTACAGAGTTGACTGAGAAAAGGACGCTGCTAAGGCTAGTTGAATTGGGATTGCCTTGTAGGATCCCCAGTCTGCCTATCACCCCTGACAACGACTATGGTGTATTCACCCTGATCAGGCTCTTGTCACACGCATGCTGCATTATTGGCGGTTATATGTGATTTGATGTCATGCTGTAACTATGATTCAGACAACTATGGCATCCTCATAAGGTGACCAGAATCGGAGCCCTACGAAAGGCCCAAGCCGAGACCCTGCAGTCCCAAAACTTCAAGGCCATGCCAAACCCAAACTGAAGAAACCCCCCCAGCCTGCATCGGCCGCCGCCGTTTGAAGGAGGTCTTTGTAGGCCTTGGTCTCCATGACCTGGAAGTCTAAGTGCTAGGGAGCTGCTGATCCTGAGCCCGACACTCTTCTTCAGGTTTCAACTAGTGGGTCTCCCAGCACTTTTTGCAAGTAGGTACCTTAATAAGACTATAAACAAGGGCATGGTTTTTAAAGTACCCGGTGCTACCACCTAATGACAATCCTGACTGGTAGCGTGACTACGCAGCTATAGGTCCGACGGAGACTCTGGTCTGGAGGGGTGTTTAGGGTTTAGGGGTTTGGTGAAGAAAACGTGGTGCCTGAGTCCCAAACTGTACTGAGATATTATAAAGATCAACAGCCCGCCCCTCAACCGTGATCCCTAGACCCTAAACCCTAAAGCCCTAACCCTAAAATAGGCCCTAAAAGCCCTGAACCCGGTCACCCAGGCCTGACTTGGCTCGCCGGTCTCCACAATGCGACCGCCCGAGAGCACCTGAGCTTTCAAGCTGCTTGCAGATCTTCAAAGGCGAGCTTCAAATTCAATTTGGGTTACACTTATTAGGGGTCCCTTAAATACTCGGTACGCTGAATCGAGGACCCGAAGCACTCCAAACCCGTCTCTGAAACCCAGCCAGAAGCCTCGAAGGTTCAAGCCAACCGTTGAGTCAGCTTTGTCTCTCAGAGAGCCCTTGGCATCATGCAGGCCGAAGAGCAACGACGCGATCGAACTTCTTGATCCGCTCTGAGTCAGGCTGCAGAACGACGACCTAAAATCGAGGCCAAGAGTACTGTAATATACTCGGAGAATCTTTTGGGCTTCAGATCTTGGCAGTTTCGGGAGTCGTCTGAATCTACCACCAGTTAAGGGTTTAGAGTGTAGAAGTTCTGGGGCTTGGAGGTTGCGAACTGTTGGGCTCCATAAGGGGTTCAAACGACGGTAAGAGACCTTAGATCGCGAAACCCAGAATCAGAAGCCTTCGGCAGCAAGCAGCCAGACCAACAGCGGCACACCAAAAGGCTTTAGAGCTTTAGGCCCGGCTGAGCCACGTCAATCTTTTTGATCCTCCTTGAGGCTATCAGGACCGTGGAGTGTAGCATTGCGTCCTGTTGTCTGAGATCATCGTATAAATACGTATCATGTGTGCCAGGAGCTTCGTTTCGCGATCTGCCCGCGCCTCAGATTAACGGGCTTCTTCTTGCTGGCATCGCCGTGTAACATATCATCGGTATGTACGGCTTCTGGTATTCCAGAGGCATACTACAAGAACTCGTGAATCGGACGGAGTTCCGATCCACCCCCGCTGCCACAGGAGCTGCAAGAACACAAGGGGCTCGAGATTTGGATTGCATATCAATGATGGGACTCATCCCCCTATAACATCTTCATCATATATATATACTGTTTGAAACAAACAGCAACTAAGCAACCCCCAAAAAATAATGACAAAGCAGCCTTTATCCGCATAAACGTCGATTAATTATATAAACTCCATCACATATCAATAAACAAGAGCCCACTTACAACCCCAAAGAGCCCAAACCAAAAAATCGAATTGCCCAGCCGAGCCGCACGAGTCTTGGATTGAAGAAGGGGTCCCAAGAGTAACCTGCTCCACACCGGGGGCAAGAAGCTAAGAAGCTTTAAGGGGAGAGTTCTCGGGGCTTTGGTTTAGGGCGTAGGATTTAGGGTTTCGTAGGATTGTGTCCTGGTTTCATAAGGTTGTATAAGGGACTTATGTTGGTGTGATTGTGGGTTGTTTTGCAGCCCCTTTTCCATTCTATAGTCTCTTGGCCTGTCCAGCAGGAGCATCGCTGTCGGGGCATCGACGGCTCCGAAGGGGTCGTCTAGCAGGACCAGCTCTGAGTGCCTGTCAAATAACCCCGGCTTGTACCCTAAACCCTAAAGGGGCGCTATAAGGTTTGTATAGCTGGAGGGTCCTTTTCCCAACTGCACGACTGGCCATGCCGTCGGAAAGCAAAAAAAGCGAGAGGAGTAATGGGGCAACGCCCTAGGGCCGAGAGTTTAGGCTTTAAGGCTCTCAGATACAGAGACCCCAATGCTTACTCATATGTTCGAAGGCCCCTGCCCTTGGCCCCAAGTTCCCAAGGCATATCTCCAATTCAGTGCAACAGTGCAAGTAACTAGTATGTTGTCATTGCATAAGTTAGGCTTCTGATTCTAAGGGTTTCACTACAAGAATGACGGGATTTACCAAAACGGACCTCCTCATGATCTAAGGGGGTGTTCAAACTCATCGGCGCTATGCTGAAGCCATAGAAACCCGGAAACAACAACCGCAACCCACAAACAAAAAGCCCGAGGCCTATACCGAAACCTAAAACACGAAACCCCAAACTCCAGACGAGGACAGTAGTTTCTTTAAGCAGCTTTTTCTCCGGGATGCTGATGGTAGGCTGCTCGGGCCATGGAGATTCGAGCCCGCTGGCCGCCGGATAGCGCCACCCCACGGCTTCCTCAATATTTGAGGGTTCCTATGATTTAGGGCTTAGGGGTTTAGGGTTATAGGGACGTTAAAGTGAGCTCGTGATTATTAATGGTCCCCTCAATAGAGCTAAACTCGGCCCGGAACTCAATAATAAAAGGTCCCCTCAATAGAGCTAAACTCGGCCTGCACGTAATAATAAACCAC
>BGNK01000115.1:66956-94983 GCA_003297005.1 Symbiodinium sp. clade A Y106 | reverse complement strand
CCCCCCCAGACCGAAAGGCGAAAGGTTCAGATGGGTGGCTTTGATTAATGAAGTTAGAAGGGAATGGGGGGTCCAGGGTCTGGGGCTGGCTCCCATAGTCTGGGTGGCTTTGAGTAAGTGAGAAGGGACTTGGGGGGTCCCGGGGTTTGGGGGCTTAATAAGTCGAAGGGTTTGGGAGGGGTTTTGTAGGTTTCGGTGCGGAGGGGTCGAGTGATTAGGGTTGAGGAGGGGTTGAGATTAGGCTCATGCGTGACTTAACGTTTAGGCATAGGCGGCGGGTTTCGGGTTTAGGGAGAGTTTCGGGCATCGGGCCAGGATTTTAGGGTTAGGAGGGGGGTTTTAGTTCAGACGGGGTCGGTTGAGATTGGGCTCAAAGAGGGGATTTAGGGTTTAGGGTTAAGGGGGGTTTCGGGCTTGAGGGCCGGGGCTTGTAGGGCTTGGAGTGGGGGTTCAGGGTCGTGCCTGCTTTAAGATTGACCATTATCAGCCAGGAACAACCCTCTGCAAAAACAAATCCACCAACCAAAAAAACGCATTAATTAGGCAGCCCTTTTTTTGGTTACCGGCTCGAATAAGCACCGGAAAAACGCATTAGTTAGGCACGTGATATTACACACACCCCGGCATCAAGTGATTAGCTTCTCTATTGTCCCGCTCCTTACGGCATGAAAAACATTCGAGCCCGAGAGTCCAATACCCGTCACCTACAACGTGGCCTGTGCAAGGTGCAGGTCACGCACAATCAATTACATGATGATGACAGAATACAGCCCCCATGCGACCACTGACGATGTCTATATGTACTATATGTGCAGCCTTGAGCTTGTGCAGTCGACAGTCTTGGGAGTTCAGGGAAGCAGGTTCGACCATCCGAAAGACTTCCTGTGCAGTAGACCGCGACCCGGCGAGTAGGAAATGGCCTCGGGATGTAAACCCAAAACATCCCCAAACCCTAAACTTAAACCCAAAACCTTAAACTTAGTCCCAAAACCTAAACCTGAAACCCAAGAGAACACCCCCTCCCCCGTACAGTCGCCGGCAAGATTCCGATGGGGACGCGATCTCCGCCCGGGAAAAGCTTCAGGTCTCCTAATGGCAAGATTTCGGGAAAGGGCGGTGGACCGGGTTTTTATGGAAGGGAAGGTGGGATTTGGGGGGAGTGCCTTGGGGTGTAGGGTTTGGCTAAAGAGTTCGCATTTGGGCTGCAATTCAGGTCCAGGCTTCCGGTTCGGGGCTACCGGTTTTCGACCCGTTTAGGGTTTAGCGACCGGGTTGGGGGGCATGCTTTTGAGTTGAGGTCTGTGCGGCATGATTTTAAGGTCAAGGATCTGAGATCTGAATGTGATCGCATCAGTTTAAGGTACCTGCCCGCCAATTCACAGAACATCTACCCGAATCTCTCCGGTATGGGGCTGAGAGCACTTCTTGCCGGCTCCGGGCTTTTCGGATGTACAGGGGGGGCATAGCGGTTCAGGGTTTGGGTTTGGAGTTTCATTTCTTTAGCCAAGGCTACAGTTCAAGTCCTTCGAGAGCGGCTGCTCGAATCGCGGCGTTGTAGCGGTCCTGTTGAGGCAGTGTGCACGTGCAGCTCAGGAGCGGCAGACAATTGCTGAATGCCCCGCCGTCCCACCGTACAGTAGAGGCCCAAAAGTTGGAAACCCAATAGCAATCCTTAAGAGTCATGTACAGGGAATCCCACTTCTAATTGTCCTTAATCAGGTTTTCAACTTTCTGGTGTTTACTATAATACCCAAAACCCTAAAACCCTAAACCCTAAACCCTAAACCGTGGATATGATATTGGGCCTCGGATATCTCTTGCCCAAAGATCACGTTCTCGCGCAAAGTGCCCTCTGCAATGTGGGGGATTTGAGAGCCTTGAGAGCAGCTGGGTATAAAGATCTGGGAATTTGGGTTAAGTTGGGCTTTAGGGGTTTATGGATCTACGGATTTGGGGTTTAGAGTGTTAGGGGTTTATGGATCTACGGATTTGGGGTTGAGGGGTTTAGGTTCTTGGGGTTCAGGGTCTATTTTCTAGTGTTTTGTGTCCAGTGGCGCGGATTCAGGAGCCCTACTACTTAGTATCCATGTAGGGTCCCATTTCTGAAGCCCCTATTATGGGTGTCGGAACTGAGCACTCTTTCTTGCGTTTCAGGCCTTACGCTTTGGGGTGTGTGCGTGCTCTTGCCTGGCTCATGGAACTCAGTCGGGAAAGAGGAAAGATGCTCTTCTGGAACCCGTATAAAACACCTATGAAAAATGAGGACGAAACCCATACTTGTTGATAAATCCACAGCATGCACAGGCCAAAACCCCTAGAGTTGAAGCCGGTTTAGTATCCTCAGCAAGGTTTGTCGTACATTATGCTCGCAGCACTTGCCTGCAAATAAATGTCGGATGGCAACTCGATCCCAAGCTCAGACACTTTGGAAGCTTATGCCCTACCCAATTTATGGTTGCGTCTGGACACATAGAGCCGTCGGGAAACCTTAATCCCTCAAAGCCCGAAACTCGAAACCCAATCCTAAACCCGACACCGCCGAACTCCCTCTCATGCGGATGTAGCGGCAGTAAGCCACAGTGTCGGGCCGACTGATGCGGGCTGTCTGACCATCCCTGGGCTTTTGGTTCAGTTCAGGGTCTGGGGTTTAGGGTTCTGGGCTTCAGGCTGGGGGTTTGGTTTAGGGTTTAGGGTTTAGGGGTATAGTCTAATTGTGCTTTTGGTCTCGGGGGGCGGTGGGGGGGTTTGGAGTTCAGGGGTAAGTTCAGGGGTATAGGTTTATGCCCCTCTTACTATCTGCCTGCTCTTCGAAACAATATTACGAAACATATGTCAATGTCTGGCATAACCTAATTGTTCTTCCTATTGCTCTTCTATTCGCCCCCCCCCCCCCCCGACCCCGCCCCACCNCCCCGCCCCTGTATAAGGACATCATGACAAGGAACCCTAGATTAGGTTCTATAGGGTCCGGGTAGGGATATGGGGGTTGATGAACAACCCATGCTACTCCCTTTTAAGAGAACAGGATTCCAAGTCCTGAAGGCCAATTCCATGGGACGTTGAGCTCCCATACTGACTCGTTCACACCGTAAACACCCCCCAGCCCAAGACCCCTAACCATAAAAAAACTGACACCATATGCTATCGCGCTTAAATCGAAAACTCAAAACCCCCAAGATCTCTGAACACTCCTCGGATTCAGGGATTTGGGCAAAGCTGCTGTGGGTACAGCTCACCGAGGATCGCCTGTGGCGTAAAGGAGACTCAGGTTTGGGGCTGAGGGTTTAACGGTGTCGGGCTTTTTCAGTTTGATTTGGGGCTTTGGAGTTTTAGTTTTGGGCCTGGGCTTGCGACTCTTACTCAGTCCTGTTGGCTTCCCAGGGGCTTCATTCGCATACTGCGCGCAGTCCCCAGACGGCCCCAACAAACTCTCTAAGCAACTTCAAGATGTCGTTTGACATGCAACGCAGTGGGTTTTTGGATGTGGCACGCTCTGTCCTTGCGTGGTTCAGAGCCCAAGATGTCGCTCAACACACTAAACCATGCGAGGCCCAATCTCTGAACCCTAAAGATCCTGAAGGTTCAAACCCAAGGCCTAAACGGCTTACAACACCGACCAGCTGGATGCACAGAACTTCCAAGACGATCACAAAATCATCAAGCAACATCTTCGTTGCGGTTGGGCTGGTCTTTGCATCGCTTCCCTCGTATTGTAGCCTAAACAAAATGACCTTTCTTCGCTGGTGCTCAACGCACACTGGTAACATCGTGCCGTGTACGTCGGCTCATGATGCCTCTAAACGCAGCAACGACAGACTGTGGCACCAGCACCGCCAGCACCAGCACCAGCCTCATCTCTGCCACGCCGGCACATACGACAATTACGACGGCGAAGACGCCGATACGTAGCACAGCAACTGCACGATTACAACATGAAACAGAAGCAATCATCAGCATAGTACTGGCATTAGTTAACAGTATGCAGAAAGAGTAACCGTAACCAGAAAAGGAAGAAACAAGAGGACCGCAATCATGAACATGATCATGATGCTGAACGTTTCATCGTAGCATACCTACAACCACGACGACAGCAGCATCGTCGATGCCAGCGACGACGACGACGACGACTGCTACCATCAACCCAGCCGTGCACCCTAAACCCCTTGAACCCAAACCCTGAACCCCAAACCCCGAATCCTAAATCCGCTTCGGCCTGCAAAAGGGTGCTCTTTCCCGAGCCCACTGCACCAAGAACTGCGAGAAGCTCGCCGCGGTTGATCTCGGATGGTAATATGGGGGCTCTGATAGTCAGATTTGGGTTAGCTTGGAGGGGGGTTAGGAGTATTGAAATGAAGTTTTTTTTTGGGGAAACTACTAGTAGTTCTTCCAACCCATGCTTGATGCCTAGGGACAGCCGTGGGATTCAACGACGGCTTCCGGGTTTGAGCTGGAAAAAGCTAGGCTCGACAGTGCAGGAGCACAAATCACTCCTGGGGTATACTAGGCTACCATAAGTTCTTTAGGACTACCAGAGGATTCTGTTCTCTTCTTCAAGTGACTCCGACCTCCACATTACGCTAAGCTTGGGTTTGGGATTTGTAAATGCCATTGAAACCGGGATTTACGGTGATTTCGGGGCTTGGGCGTGGGGGTTCCGACCAGCATGAGGGCTCGCTGTCATGGGAAGGGCTTCCAACTCAGATTCTAGATTTAAGGCTCAGGGTTTATCGGAATGAATGTTCTGAGAATATTCTGATTCTGACAGAGCCAAGGCCGCAACATGTTCCGCAATAGGTATGCAGAGCCGGCGTTCAAAACCATCTAGAATTTAGAGTCCTGCGTATGCTTCGTCCACTTATCACTGTATCGTTTTTTTTCATGCTCGAACGGCTTATGCTGCTTCCGATTCTACCAGTACTAAGTATTCTTATCAGCATGACTAGTATTGTTAGTCGTGCAGCGACTATAATCAGCATCGTTACGGTTGCATTCCTTGTTGTTTTTCATCACAGATACTGCTAGTGTTCATGCTTACTCCTCGAGGTCTCAACCCTGGGTGCACCTCCAGGTCGAGGTCGTGCAGCACCGATGGGGCATCCTCCGAACCAGAGTGTCGTGAGACACCCCGGCAGAGCATAGGATTTTATGGCCTTTTGTGGGGCTTAAAGGAGCTATAACTTGTATAGGCTTAAAGTCTTTTTAAACAGCAGTATGTGTAACAACCCCTGGGCTCACATTACATGAACATGAAAATGAAGAAAAAGTCCTAAGGAACAGGTCTTGAGGCCTAACTAAACCCCCATCTCTAAGCCCTCAACCCTAAACTCTAAACCGAAACCAAGGTCCTGCGCCCAGCGGAAGCTGCCCCGCACCACCAGGCTGGAAGGCACCTCGGCTTCTTTCCGTCAGGGCTTCTCTTTCGCCAGTTACCCTTTTGGTAAGAGTTCATGGGTCCTCAGGAGCCTGTTCACACTTCCTGCGAGAGGTTGTCCTATCTTGCATCATTGCAGATTTTGGAGCCTGAAACCATCGGGTTGCAGTTGGGTAGGATTTGGGGGTTGGGGAGTGGAAGAGCGTTCGAGCTTGTAGCTTTTGCGGCATGTCCCTGATCTTCTGCACTCGCCCGGCGGCTGGGCCTTGTGATGGAATTCGTAGGGTCAACCCTAAATCCACAGTCGGGTTGGTGCCCAGGAAATCACTCACGCGAAATGGCTATGACAAGCATAGCCAGAAGCGCCAAAGCTCTAAACATGGAGCTTTCGACCCTCATGTCCAAGGAGCTTGCCCCGTCTTTGACAACCGGGTGTTGTGAAACTTAATGGTTTAGAAGTACATGTGTCCTGTGGAGGTTTCGGGTTTGGGAGTTTGGGGTTTCAGTAGCTTTTGAGAAATCGAAACTCAGGGTTCGATGACGGGGTCGAGGGCTTCTTGATTCAGACCATGCAAGAGGCAGGCGATTCACAAACACTCTCTTATGAAGTCAACAAAAACATCTAATCTAGACAGAGAGGCCACTCAAGAGCCGGCAGATGCCCCGTATCTTCGCCAAACACTCGGTAGGCTGCCACGCTGCAGACTCCAGACCCCAACTGCCGTCTATCATGGCCTGACTATCGATGATTTCTGTTTCGAGTCTCAAGCCAAGCACATTTTGTTTGGCGAAGGAGGGGAGGGTGTTTAGGGTTTAGGGCTGGGGTCCTGCGAAGCCCTGAAAGCTTGTTGATCCGAGACACCGATGGTCCGCTGGACAGCATTGGACGGTCTGTCTCGGGGAGGGTCCGGCTGGGCCAGAGACCTTGAGTCGTCTCTATAGTTAGGGTTTATAATAGGTTTTAGTTTAGGGTTTAAGGGCATCTATAGTTTCCATTCTTGCTCCGCTTGTCCTTATACCTTGATTCGATCAAGCATGCTAGCGATCCTAACCATAGAATTGATCAACCAGAGCAGGAACTACTATAGGCGTACGTATAGGTAGTCAAATATCTGAATCAGAACGCGAAGCCAGCGGTCGCACCTTCCCGACAGAAAAAAGAATCTAGAGTCGCAGCTCTCGGTAGAAGCCGGGGTCTCTAGTCAAGCTCTTCTGTTATGGCTATTGCGGCCTTCATCCAGGGCCATCTGCTTCTCGGAGGTGGACAGGCTAAGCGCTGTCTCTTCGGTTCCAGCACAATGAAAGGAATGGAGGGGAGGGGTGACAGATCTCATGTATAAAGTATACTACGGTCAAGAAAACCTGGTTCGGGCTTAGAAGCGACTTACTCGACGGTCCTGGGCCCATCAGGCCTCACTAAGGCCCCCAAACTCAGCAAGAAACCAAACACAAATCCCTGCACCTCAAATGTTGAGCCCTACAGTCAGCTGGAGTAAATAAGAAGAGACGTGGGCCCTTGTGCATCAGGGAGTTGATTACTGAACTGGCTAAATCAGGATGCCCCGGAGAGGTACTCACCAACATTCCTACGAAGCTCTGTATACACTCATCAAAACACTTACTAGAGCCGCTGGTGTAAACAAAATGACACGATATGGCACGGATGCACGGTATGCTCATGGTAAGCTACTTACTACACGCCCGGTCGTCCACGCACTCCAGAATTGGGTGAAGAGTCCAACCGACTTGAGGTATGTCTCGCTCCTCTCCTCTCGTCTCTCTCTCTCTCTCTCTTTCACTTGCTTTACCCGAAACAGAAACTACAGCGGCTGAAACAGAACTACAGAGCAAGCCTTGTGCAAAAGATCCCCTTAAGGCGGACAAGCCTTAAAACTACCCTAAGGCCCCTAAACCCTAAACCGGTCCGGGCACTGACCCAATCCGGAGTCTTCTCCGGAGGCAGAACAGGAGCTTCTGTCATCTTCAGGAACCTGGATGAGCTGATGTCGGTATTGAATGGTTTACGGTTTAGTGAAGGTGTGGGGTTCAGGGTTTAAGGTTTGGGGTTTGGGGCCTTCAAACCAAGATGCCCACGGAGAAAACCCACCCGGAGCGTCCAAGCCCTCAATAGCCCCGAACCTGACCCCTCTAACATCCCTTAAAGCATTATATAAGACCTACAAAACCACTGTGAAGCCCTGAAACCCACTGTAAAGCCTTTCTAAATGCATACCTCCCAAACCCTCACATCTGGACCCTTAACCCCTGAAACCTCAAAACCCCCCCAGTCCCAAGCCCCCCCCCTCCTCCCCTCCCCATCTTACTCCCCGGTGTTCGGGCCAGCGAACTGCTCGATCCGCCGAATGCTTGGGCCGATAACGATGGCCCTGCCCAAGGACTTTGTGAAGAGGTCGCAGTTGCTCTTCCTTTGTCTGTACTGAGCCGAAGACTAGGAATGCAGGGTATAACGTTTAGGTGCGTCTGGTTGGCTGTTAGGACTTTCCTTTTACGATGTAGGGTTTCTGGGTGGGGTCGGTGATCGCCCTTATGCAGGGTGCAGTCTTTAGGTTCGTACCTGGTCGATTATTTAGGGTTAAGACTTGGGGTTTAGGATAAAGGGCTTCGGGTTTGGGTGGGTTATTGTAGGCCTTAGATGGCTTGTCAGAAAGGAGGATTCCAGTTTAGGGTACAGGTCGGAAGTCAGGGATTTGGCGGGGGTGGCTGCGTTGGCGGGTAGGTGGTGGATGGTAGTTCAAGGCTTTACGGCTTCGGTGTAGGAGCCGTGTGTCACGTTTACAGGTTTTTGACATTGAACAAGTAAGGGAGGGGCTGGTTTCACAGAGCTTTGGAATCAAGGACGTCCTCAACACCACGTTTGAACCGAAACAGTTCTAAACCGATGTATTCTCAAGCTTTGCCTCTCAAACACATCGTAGCGCAAGCTGCACTTCGACTGATGTGTGTGTGTGTGTGCATGGAGGATTCGAGGGTGTTGCAGTTTACATCAGCGTCACAAGATTCGATAATCGCCCTCATTGCCATCATCACCAACAACATCATACGACAGCACAATCCCCCAACCTCACCATCGAGTGGCTGTCTGAAGCAGAAGCCAAAACCAGCAAGAAAAGCCCAGACTCCAAAACCCGTGGGATGCCGGCAAGCTTCAGATTGGACAGGATCTGCATGCATGTGAAGATGGTCGCTACATCATGGTGCCCATAAATCGCGGAGTAGCCCCAGACACCGGAAAGGATCAGGAGGCGCGGGAAACTCAGGAAGAGACCCACGAAGACACCGAGGTAGCCTCAGTAGATAAAGTGGTGCATCATAGGTTGAGGTAAGCCCGGAACCTTGAACCTAAACGTGACCACGAACCCCAAGCTCCAGCACCCTGCACCCCGAACTCCAAGACAAGCTCGAACCTTATACAGCGCGTATCCCTTATTGCGAGTTCTAGCTCGGCAGGCGCAAGCTCAGAGGTGTAGGGCCCATCTTCACACGGGCACAAAACATGCTCAACACACAAAATGCACAGCCCTGCCAGCTAACCTTCCTGGGGCATACATCATATTATCCTGATACCAAAGGCGAGCACATGGGTGAGCTATCAAATCCGGAACGAGAAATCCAATGCTTTCTGCTTTTTGGCTGAGCACCAAGCACGCGAGAGATCCAGGTTGCATAACTTGCGCTGCTGCCCTAAACCCAAATTAAACTCCAAACCACTGCTGCCCTAAACCCTAAACCCCAAACCGGTCCCACACCAACCTTGTCTTTTTAGAAGGCCTCTGTCTACATCGGCAGACCTACAGCAACTTCGGCGTCCGAGGTGCCGTAGTATCTCGTCAGGCTCCTGACTTCTTCCCTTCTGGAGTTCGAGATGCGATTGAACATGGCATCCTCTCAGGGGGGGGGGGGCAGTGTCCAATGTAGGGGCCTTAGTAATTAGAATTGGGTTTGGGGGGTATGGCCTTGGCGTCGAGGTTGTTGAAAATCTGCACTGGCTTCGGCATGCGGGAATTTTGCTGGCTGGGGGTTGTGGGTCAAGGCTTTGGTAGGATTTACAGGACTTTTGGGACAAGAGTTCTGAAGACTTTCGCTGGAGCTGCTTCGACCGCACCCGATCCTAGGCTAGAGGGGCAGCAGCCATTTCGCTTGCAAAATAGGGACGTAATGATTTCAGTGCCGTTTGGGCCATACTATCTGTAGTCAGAATAAGAAACCTTGAGGAATAACATTGGTCACTCTAACTCAGGCTTCTATATTCTGGGGACCCCGACCTCCCAGGCGTAGCACTTCACCGTCCGAATGCCAAAGAGCACCTCCCGCAATAGCGACACGCGCTTGTCCATGCATTCCTGCATCGCTTTTAGGGTTCGGGCTGCCTTGTTTCAATCAAGTTTCAAAGGGTTCCTGTTCCTCTGAGGCTTCAGCCTACGACAGAGTGCACGACGGCTTCTCGTTTGGCGAGAGTTGCTCTGGAGGTCTTGAGGTTGGGTGCGGCGGTGAGCGGGAGGTGCCACAGGCGACAGAACATGTTGAGAGCTGGTGGAAAGTAGGTCCAGGGACCCGAGATTATGGTTCCCAGGTCCTTACAGTTGGGGCTTGGGGTTATAAGCTTTAGGGCCCGCTCCCCAGATCCTGCGCGGTAAACAGGCAAGGGATCACGGATCGTGTAGTCTAAACCCGAAGCCCGAAACCCTAAACCCGAAAGCCCAAACCCTAAGCACTAAACCGTAGATCGAAACCTCAAAGCTTCATCTGATCCCCTTCCTCGACTCCCTACATCCACCCAAACTCCAAGTCCTGCATCTTGAAGGAAGCGTGGCCCAAACCAGCACCTTCACGATTTAGGGATGAATATAGGGGCCTTAATTAATATTTACCAATACTATTTTGGGGGCTCCCTTTTATGATTAGAGTATATTGGGCCCCAAAACCCTAGTCTAATCACTAAGGCCCCTATATTATATATAGGGTGCAAGGGTTCCGAAGGAACGGACGTCGGGTTTCCTCTGCGTTGTTTTGGCTTATATGGGTTTCGAGTCTGGGGAATTTAGGGGCAAGATCCCTAAACCCTAAACCCGAAGCCCTAAAGATCGTTAGTCAGCTTTTCTGCAACAAAGAAAGCACCAACTCGCAATCCGAAACTCTGAACGACCCATAGGCCCCATAGTCGTTCCTTTTTGGGGTTCATAATATGTAGACTCCTATAAGGTAATTTCAAAAAGGAACTACTATGGGGCCTATGGGTAGAGCCCTCTTTGGCTGTCTCACATTGGGGTGTGCCTTAGGGGCTGTTTGAACGTTGCTGTCGTACGAGTTGGTTGAATTTTGCTGCCCGGCATGTCCGGTATCACTTCCAGATCGAACTCGCAACTGGAGATCTGCATGCCATGGCACTCATCCACAACGATAACCACACCACCGGCACGGCGACCGCGGCGGCACAGAGAGTTGCCAAACCGAGCCGATTCCACAACAGGATTAACCTGGGCTTCTGGGTTCAGGGTTAGGGTTTGGGGTTGTTTTTTCATAAGCCTCATAAACTTGAGCATGAAGGCTGTGAGCCCTACAAGGCGATCCTTGAGGTTGGAGTATGAATCAGTATCGAAAGCCAATGACACATCCGAGTCAGACCTTAGAGCCATAGAGTGTCAGCCTTCGGCTTGCACTCCGATCGAGCACTATTGTAGCGAATCCTGCATGGACACAGGGCTTCTAGGCCCACTCGAGCAAGTTCAGGGCATCCCGAGCTTCATTGAAACGGTTTCGATCCCAGCTTTGGGTGTTGAAGCTGACACTCTGAATGCTGTCCCAAGGGGCAGCACAATCACAGAGATCGTTGAGTTCACGCACATGCAGAGCTGAACGTAGAAGCCTCTCCACTGGCAGGTTGCAGTGGCATGGGCCACGAACACAATGGTGAGAGTTGTTGTCATGATGATGATGATTATTACTGCGATTGCAATTACCATAATTAAACCATTACTATTCAGGATGATGAGAATAAATAACAATACTCGTATTAACAACCATAATAGTAGTAATAATATAATGATGCTACTACTAGTAATAGTAATGGTACCACGCAATATTCGTAAAAGCAGTATTAGAAGACTAATGACAAAAAATGATAATGACGGTCAGCTTCATCTCTGTCCACTGACAGCATGCATCAGCTCAACCGGTCATCTCTCCGGATCAATCATGGGATGGTATCTCTGGTGCTGACGAACTTATGGTAGTGATAATGAAAATGGAGACAGGTCTGGATAACATGAACGTCTCAATGTGATTGTGCTCATGACGGTGGTGTAGCATGATGATGGAGCTGATCTTTTGGATGCTGTTGGGGGTGCCACCATCCTCTCGGCCATCATCGGCATCATGATGGCCCGGATCAGCAGTATCATCATCATGATCGTCATAGAATGCTGGGAAAGATGACGTTGGTTGGGATCGTGACCTTGATCAGCCGTGACTCGATGAGAGTGAAGGTGTTCGTGATTATGCTGAGGATAGCTGTGGTGATAAGAGGAAGATGAAAACCATAATGGCGAGGATCACATCGACACAGTATCACGACAGGATTCATGATATCCTTCCATACACCCTAAGTCGAGTACTGTGAGGGACTGGCCTTGCAGGTTCGTGTTCACGTCGTAGTTGACCAAGGTCATAAGATCTGCTTGCATCATGTGGATAAGAGCACCTGTCAGTGAAAGGGCAGCCCGTGTTTACAACAAATTCAAGGCTTGCATATTCAAGGACGTGAAAAGCGGATGGCAGTCCCAACAGCTCCCTGCATACGGACGGCCACACTCAACACTGAACCCTGAAAGCCTTTGAGAGCGAGCCCTGCTGGCTTGCTCCACAATGCCCAAGAAATCCAATAAACACCATATGGTGGCCTTCATAATGATTTTAGTAGGTTTTCGAGGTATAGCATACTTATTATAGCAAGGAGCCCGGAGGAATAGTGTTGGTAATTATTTCGGCACGTAGTACCATCAACGCAAAAGCCTAGCTGCGCCACTATCCCACGATCCCAAGCATGCTACCCCTGAAGAGCTACTCCAACGCTCCTCTTTCGAGCTGTCGAACCATGGATATGCCCTTCTCTCAATGCCAGACTGGGCGAAAGCTATGGATCTTCCTGATTCAGTGCTTGGGCCTTGGTATTGAAGATGTTCCAAGCACTCAACTGGGAGTTTCCGAAAATTAGGGGTACCGGGGTACCTTATTTTGGGGTCCTTATCATAAGGATCCTACTATTTAGGGTACTATATCAGGGTCCCCTATTTTCGGAAACTCCCAACTAGGACCTAGAGTGTGTGGGACAGCGGAGTAGAGTCTGTCCCCATGCCCCTGCTCGGTTTGCCCACCTGAGTTCTTGGCTGTCTCTTCATCCTTCTCCTGATCGACCTGCCAGGCCCGGACGGACTCAGAATCCTAAAACTGGGCAACAGGCCGCGGGGAGTTAGTTCATCATTCTGGAAACAGTATACTTAGTTTGGGAATTCCTCCTGTGCTAAGTATAAACGAGTCGCAAGAAAAAGAAGAGATCAACAACCTGCTGAAACCCTGCACTTGTCGCACAGTTTTCGGTCGGAGTTCTAGTGAGTGCCTTGGTGGACTATGGGAGCGCAAAATCTCCAGGCTTCCTAGCTCGCCCCCCAACCTGCACTAGTCCGCTTCCACAGTGCGGCAACCTGCAAACATCAGCAAAAAGCCGAAGCCCCTAAACCTTAAACTCCAAACCCTGAACTTCCCTAAACTCTAGCCACCAAGCCCCGAAACCGAAGCTTGAGAACCCAAGCCCCACATGCACTTCCCCTACCACCCTAACCCTCAACCCAAACTCACGAAGTCAAAACGGAATTTTCCAAACCCTGCAAGCTGCCTGGAGCTTTGCAGAAGGAAGCCTTTGGGCCTGGAACAACGAGTTGGGGGGGTTGGTGCTCTGGGATTTAGGGTCTAGGGTTTTCGGGGCTTCAAACCATTTCGAAAGGGCTTTACGTAGGCCTGTGAGCTTCCGGTGCTTCGTGGAGTTGGAGGGCGGATGCTCAACTCCGGGGAAGTGTCGCTCTGAGCACCACTTTTGGGGCTTATGCGGTTAGGGGAGGGTTCGCAGTGTGCTTGGGGGCGTGGGCCTCATTCCGAGGGATGGGGGGGGGGGCAGGGGGAGAGCGTAAAGCTTTGGAGTAATGTAGACCCCTGATCAATTGCCCCTTCAGTGAAGGATCCCGACTTACTGTAATCCCCTTGTAAATCCCTACAAGGGGAGTGACCTCATTCACCAGACCTCTACATTAGATTGAAAATAAGTCATCGCCGAACTCCGAAGCCCTCAGCCTTACAACGAAAATCTAACCCTATAAATCCTGAACCCCAGACCCCAAAAACCCTAAACGCCGCAAAGCCCTAAACCCTAAACCAGCCTTTCGGAAGAGCGCCAGGGAGAGCCCGCCGCAGAGGCGCTGATCCAGCCGGCAGGAGATGTGGTTGTTGATCCTTTGCTGTTGGGTTTAAGGGTCTAGGATTTAAATTTAAGGTTTAGAGTTGGGGCCTGCGTAAGTAGAATAAGGGTTTGGGAGGCCTATGCTACGACAAGTACAATAAGAGCTTAGGTTGTATAGCAGTCTAGGTTTTAGGGCTCTGAGGCGTAGGGCATGCAAGTGTCAGGCAGTGTCAGGATCTCCGGACGAAAAGCACGCTCTAGATTCCAGAACCCTAAGCCATGAACCCTGAACCCTAGACCCTTATAAACCCTTAAACCAAGAAAGGCTCATAGCGTAGAGACCCCAAAGTCTTGCGTGCGGAGGCTTCAAGGTTGGATCTGCAAGGCTTCCGGGGCAGAGAACTTGCAATGCTAGGGCGCTGGATAACGTACGATGTAGGGTTGAGGGCTACAAAGCTTGGGGGCCGTTTGGGTTTCAGGTCGCGTGCGGCTCTTGACTTCAGGGCCATTCTGCATGCCAAACCCTCAACCCCAAAACTGCATTGCAAAGCAAAAAAGGCCATATCCCAAAATGCTCAACCCCACCAGAACCTTGAAGCCGTCAAGCTGAAAACTCCAAAACCCCTGAAAGTTTAAGGCCAAGGTCCGATAAGGCCTTAGGATCGTGAACGACTCGAATAGGAATTTATTTGGGCATACTTTACATACTTACATAAAACTTTAGGAGTACAAGGGCGATATTACTCTTTGCTAGTTATTCACGTCAAGCCATAGAATAAGACTGGGTGGTTCGAAAGTGAGGTTGCGACATCGCTGGAAGACTTGTCCAATTTTCCGAGTGAGGGCTTCTACATGTTCAGCAGGGTCTCTAGGGTGGATAGCCGGGGCTCCGAGAACATACTGGCTACCCTATCACTAGGAAGTCATAGCCTACTTCAAGTAGAGTTTGGGGCTACAGATAGGGCTTCTTGGGCTTGCGGGCTCGAAGGTATTGGACCGGGTAGGGCTTCGGGCACTTATACCCCCACTCACTTACCCGAAGCCCGAAACCTTACAGCTTAATTCCTGTAACTCGGCAAATCTAAAGCCTAGTACCCTAAATAATAGGATCCTTATTATAAGGACTCCAAAATAAGGCACCCCAAATTTTCGGAAAACGACAATGCATGTGCAGCCCTGCAGGATGACCCAACTCCCCACCTAAAATGTTAATTCCTGAACCCTAAACCCCGAATCATAGAAGTCCATGCCATGGCTCGAGCTTAGCACAATGTTGCTCAAAGGCAGTGCAGAGAAGACGACGATTGCAATCAAAAGAGGCTCTCGCAAGTCAGGTAAAACTCCATGCTCCTGGTGCCGCGTTCTGCTTAGGTTTAGGGTTTAGGGGAGGTCTGCCCTGAACCCTCAACCCTACTGCAAGCTGTGTAAGCCCTATAGCTCCGGTATTACAAGATCTTAACAGCCCCAAAACATCAGAATAGCACCATGAGCAAATAACACTAACCCGGAAACGTAGGGCTGTTCCGGTTGGAGCCGTTGGCGAACAGGCTCTGGAGTCCAGGAGCTCGAATTTATTTTTCACTGGCTCATAGGGTTTAGGGTTTAGGGTTATAAGCCCCGCAAAGTCACGGCTTAGCATTTGGAGTTTAGATGAGCTTAGGGTTTAGGGTTTACGAGTTTAGGGTTTAGCTTGCAGGGATCAGATTGTGCTCGACTAGTAAAGCACCACATCCGAAATCGGACATCGGCCAGTCACAAATGTCCAATCGAAATCAAGCTGGCAAGGATAAGAAGTAGTAACCTTAAACTTGAACCTAAACTCTAACACTGATCATTCGATGAACTCCAACGTCTGAATGCTCGACTCCTGAACAGGGCTTCATTGCTCGCCATACGGATTTGATAGTATAGGTTCTGTCATGGTTCTACTGGGCTCTGTAACGGACCTCATGATCCACAGTACCCAGTTATCTTAGGTACACCGCCTTAGGTAGTATTTCGGTCAGTGTAGTTGCATAGGTATGAACCTGTATCAGGAACTCAGTAAGGCATTCTTGCAGGAACGCTCACAATAGGAACGCTTTGACCTTCCATAGGAACCCCACCACAGAACCCTTTAGTACCCTTATAGGAACCCTTAACGGACACTTCTTACTTGTCCAGTATCCTAAAAAAACTAGAGGTTAACCTTCGGGATTATTTTGGGCCTATTCTACCACAAAAGGCTAAAGGTTTCCTACCCTAAACTCTATAAACCCTACCCTGAATCCTAAACCCTGCACCGACCGTGTTGGGGCCCAAAGAAGCCTCGTGGTACACCTGCACCCAGTGGAAGTAGCTCAAGGCCTTCTGTACCTCAGCCAGGTTTTAGGGTTGTTGGGGTCAAGGGTTTAGGGTAGGGCCAGGTGTTTAGGGCTTCAGGTTCTTAGGGTTGCTGAGGTGTTGGAGGTTTCTAGGGGTTTTATGGGTTTAGGGTTTGAGGGTGTAGGGCTCTAGAGTTTTCGGGATTGGCTAAGGGTTTACGGCTTTCGAGTTTCAGGGCGGAAGTTCAGGGTTTAGGGCTTTACGGTTTTAGGGCTTAGGGCTTAGGGTTTAGGGTTTAGGGCTTTGGTGCATTTAGGGAGTCAGTGATGTCATCCGACTCACGGGCACGCAACTCAAGTTACTGAGTTACTGCGAAGTGCTATTAGGGTTTGTGGATATGCCGACCAGGCTTTAGCGCTTTGACAATGACTGAAGCACATACCAGTAGTCGGCGCAGACGTGGCGGCAAAGCCTATAGTAAATAGGCTTGATTCGCATCTTGAAGATAAGACTGGCGGCAAGAACAAAGAGTGAACCTCGGGAATTTGCATGGGTGGCAGCTCTAGGGCATCAGCTGCACCATCATGATTCATACATTCGGTGTTGCTACTCCTCGATAGTGGAGCCCTGGCGGCTCTGGTCTGTGAGCTGTACACTCAGTCACTTGGATTCTTTCAACAGTAAGACACCTGCGTTGACTGCTTTACATCCTTCGTTGCGGTCCTTCCGCTTCTTCGTTCTGGCGTTGTCATCGGACATGTTGAATGCGATCCCGTTTATATGTTTTGTAGTCGCTCTCACAGCAAACCATGATTGCAGGCACCTTGCAGCCTTACAGGAAGCGTCCCCTAAACATTGGCCCAGTGTTGGCTTGGAAGGACTGCCAGGGCGGCCGAAGCCATGACTCAGGACTAGGCCAAGGATGGGGCTTCTTTTGGAGGGTATTCGGGGATCTAAGGGTCCTAGGGTGGTGTAGAGCTGCTTTGAGGTTTGGGGGTTTCAAGATTCTGGGTTTGGGGTTCAGGGTTGCCGCAAAAGCGCAAGGTAGACAGAGTAGGCTTGCGAGACGATGATTTGCAACGCCAGCACCTTGGAACAAGCAGCAACGCTTGGGACCCTACCCTAAAATCGCAGCAAGGGCTGGGAACTCAAGCGTAGATGGACATTTGAGTAAATCGGAGGGCGCAGAAAGTCAGAGGCGCTAACAAACGAAATGCAGCAGCCATGCAAGTGTTAGCATCGTTGCGGCGTGAACCCATTACATTACTATAACCCCTGTACACTCAAGCTTTCGCCTATGTAGGCAAAGATGGACCTCAAGGAGCTTACATTGTGCAGCCCCCGGCTCAGGTCCTTGCTGACGACTTAGAGTGCTCGCCTGCTGCAGCCCAGAAGCTAGCATCAGGCAAAGCATCGTCTTTATGGTGTAGATTCGGATGATGACACGTGCCAGGGAAGCATGTAGCTCGCCCATGGTCTCAACTTCCTGCGTGCTGTAGACTTGTGGGCCTCCACGTGAAGGTTCCGGGACCTTTGGGAAAAAACGTTCTTAAGAAAAGGCAAGCTATGGTACGGAATTGACACTGCAGCTGCTAATTAGCCTCGGTCCTCTGCGCCAACAATCAAGAGACCGTCTAAAATCCGATGTACAGCCCTGACATAAAAGCCGAAAAGCTGCTATTATGTGTATCCCCAAAATATTAAGAGTCCTATATTACATTCATCACCCCGGGCCTCCAAGCCCCAAACCCTGAAACCACAAACGTCCCGAAGTGTTGGAACACTTCCAGCCGATGACCTCATCCTTTCATGAGGACGATTCGGGTTCGGACCTCGAAGTTTAGGTTAGAGGTTAGGCATGACTCCGGAAACCCCAAAACATCCAAAACATCCAGAAGCATCACAAACCCTGCAGCAGACACCTACAAAAGCGTCTTGAAGGCGACATTCCTAAATGCCGACAGGGTTCCGAATTTCAGGGATCCTTGTATGGATGGAAAAAAGTAGGACCCGTGCTTGAAGCACCCCCCCCGCAAAAAAAAAAAAAAACGACCATCGCTCGAAAAGCCCGGGACATCCTCATTCCACATCTTCTCGAAGATGTCGCTGCATTCTTTGGCCTTTCTTGGAGGCGGTTTTGTGGAAGGGATCGCAGGTTTTCGGGTATAGGGTTTCGGATCGTTAGCAAAATTAAAAAGCTAGCGGACCCTCGTTTTTCCATTGGGCCGCGCGGGACGTGGCCCGGAGTCACGCGTTTCAGTTTCGCAGCCATTCCCCACCCTATGGCGGGTTTCGGGGCCGCCGTGGATGACCCCAGGAGGCCAGCCGGCGAGCATCATGAGCACTCGGGCGCCCGCAACCAATTTTTGAGTCTGTTGCGGAAGCCCCTGAAAGGGCGCGCATCATCAGCATCAGCGTGATTCGGCGGAGCGGGGGTGCGTGCTACATGGAGGGCCGACGAGGGCTGAGAGGGCAAGGGGAGGGGCAAACACAAGGACAAGGGACGGGTGCGTGGCCTTGCTCCAGGCTTCTACCTGCGCTGCCCGCCCGTGGGCGCAGCCCCTAGAATTTACCGTAAGCTACCATCACCTGACTTTTCTGTAGACTTTTATTTTATGCCCTGATTTTGAAAAGTTTGGGAGACCCTACAGAAAGAAGGTTTGGTGCTTCGAGCGAGGCTTCGGTATTGAGACTTGAGGAGGTGAAGCTTTTCTGGGCCCTGGCTTCGGGTCTGAAGGTTGGCACAGGGTTTTGGGGTTTAGGGTTGAGTGTCTATAGAGTAGGTTTTTTCTTGCTATGTTAGAGGGGCCAGTCTTTTGAAGTTTGGAGAAATCTGCGGAAGCAGACCCTCAAGGCGGAGGCAGTAATCATCATCATACCACGAAGCCCTAAAGCCTTAACCCTAAATCCAAACTACAGGTAGGTGAAGCAGAGGTAGTAGACGTCCGATTTGAGCAGTGACAAGAATGAACCCGTTTAACTCTCATAGTAGCCTCATTCCCCCTGGACCTCTAATTGCAGACTTGACAGCTCCATTACGGTTGCCTCAACTGGCTTTCGGAACTGTGTACCTTCATCCAACTGCCTCCCTTCCGTCTGCACACTATACGGTCCAGATCATCAGTAACAGTATATCCGCACATAGCCATATTATAGTCATAGCGAGTTATAATAATTTTCGTTACAAACCCCACAGCCGTAAGTCCATTCATTACGGCCGGCATATTTTTATCAACCATAATTCCGGGGCCCATTCAAGGTAAATCGGCTTCGAAGGATACATGGCTGTACTGATTCCTTAGTCCGGGAGAGCCCTTTCAGTACATCTTTCGAAGACCTGCGCAGTCTCGTTGAGGTGAACCCTCCATTTAGCCCTAAATCGCTTGAACCCCTCCTTGAATCACTCCTTGAACCACAAATTCCTGTAACAATCATAACCCATGCAGATCATCCCCAAAAGCCCTAATGTAGGAACCTGATAAAGAAACCTTAAGCTTGGGCCTTTAGGGGTTCCTTATATGAATCCTACTATTTTGGGGTTATAGGCCCAGGGTTTCTTAATCAGAAACCTACATTACAGCCTAGACGAGCCGCCTGCATCTCCCTGCCACCGACTTGGGGAAGATCTCCAGGTTTGATCTTCGTCAGGGCCGCGTCCTCTCAGGGAGGAGTTGGGGCTTTCTAGAAAATTTATTTAGGGTTTAGGGTTTTAGGGTTTAGGTGTTAGGGTTTTACAGACTCTTAGTCTTTGTTTCTGAACATTACTCGTCACGTTGGAAGTTGTCTTGAAAGGAATAGGGTCTTTTGCTGCTTAAGGCTCTGTGAAACCTGGACCCCAGAACCCCTAACCCTAAACCCAAACCCCAAACCCCTAGGCCCTAGACCCCAATAGCCCTAAACCTTAAATCCTAATCCCAGGCCCCCAAACCCTACACCCCAAGCCGTATAAGCCACGAACCCTAAGGCCGCGTCCTGGGAATGCCCCCATTTTGCAACCCATGGGCTGGCCCACGAGACGGCCAGCCACCCGAGCCAGCCTGGGGAAAGAGGTTTAAGGCTTACGGTGCATAGGGCGTATAGGATTTAGGGTCAAGGGATTCTGGGTTTATAGGGTTTTGAGGGTATAGAGTTTTGGGTTTTTAGAGCTTAAGGATTGAGGGTTTACCGCTTGGGGGATTCGGGATCTAGGACTTCATGTTTGTGTTGGTTGTTGAAGGCTCCTTTGCACTCCCTGTACCAGGCTCTATGTGCTTTGGTTTTTTAAAGGGTCAAAGGCTCTAGGGGTTTGGCAGTGTTCTAGGTTCCCCAGTAGGCCCTTAATAATAAGGGTACCCTTTTTCCTACTCTTCGGTTGTAATAAGGGAACCCAAAAAGAAAAAGGGTAAAGGGTACTACTGGGGCACCTAGTGTTTAGGGCCGTAAGGGGCGTTGCCAAAGGCTGTTGGGGATTTTAGGGCTTTGGGGCCTGGAGGGGTTTAGGGATTAGGGTTTAGGGATTAGGGCTTCGGGTTTAGGATTTAGGGATTAGGGTTTAGGGATTAGGGGATTTGGACTGGGCATTCTTCTAGGGATCTCCCGGGATTTTGCTTTGGCCTTTGGTCCTGGTTTCCTTGTTTCTCGTACTGCTTCATCATGTCGTTAAGGAGGCAGGGTTTGGGTCATAGTGTTAAGGCCTGTAAACATCTAATCCTCTAAGTTGCAGCCTCATTTCGTCGTTAAGCTTTCCAACGCCCAAGGATCCCTACAGAGAGATGCGGAGCCTGGCCTAACCTATTGACCATGGGCTGGAAAGCCGCCCACAGTGGGTTATGCCCATGTGCCCGACTACCAACCCATGTTACCAACAAGATTCTTCACCAGAACACCTCTATAAACTCCTAAGAGACCAATACTTCTTACTGACTGCCTGGGAACCTGAGAATAACTCACGAACCATGCTGAACCGGAGGCAAAAGCAATAGAGAGACCAAAAACAAAAGGCCCCTACTACTGAACGTGGGGCTTTGCCAATCGCATCCGCTCTCGTCCTATATGTTGCAAGCTTGTCAACTGGAGGTAAAGCAGTATGGGCTCACAGCATATTTAATATGTAGAATATCATCATAACGACATACGATTGTAAGCCAATGATGCATGCACGCAATATGCACATGCGGAGTCAATAATACTGTTCTCGCCATGTAGCTCTCTTGCCAGGTCTTCTCCTCCACATCCACACTCGAGACCGTCTTGCAGCGAGGCGCACGGTATTCCACCTCCTGGAAGGGTAGGCCCTGAACCCAAACCCTAAAATCTCTTTTGCACGTAAGCCACACACAACTTTAGGCTCAGGAGTGATGTTGATTTGGGATTCGTGCGTCGTCTTTCTGCATGCGCTCATGCGTTCTGCATGCATGCTAGGGACAGTCCCGAAAACGTCGACCTTAGCACCAAACAAGATGTTGAGGCAGGAGGGCGGCCCTAAACTTAAACAAGGATCCCTCTTCGGGTTCCACCATGGGTTTTACAGGGTTTGGGGTGCTTTATGATAGGGGCCTGAATTTAATAGTTAGATAGTTAGAATAGGGTTTGGGGTATGTTTCGTGGCTGTACTTAAACGAAGGAACCCTTGAAGAGCAGCACTAGCAAGTATTCAGGCCCCTAAAATACCTTTCAGCCGAGACTTCTAAAGAGCCTAAACCCCCTGCCTAACCCCGGGCCCACAACTACTCCGGTGCGCCTAAGCCCTGAACCCCCACCCCCCCCCCNCCCCCCCCCCCCCCCCCCCCGAATTCCAAACCATGGACTCATGAACAGAAATACATCTGCAGATCCCTGAACAAAATCATCGGAGACACTAGACCTCAAACCCCAAACCCGCAACTGAAGACTTCCTAGCCATTAAACAGTCCTAGACTGTGCAAACGAAAAAAACATCAACTCTCTAGAAACCCTAAGCCCTAAACCCTAGACCTCGAGCCCACCACTCCTGGTAAAGGTGGTTCGGCGGATTGGCCATGAAGTAGATCATCAAGGCCTCATTATTCTCAGTGCAAGACTGGAGACGACTGCAGTTCAGAGCTTGAGGGTTTTAGGGATTTAGGGATTAAGGGTTTGGGTTTTAGGGATTTAGGGATTAAGGGTTTGAGGTTTGGGGTTTGGGGATTTAGGGATTATAAGGGTTTGGGGTTTAGGGATTTTAGGGTTGTAGGTACAGGGCACGGAGCTTCAGCCTTTAGGCGGTTGAGTTTTGGGGGGATTCAGGTTTTATCGTTCGAAGCTGCGGGGGTTCGGGGCTCAATGTAATGCTTCGGCCTGTTGAGGCTTTGCTGCCGAGTCGCCACCGACACTGCGTAGAAGGTCACATAGACGCAGATGATTGAATACCTTACGGTTTAGGGAATGGGATTTGGGACTTAGGTGCATCTCCCTGCAGAAACTGCTATTTCTCAGGGTTGCGTATTATACTCATGTCTATACATAGCATCGCATACCCTACAGCCCCGTTCTAGTTGTTAAGGCATTGGCACTGTTACTGTATGGAGGACTGACCCCGTGCGTAACCACCACATCTGGTCGCAGCCACAGACAGACGGGCTCGAATACAAGAGGTTGAAGCTGCTTTCGACTTTGTACATGCGGCAGGAAGATGGAAACTCGTTTGGAAGCGTTTGCGCAGACCAGTAACTTGAAAAACCAACCATCTCACACATGATCATCTGCACCTTCGGAAGCCTAAAAACCCAAGATACCCCAAGACTCTGAATCGCGACACTCTAAACTTCAGCTTTTCCCGATCCATGTTGCTCGTGCAAGCGGTGGATGACCCGCTGCACACGATGCTCGGAGGTCTCTTGAAAAAGCTGAACATGGCTTGCATTCCTGCATGGTCTGCTGATTGTCGGGTCTTAGGCTGAGGATTTTAAGATATAGGGTGTAGGATTTAAGTCTTGAGAAAAAAGGCAGCAGTCCAGGGTTTATGGTTTAGGGTTCAGAACCTGGGACATAATTGGCAGGCACAGGTGTTCAGAATTGCAAGAGTGACCCAAATGCCTCCCAACTGCGCCTGCGGGCTTGACTCATAGTGACAACCCTAAACCCTAAACCCCTAAACCTACATGCCATAGGGCCCTGAACCCTTTAGCCTTGAACAAAAGACATGTCAGAAAGGCCTCGAGGTGCACTGCCCAGGAAGCGCTCCAACTGTCTGCAGAGCACTCACCTCAACATGGCCGCATTCTTCCATGCATCGCACGTTTAGGGTTTAGGGTTGAGCGTTTTGGGTTTGGGGTTTAGGGCTATGGCTATAGCCATATTCCCACTACAACAATACCTTTAAGTTGTGAAAGCATATGTAAGGGAAATTCATCGTTATGTTGGCAACAGGGTTGTTTTGTTGATGGATTGAAGCCTCTCTTCGATCACAGCTACTTAATCCATAATGTTCCATAACCGCGATCAAGGAAGCCATATTCCCTGTTCACGGGTCCTTCCTCGAATAACCTATGTAACTTCTAGAGGGCACTAATCTCCACGAACACCAAGATCGGGCAGACACCGGTCTATATTCTACTACAACTTTATGAGGACTATAATGTTAAAGTCATGGATAATGGATACTATTGCCAATTATTCGGGCCCCTACAGTGGGCCCCTACTAGAAAAAGCAACGTCGACCCTCCTCAGCTTCAAAGGCTATCCCGGAATGTTGCGTTTCGCTGCGTGTGAACACACCCCTGCATACCCGCTGGGCCCCGAACCCTGATAAGCACGCCCCGAGGCTCCTACTCTAGATCCAACGGTTCGGGGTTCAAGGCTGTAGGGTTTGAGGGGTGATCCTAGATCCTAAACCCTTACACCTAGAACTGGTAGATCTGAACTCTCCCGGAGACTCCAAAAACCCGAAGACCTCAACAACCCGACACAACTGATAGTGCAGTTCAGCCGCTTGGAGATGCAGATGCAGCGGAGAGAGCAATGGGGAGACTTCCAGGCAGCCCTGCTACCATAGGATGTAGGGCTTGGGGCTTGGGGTTTACGGGTTAGAGTTTAGGGCTTTAGGGCTTGGGGAATTGGTGATGTGGGTTCGTACCTTCGGAGTATATAGTATTTAATAGCCTCAAGCATCAGGGTATCTTCTATGCCAATCATCTCGACAACGCTCAATGACTCAAGCCCTCGACCAAAGCAAAAAGCAACACTCAAAGCTAAACCTAAAGAATCCTGATGTAAACCCAAAGCATACACCCTGAGAAACCTTGTGCCGACTATCATCAAAAAGGAAATGACCGCTTGGTTGTGCCAGTAACCCGGCCTGCGGAGCTGTTGAGGCGCTTGGTGCGTGCACCTGTTGAGCTTTGGAATTGAAATCAATTGCTACCTGTATCATTGTCCTTGGCCCGCAACCCTGTGAGCTCCACAACAACAAACCCAACAATCTTAAGAAAGTAGGGCATATCTTAGGTTGTTTTAAGTGTGCCAGTTCGCTTTCGAAGGCCTGTGCCAAAGTCAAACAATGGAAAATGCATCTTGTCGCGGGGGCCGGAGCTTGTCATAGCAACATCCCTAGTGCCCTGGAGAAGAAAAAAGCGGTTTAAAAAGCGTTCAACGTGAGAGGTTGGAAAGCCAGTAATGTGAATAGCGCGACGAAAAATTGTCGTACTCGAGTTGAGAAAGCGAGATTAGTATGTATAATGGCAATCACAGGACGTTTAGTAAGTTTAGTAACAGCCGCACTGGAAAACAAAACAACTATGAGTCTCTTGAATTCTGGCCAAAGCTTGTAATACCGTCAAGGTAGCGATTGCTGGCACTTGCGATGGTGAAGACGGTGACGACTTGCTGTGATGATGACCTTGGCGTTGACGATGACGACAGTAGAATGGATGCCGACCGACGCCGGAAAATGCCGCCTTCAACAGCGCAATCCTGATTGCTACTGCCAGTTGCACCACCTGTGAAATTACTGCTGCATACCTTTGTCGATGGTAAAGCGATCGTGAATCTTGTCAAGGGCTGAATCCATAGCAAGCCTCGATCTCCGTCTGCAACATGGAGGTGGCAGCAAGCTCATCCTAACATTCAAGACCCAAGCCTAAAATCTAAAACTCGTGATGAAACTTGGGGTCCACACCTCCGTGTTGAGAGTTTACGGATTGAGGGTCCTTTATCCACGTTCTTCCTGAAGCCTAAGTAAAGCCTGTACGAAGGCCCTGAAATTCTTCGTTCCAAAGCACGCGGCTCGGTGTTTCCGGTTTCGCATGCGGGATCCCCACTTGACTTGAAACCAAATCAAACGGGATCCCCACTTGACTTGAAACCAAATCAAACGGAACACTAGGAGCAATCCACTTGGCTTGGTGCTACAACATGTCGAGGGCTTTGGGCAGATTTCTCTCCCGACAGAAATAGCACTGGCCCTGGGACAACATCACACGGATTGCGGGTTGCGCATGTATGATCTAAGGCCAGGTAGGCTCCTCGGGCCCTGCGCCCGAAAATCCCAAACCACTGCAACCCGCTTCAGAAAAATCCTAACAAGAATTCTTCCAGGTTCTCAGGTTCCCAAGCTCTTGTGGGCACCTTCTACTAGATTTCAAAGTACTTAAGGCTGCTCCTGGCCAAGGCTCCTCTCCTACATCTGGCTGCGGCGCGGCACCTTTCCGGCTAGAGAGGCTGATTGCCGACCTCACAGACGAAACACGTCCATGCAAGGCTGAGGGTGTGGGGTTCAGGATCTGGGGTACATAGTCAGTTCAATAAGTTTGAAGGCTTGGATGGAAAACCGTCCACTTCGGATTTTTGTTTGAGTCTCCCTTCGGGCGTCGTCTGCGCAGACGAACCTATAAACCCTGAACAGTTCAGCTAGTTCTATCGCCAGGCCCCACCACCCCACACCCCTGCCCTGCAGCCTAGGCCGTATGCGACGCTTAAACATACTGCTTTGAAGCCTGAAGCCTGAAACCCTGGTCCCAACACTCAGATACGAATACTCCTGTACAGTAAACTGCATGCCTCCTGAATCCTGGGGCGTATGCTATATATCAAGAATCGCCTGACGAATCCAAACATGAGGCCCAAACAAGAACAAGCCAGGTCCGATCAGCGTCGAAAAAATGTCTAACAGCGTCCCTTATAGCCCCTATATTATGATCATACAACAATATTATACCCAAAAAGCACACATTAGACATTTCATATACAGCACCCCACCCAAAACCCCAAACCCAAACCCACGACCCTAAACTTCAACCCGGCCCGTGACCCTAAATCCCAACACCCCAATGTCCAACAACCTCGAATCCCAAACATGAGGCACAAACAAGAACAAGCCAGGTCGGACAAATGTCTAACAGCATCCCCTTATTGTCCAAGAACCTTGAAATCAGACTCAGACTGGGCGCTGGAGCAAGGTGACCTGCATAAGCTCAGACTCGGCATCTGAGCTCTCCTCAGCTGCAAGGGGGCTCCCTTTAAGGACGCCGGGAAACCCATCAAAAAAAAACTTTTTTGCATCCAAAAAAAAACTTTCCTCAAAAATCAAAAAAACTTTTCAGCCAATCAAAAAAAACTTTTTTGCATCAAAAAAAAATTTCTCTACCCGTTTACAGGCAAGCCTAGGAGAATCCGGAGATTTCGTCCCCATCATAAAAAACTTTCAGTACTAGTCGTAGTCGTAGTCGTAGTAGTAGTAGTAGTAGGCGTCGTCGTAGTACTACTAGTAGTAGTAATAGTAGTAATAGTAGTAATAGTAGTAGTAGTAATAATAATAATAATAGTAGTGGTGGTAGTAGTAGTCGTAGTAGTCGTAGTAGTAGTCGTAGTACTAGTACTAGTACTAGTAGTAGTANAGTAGTAGTAATAATAATAATAATAGTAGTGGTGGTAGTAGTAGTCGTAGTAGTCGTAGTAGTAGTCGTAGTACTAGTACTAGTACTAGTAGTAGTAGTAGTAGTAGTAGTAGTAGTAGTAGTAGTAGAGGTAGTAGTACTATTTGTGCTAATAGTGATAAACGTAGAATTAGTCAAAGTAGTAGTAACAGTGGTAGTAGTCGTCGTCGTTGTCGGAGGTAGTAGTAGTAGTNGTAGTAGAGGTAGTAGTACTATTTGTGCTAATAGTGATAAACGTAGAATTAGTCAAAGTAGTAGTAACAGTGGTAGTAGTCGTCGTCGTTGTCGGAGGTAGTAGTAGTAGTAGTAGTAGTAGTAGTAGTAGTACTAGTACTAGTAGCACTAGCACTAGCTGTAGTAGTAGTAGCAGTAGTAGTAGCAGAAGTGGTCGTAGACACGGCCATGGGTGCATCCTCAGAGAGGAGAGANAGAGAGAAGCGTGCCCATCTGCGAAGACGCAGCAACGGACCAAGAAGTACAGCTTTAGTCATGGCAGCAGTAATAGTAGTAGTAGTAGTTGTTGTTGTAGTCGTCGTAGTAGTAGTAGTAGTCTATGCTAGTAGTAGTAGTAGTAGCAGTAGTAGTAGTAGTCGTAGTGGTAGTGGTAGTGGTACTGGTAGCAGTACGGTTGATAANCTAGTAGTAGTAGTAGTAGCAGTAGTAGTAGTAGTCGTAGTGGTAGTGGTAGTGGTACTGGTAGCAGTACGGTTGATAATATAAATCCTGCATTACCCATAATAAGGAATATACCATAAGTCCCATAGTTTAGGGTTCTTAAGTTAATGCAGGATTTATATCACCAAGACTAGTAGTAGTACTAGTAGTAGTAGTAGTAGTAGTAGTAGTAGTAGTCGTAGTAGTAGTAGTAGTCGTACTAGTAGTAGTAGTAGTAGTAGTAGTAGTGGTAGTGGTAGTGGTAGTGGTAGTAGTAGTAGTAGTAGTAGTAGTAATAGTCGCGGTGCTGGTGGTGGTGGTGGTGGCCTTCCTTCCTTTCCTTCCTTTCCTTGCTGCCTTCCG
>BGNK01000115.1:26957-66826 GCA_003297005.1 Symbiodinium sp. clade A Y106 | reverse complement strand
CCTTCCTCCCTGCCTTCCTTCCTTCCTGCCGTCCTTTCGTCCATACTCCCTTCTTTTCTTGTGTGACAAAGGGAAAGTTTTTTTTTGATTGGAAAAAAGTTTTTTTTTGATGCAAAAAAAGTTTTTTTGATGCAAAAAAGTTTTTTTTTGATGCGCATCCCGGACACTATAGGGTTCTACAATAGCGTCCCTATTATATAAGGTACTACAGGGTTCTATAATAGGATCCCTTAATTCAAGGGCACTATAAGGGTTAATACTAGGGTGCCCTGTACAGTGAAATCTTCCGATGCTGTCTTGTTGCCTCCTTGGGGTTTTTGATAGCTTCTACAAGGGCGCATAGGGTTTTTAACGGGTGCAGCGTCTGAAATGTCGAGCATAGAGATGCGAATAATTGCTTGTGCTATTTGTGATGAGGGTCCTTTTAAGGGTTAGGGGTTCCTGCTGGGGATTTGAGGGCTTCTGGAACCCCATGCCTGGTAGAAGCTTTACAAACTCAACCCTAAAACTTAGGCTTGTGAGCGACTTGAACACTGAACTGCCTGAAACATGAACATAGGGACCACAAGGGAGTACTGCTAATGTTTATTCAAAAAACTCGACACTCGGATTCTTAATCCTTAATCCCTGAACCCTAAAACCTGAGACCTCTAACCCTAAACCCCGCATCTCTTCTGCCGGAGAACTGGGGTGGGTGGGATTAACTCCCCATGGCACTCGTCCGAGGCGACGCTCGCAGAGACCAAGGCCGCAGCTGCAAAGCCTGGGTTTAAGGGTTTAGCAGTTTGCGTGTATGGGATTAAGGTTTAGGTGTTTAGGGCTTTGGGGGTTCAACGGTTTAGGGTTTAGGTGGAAGCCTGAGCCACACCCACACCCCTGAACCCCTGGCACTGTCACCCTAGCCCTAAACACAACCATCAACCCTCAACCCCTTAAATCCTCCTACCCTAAACTGTTAGGACTTGAGGTTGCAAGTTGGGGCTAAACATATCGAGTTTGGGTCTAGGGCGTAGATCAAGGCTCACATCCCTGAGCACATGACATGTCAGAGCAAACTATGGACACTACATCCCAGCCTATCCATTGATTGCTACTCAACATGACGTACTCAAAGCCATGCTGAATCATGAAACCTGAAACATTGAGTGATAGGAGTTCAGTTATGCAGACCTCTAGTCTATATTACAGCCTCCTAGACCCTAAACGCCCATTACAGAAGGGCCAAAAATAGTTTGAGCCACGGCGCAAAGCGGCAGACCGTAAGCCACTAAACCGTATAAGCCTAAAACCACTAAACGTCAAACCCTGAAAGCCCTAGGCGCTTTGAGGCGCCCTGGCGGCCCGAAACCGTTCCCCCCTGAATCACTGAAGCCGTAAACCTAACCCTGCCCTGAAACCCTGAACCCTACTTGAAGGGGCAGGGGACTTAGTAAGTTGGTTATAAGTAGGGTTATAATTGTAGAGGTAACTCCATTTAAAGCACTTATAACTCTACTTATAACCTACTTGACTTACTACGTCCCCTGCCCCTTCAAGTAAAGCCCTGAATAAGAAAAGCCCTCCAGCCCTCAACCCGAGGCCCTGAACCAGCCAAGGTGCAGAGCAGCGAAAGACATCTCATCAGAAGCTTCATAGGAAAATTCCTAAGTCCGACTCCAGATTTCTTCAGTTTTCGGTTGTTCTTTGGATCGTGATCTCTAGCTGTGGGCGTGATTTGTAGAAAGCTGCTGTTAGGGTTTCTCTAGGGATGCAAATTTTGTTGGATCGGGCTCGCATATAGCCAAGTTGTGGGAGCGTGGGTTTAAGGACTGCTAGTTTCAGTGCACGAGGTACGCTGGACCCGAAACTCTAGAAGCTAAACCTCATTCAGACTCCGCATGCTAGATCCTGAATCCTGCACCCAAAACTCCCAACTGGAAGGATGCCCCAAACCCTAAACCCAAACTCAGACCCCAAGCTGTCAACCCCAAAGCCTAAATAGATACACCAAATCAGAAGCAGGGAAGCCCAATGACGCCTCTCAGCAGGACTGTTTGGGGTTTTACCTAGAGTCTCGAGGCCACCTCATTACTCCTGGCTTTCGGGCACAGAGTTGGTTGAATAATAGGGACCTTGTAGGGTTTCGAGTTTGGGGTATGCTATAGTATGACCTATGGAGACTACACAGTTACTACACAGGGAAGATGCTGTGATTATTGCAACCGCTTATTCGTGTCTGGTCTAAGCTAGTGGGTTTGGGGTTTAAGGTGCTCTGACCAAGGGACGCAGTGGCGTATGGAACGTGAAAGCACCGGAAGGATTTGCCCGATGCGTGTGGGATCCTGCACAGATCCACATGAGCCGCTCTGGCCCAAGACTAACGCTTGGTCCCAACGGCTGGCGGACGTTTAGGCTTAGGCGGACGATGGAGCACTTTCGCAACGGTGCCCAGAACAAGAATCATCAGCTTCGTACTCATAAACATCTTCACCCTAGCAGTAGCCGGAAGCAGGGAGCACGAGCAGGAGGCTTATGTGTAGGCGTAGTGCTAATAATGGTGGTAGTAGTAGTAGTAGCAGTAGTAGTAGTAGTAGTAGTAGTAGTAGTAGTAGTAGTATAGTAGTAGTAGTAGTAGTAGTAGTAGTAGTAGTAGTAGTAGTGGTCGTCGTCGTAGTAGTAGTGGTCTTAGTAGTAGTAGTAGTAGTAGCAGTAGTAGTCATCGTCGTCGCAGCAGCAGAAGATAGCCCAGCCACTGCTACAAGACTGGCAAGACGGGTGTAGGAGTGCGAGCTCCTCAGTTGGAGAAGCTTTGCATTCCGGTGGCACCCTTCAGGGACAGGTCGCAGAGTATGAACCCTGTCTGAGCCAGTTCAAGTGCTGATCGAAACGCTGTCCTGAGTAGCACCGTCAGCGTCTCTAGCACTAAATATGTCGTGATTGTCAGTGTGAACATGGGTCTTATATTGCTTGATTACTTGATCACTGCTACTGCTCCTGCTACTGCCAGCAGCACCAGCACAAGAACCGGCACCTGCACCTGCACCCGCACCAGCACCACCACAGCGAGAACTGCACCAATATGTGTAACAGACGGCGGCTTATGCAAACATTCGTACAACAAATCGTTGCGCATCAGATTTGACTTCAATCATAGCTGCTGTAGTACGAGCTTCCTGTAAAGAAGATCCGAAAACTAGCAACCTGCAAACGCGAGAGTACTTACGTTAACCCTAACCCCCTAGACCCTAAACCCTAAACTCTACCCAAAAGAAATGACATTACCAGAACAGCCCTCGTGTCGCGGGCCCCGGGCCCTTTCCGAGGCTGCCGAATCGGGGAAGGGCTACTGGACGGAGAGCTCCTCGCCCATCGTTCCGGGGATTTGGGCTGACTGGGGTTCAGTGTTCTTGAAATTACTCATTGCGGACTCGGGAAGGACGCACTTACGAAGGATCGCAAGGTCACAACAGATCGCGGACTACCAGATTGGGGCTTTGCCTCGGGGGTTCAGGGCTTCAAGCTTCAAGGGTCGAGAGCGTTTTGGACGAATGACCTCACGGTCGTAGGCTTTGTAGCCGCAAGCGGTGTGAACTTGGAGCGCGTGGGTTATGGGTTGAGGGCCTTCCGTAGCCGGGGTTGAAGGCCTTTTGGGTAGGAGGTTTGGTTCTGTTCAGCGCCTTTTTGGGGTGCTGGGGTTCGGGGGCTGTCGGTTTACAGCAACAGAACGGGGTGGGCCCTGCCAGAATATCGAGCTGGGCACAAGTTCTCTGGACTTGGGATTACATGCAATTTTCTATCCAAGATCATGTGTCTCCGGTGTTCCAGGACTCTGGGACAGACAGAAGCACCGGCACGTAGGCTCCAATTGCAGCCCTGTGAAGATGCCAACAACCCATGCAACTCGGATCGATCCGAATGTCTGCGACTGCTTTTACCAGCTGCTGCGACTGCAGGGAAGCCGAAAACGACGACTTGCAACAACTACCACCACAACTATTCGGGGCAACATAGGATGAACTGTCCTGGTCTCCGGCCTCGGCGATGACCTGGGACAGAGTGAAGATGAAACCCAGCTTCCGCTCTTTACTGGAAGGCTAGAGACAGCTGTTCCAGCCCGAAGATCGAGATCTGCGAATAACACTATTTACAAATTGATAATAGTACGTTGATGGACAAAATCCTGCATGACCCTAAGGACCCTAAACTATGGGAATTATGGTATATTCCTTATTATGGGTCATGCAGGATTTTGTCCATCAGCCGTAGTAATGTCATAGTCATATCTTAAAGGCCCGACTCCCCAGCTCAGGTTCGCGGTCCATCTCGCTTGGAGAAGACTGCAGGCAAAGGGGCCCCTGACCTTTCCGTTGGAGAATCTGCCTCTATGGGGTACCCTAATTTGGGGCCCTATACTAGTAAGGGTACTTTACAGGAACCCCCATTAAGGGATCTACTTTTTGGATCCTCCCGGGGGTCTGGGTAACCTCAAACCCCAAACCTTCAACCCTAAACCCTAAATGCAACAAAAACAAACTCCAAATCCAAGGCTTTTACAAAGGATGCTTCGGTAGCTCTCGTTGCTCGGCAAGCAGAAGAAACTCAAAATTGTGTAATATAGAGGCCTAGATAATAGCCAATTAGTACTATCTTGGGGTTTCCTTAATTACACTAGAATATACCCCAGAAACCCTATCCGATTCAAGCCCCTCTTTTTATACCCCTGATCAATACACCCCTTTTCTCTAAGCATCCCAATGTTTGGATCCCTGTGATCATCCCTGTAAAGGGGGGGGGTATTCACCAGGGGTCTACTTTAAGCAAGAAGTACACCAGCAACTCGAGAGGTCTCAGGGCGCGCAAAGCGACGGCGAAGGACTCCCACACTTGAGGGAAGCCGTGCATTAGAACCTGAACTCTCAACCCTTCACACTACGCAAACCCTAAACCCAAACACAGCTGTCAGAAAATAACAACCTTTAAAAACCTCTGTACAGAATCCGCATGCTCTCTATGAGCCAAGTCTGACCTGAACAACACATACGTACCAGACGCTCTTGCAAAGAGAATAGCTCGACAAACCTTCACAACTCTCTCTGATGTCGTGCCGACATCCACCACCAGGAATCTTGCAAACACCGAACTCAATGAACCTTCAACCCAAAAGCTTGCAACTTCAAGACTAAACTACATCAACTTCAAAACCCTTAGACCGTAAACCCGAAAACCACAAATTTCAGGTCACGGCGATGGTTCCCGCGGAAGCCAATCAATCGAAAGTTCCCCTCTGAGCCGTCGAGCCTTTTCGGTTAGGGGCTTGGTTGCCTCTGGAAACAAGGTGTTCTGGACCTAGGGTTCAGGATGTTGCTCCTGAGGCTTGCGGCTTTAGATGGAGGGATTATGTAAGCGATGTCTGGCTTTGGGGCCGTGAACGATTGGAAAGATCTTCGGGTGCAAGGCTGGGTGGTGGCATCAGCAGTTTGACTCCGGGGTCCGTCATAGTAGAAGTAAATATGGAGACTATACCTTAACCCTGAAGAACCTACCTTTTTAAGGACTTATATAAGGAAATCATAATAAAGAACCCTAAAAAGGTAGGTTCTTCAGGGTCAAGGTAAGGGGATGCCGCCAACTTTTATTCAGACCCCTGATCATAGGACCCATTTAAAGCTATGTGGTCTTGCTTTGGAACTGGCAGGCTGGGCTGCAGGGCGCCTTGCGACCTTGGCCTTTAGGCCCGATGCAGGGGATTATAAGTTGTGGGTATACTAATCACGAGGCTGCTAAAGCTAAGGTTTATACTTAGCGTTTAAGGGAACAGCAACCCACTAGCCTAAACCCTAAGCCTAGGAAACAGAAGAATCCCCCGGGAAAAAACACGCCAGGCTTTTTTAGCGTTGTTTTTGTTAAGGGCCCCTTTTCCGTCTGCATGATCCGGGAAGCAGGTTTACAGGTATTGAAGCTCAAGGTTGATGGCAAATGGGAACCCGGGGCTTCAATTCGTGGTTCCCGGCAAAACGCCATCCAGAATGCTTCCATGCCTGTTTGTGGGTCCTTTGAGCGGCTAGGCTAGGATACCAAGATTCATTGTTGACTTTCTGCTGTTGCCCCCATCACTCCCTGATGGGGTGGAGACACACTCTGTACCCCCTCTCTCCCTGCCCGGGATTCGTGGAGGGTTTAGGGTTTAGCGTTTGGGGATTCAGGGCTGCTCTTCGCAAAGTGCTGTCGATAGGCGCAGTGAACGGTGTCGGTTCTACTAAAACCCTGTGCCCTCAATCGCAAAGCTTCGGCCGCTCAAACCTAAGCCGAACACCGACCGTCAACTGCGAACCCGACATAGCAGTTTCAGAGATTATAAGGCGCTCTACTTCAATCTCCCAAAAGGGGAATGGACAATTTCGATGAAACCCCTGCATCTCAAGCCTTATGAATCTTCGTGCCTCAAGCCCCAACGGATAGGCACATATAGCAGCCAGTCTTGCACTGAGCCCTACACCAAACCCCGAACCCTAAACCCTAAGACCCTACAACCTCAAACCCTTTAACCCGAACCCAACATCGCACTCTAAAGGAACCCAAACTTCTGACTCCGAACCTCGGGGGACATCGCCCGACTAGAGACGGGTGATCCTGGCATCATTCGGCGTTTGGGGCTCAAGGTTTGAGGGACTAGTCGGGGATGGTAAGCAACAGATGTTCCGGGGGTAGTAAGAATCCCCAAAACAAGCTGCAGAGGAAGGTTCGCTGGACCCCAAAAGCCCGCAAGACCCCGCTAAACTCGAGACTGGGGCACGGTCAGAAGCCTCGTCATAGGGCAGTCGTAGTCTGGGTTTGAGAAACCCTAAACCAACCCTACAGGGTGTAGGGTTTAGGACTTTTGAGGGCCTCCGGTGAGTTTCTTGAAGCTGGGCTTCAAAATCTATATAACCAGTTCTAGATTTAGGATCCTATAAGGATAAGGTTACCCCAAAACCCTAAACTCTAAACCCCAAGAAGGCAAGACTACAGGTAGGACCTTGAATCATTTGAATGTCGCGAGACTCATGGCACGTCCATCGCAGGCCAGGGCATTGGGTTTTCTAAAGTTTTGGCTTTTAGGGTGTTTAGGGTTCAAGGGCTTTTGGATTTAGGGTTTTAGGGTTTAGGGTTTAGGTCAATCTGCAACACGTCAGACCCACCGTCCAAAGCGACGGGGCCACATCTTACATGCAAACCTTCGTTGCGGGGTCTTGAGACTCAGTCGAACCGCTCCCAATCTCAATCCCTGAGCCCAAATCCCGGGCTACACACACTTGGGCCCTTAACCTGCTTTTCAGACTGTCATCTCCCCCCCAACCCCCCCTCGCACCGCACCTAATGACGCAAGACTGGGAGCAGGTGATGCCAAAGAGTTTCCGTAAGACTGCGTCCTGTGAGGCAGCCGTCGGGGCTGGAAGTTTCTTCTTCGTTTAAATGGGAGTTTCCGAAAATTCGGGGTACCTTATTTTGGGGTCCTTATAATAAGGATCCTACTATTTAGGGTACTTGAGGTTGAGGATAAGGTGCGTGCTTTATGTAGAGCCGGTCAAACCATTCCTAACAACTTGATGCAATGCAATGCTTGCGGCAAAGATATGTCTCCTTCCTCGCCAGTGTTACCCCGAATGTGGTTCACTTCTATAGTCACCCGGACCTAGATTTTAATGCTTTGGTTACAGGAAGGAGTCGTATTCCCTTTATGCAGCTCAAGCCCTCGCATCCTTTTTGCGCGAGAACAGATGGGCTTTTAGTCCCACTGCAGACGGGCCGCGAACAACGTGGCTGTCGGTTCTCATCGAGTTTCTATCCATTCATGGGTTGGTTAACGTCTGGTATGTCCGCTAGTATTCTTATCTCTAGGTTCAGGTCTCGCTTTGTGAAGCTTTGCAAGGCCAATTCAGTTTCCTTGGTTCCAGCATCACATACTCGAACAGCTGCATCTTTTCGCATGAGAAACCTTAGCGGATTTTACGGATCTGCGCTCTGCAAGAACATTCCGCATCAGCTTTTCGTCATTCTACAAGCCGGCTTGTTTTGCAACCAATTTACTCCTGATGGTTCCAAGCTGAGCACAAAGTGAGTGCCTGACCTTTCGCAGTTCCGTAATATTCCGTGCTATCAACTATTATCCCTTTCGTTGATTCGCCGAATCGGGCTTTACCTTAGCATCGTCGACAGGTCGTGGCCTTAGACATACAGTGCGGCAAACAAATTTCGGGTACTATATTAGGGTCCCCTATATTCGGAAACTACCAAATCTTAAGGCTTAAGGTCTTGGTCTTGGGGTTTCGAGTTGAGGGTCTTCTGTCTTGACCGTCGGTTGGATGTGGGACTTCAGGCAGTTTAACTTGGGGTTCAAGCACTACCATGTCCAGGAGTTTCGCAAGGCTTCAACTTTAGGCTCGGGAAGGATGGGTCCTGTGTCATATCCTTGTAGGATCGTGAACCCCCCAACTGCAGAACAATTTGAGAAGTGCAAGGGACACGTGCCGGGGAGGAGGCTTCTGTCATCAAGGCTGTACACTGAAGATTGCAGTCATGTCCCCAAGTCGGGACATCAGCATTTTTGCGCGTTGATGTTCCTCACATCAGTTTGTCTTATGTTTGAAGCCTACCCAATCCGTCAATGTTATGTGTCCGAAACCGCTGCGAGCCTTTATAAGTTAGACAGTGGTAACCATAGTGACAGAAATCAAATAATCACCATGATTCAAACATACAACAACCATAATCAACTCAGTTACGCTGTTCAGACAGACAAAGCAGGAATATCAACCCTAGTCAAGGTGACATAGGAAATCATATGTGACACAGTGAGACAGTCGAAAGCACCCTGGAACACAAGAGCAACAACCATTGTCAACACACCTCGGGGCATCCAGGGCTCACGGAGCTTGTGGTATGGATATGCGCGGGGCTGCCGGGTCAAATGGATTTTTGTACACAAGCCTAACCCGGAACCCATTAACCGTAAACCCGTATTCCATGACCTTTTAAGCGTCCTGCACCACAAACTCCCACAACCCTGATAAACCTAGGGACCCGAATCAAAGCTTTAGACCCTGAACTATCATCCTTTCAACCAAAGTATGGCATAAACACCAACTTCCTAAATCAAATTCTAGACTCTAGACCGTCTCAAGCTTCGACCAGACCCTATAAACCTTCATGCCCTCCTCAACAACCTGATCTCCTTCATCATAAACCCTGATGACTGTTCCACTAAGCCCGAAACCCGGGAAAGCCCCCGCAGATCGTCCCGAGACCCGGGCCTAGCCCTACAACCCCCGAATCCGACAACCGCAACCGTTGACATACAGGCCAACACCCTTAAACCGGTTTAGGGTTTAGGGTTTGGGGTTTAAGGGTTTAGGGTTTAGGAAAACCCAACAGAACCCCGAATCACACACCATCAAAGCAAACCTTAAACACGCCAGTGCCTTGCCGTGGCGGAGGAGGTAGGCCGTGTGGGTGGCAAAGGGGGCAACGCAGCCGCAACAGCCTTAGAGTTTTCGGATTCCTTGAAAGTCTCCTTAATGGGGATTACTGCGAGGATTGCAGGGTTCCGAGGATTGTAGGGTTCGAGGTACACGAAGGGTTGATACGGGGGTTTCTAAGCATAAGGGTAAAGGGTGTGCCGGGTTTTGGGTTTTGAGAGCTTTAGTGATCTCAGTAAGAGATGCAGTGTTCAAGATTAGGGTCTTAGAGTCTAGCGACTTTTCAACACAATACGGGTGTCGGATTGATGGTACCGAGTAACAGAGATATTGCAGTACAGCTTTTCCTGCGTGTCGGGCTTACGTTTCATGTTTTGAGGTTTGGGTAGGTTTGAGTTCTGGGGAAGTGGAAGTATTCTGATGCAACAACACGGGTGGGGGACAGCAGAAACAAGAAGCTAGGGTTGGGAAAGCTAGAGCAGATCTGCTCCTTGGGCTTCCTTACCATGACCACAAATCCCTGTTCGAATTACTAAAGCTCCTACATTATTATTAAATTCTGCACGCAACCAATCAAGCTGGCCCACTGCTAGTTCATGGAACAAGAAGCATGATGAAAAAACCTCGGAAAGGACCTATAGTACCGCCTAAAACTGATGCAGAGTCTTGGCTTCAGGGAGTGCTTCGGGTGTAGGGTAGCTGCTTTTTTTGTGTCTGTGGCTGCAACGCCTGAACCCATCAGCATGCATCTTGGAAACTGTAGCTTTTCACAGTGACGGTAACCCGAAATTTCATCAATCAACTGCTACAGTCCTGACAAAAAAATCAAAACCACTGCTAAACCCGCAACCCTCCATAAGGCCCCCTGCCCTGCCCTGCCCTGCCCTGCCCTTCCCTCTGCCCTGCCCCTCCCCTCCCTTGCCCTGCCCTGCCCCAATTCGCACAAAATGATTGTGAGTGTTTACGGAATGGATATTAATACACGGAATTAAATATACCGAGAATATAAAACAGATACGCCATACTACCTCTGAGCCGCTGTCGTGTGGCCCGGCCACCACATATTTAAAAAACCTCACCGTACTTAAACCCTCATCTCTGCTAGGAGCCGTGCGCGCAGATGCTTTTTGGCGCCAGTAAGGACCACCGGTGCTCCTGAGACAAGGCGCTCGACAAAACCTCACTGCATGTTGGATAGCTTGCAAGCGCGGTTTCATGAAATTAGGGTTGCCCTCAAATCTATGGGTCCTCGTAAGAGAGATCCTACGATTTAGGGATTTAGACGCCCCCTTTGGTTCTGAAACTGAAACATTCAAGTCCAAAATTGGCCTCAAAAGCCGCTGCTGTGCAGGTCTTCAGCCGGAGGATATCTTCGCAAAGACTTTGCGAATACATGAAGAAAGTATCCAGACGACCTATAGAGTTTACACAGCATGCTATGCCGGAGCACACAAGACCACGAACAAACACTAAACCCTATACACCCTAAACCTTGAAACCCGAAACCCAAAAACTCAAAAACTCGACAGCACTAACCCTTTTTCACGTCTTACACGATCGGATCTTGCCATCCCAATTTGACTGCCTAAGGTGGTCCTGCCCCCGTGAGACCAGAACCGCTTACACTGCAGCGATTGCCAGAAAAGGCCTCGGATGAGGGGCGTTGGCGTATAGGATTAATGAGATTAGTGGTTTGCGGTTTAGGGCCTATATAGGCTTTCGGCTTGCAACTGAGGGCTCCGGGTTTCGGGGCTTACGGGTTGGTATAGGGTTTAAGGTCGGGGCCTGCTTCTGGTTTTCAAACCACGCCCTCTTGCCTTCACTGTTCTTCGGATCTGACAACGGATGCATGTCAACTCTAATTACCGCTCCAATAGCCGTGAATGCCGGGTAGGCAGTGATCTCATCCGCCGGCAGCAAAACATGTACGCCTAAGCCATCGACCTGCTGCTCTACATCTTGATCCGAGCCACCCGCCGCACACCGCAAACGGATATGTTGTTGTAATTCGGAGGTTATACACGAGCCTCGGAAATCACCTTGCACTTCTGTATATGTAAAAAATATACATGATATATGTATACACATTTATTATACTACAGCGAGACAGAGAGAGAGAGAGAGGGACAGAGAGAGAGAGAGAGAGCGAGAGAGAGAGAGAGAAAAACAGAGAGAACCCCACGCACAGAAACAACAACGAAAGACAGACATATATATATATATGTATACACACATACACATATACCCATACATGCATGCATACATACATACATGCCTACCTACATGCATGCCTACCTACATACCTGTATACCTACATGCGTACATACATCCATGCCTGGTGTATGTGTGTATATATACATAGGACAGATGTGTTTGCTTGTGTGTATTATATAAATATATATATATACACATACACATACACATACACATACACATACACATACACATGCACACACACACACATACACATACACATACACATACACATACACATAGACATAGACATAGACATACACATAGACATAGACATAGACATAGACATATACATACATATACATATGTACAATTAAAGTTACGTGAATATGTATACATAGCACAACTGTTTTTTATAGTGTAAAACGTAGCCCAGAACCGCGACCTCCTTGACCACCAACGGCTTCTCGGCGAGGGAATTTACCTTGCAAAAACACGGGAGCTTCGGGCTTAGTCGCAGTGTTTCCGACACCAGGTTATCACTCACAACCTGAAAGCCTAAGGACCCTTTGACCAACAACAACAACTTTCAGCCATATAAAGCCTGAAAGACGAAGAGCCCTTCAAACGGAAGCCTGGAACCCAAGAACCCAAACCCTACTGTACAATCCTGGCACAGCCTCTTGGAGCCTCCCGCATTTCGGAGTTTGGTTCACACTGGAGGGATGTTTTGAATCCTACAACCTGGTCAGACAGTGTAACAGCCAGACTATAGACTACCTATAAGAGCAGGTCGTGGTGGTAGTGGTAGTGAGCTGGTACTGGTAGTTATAGTCGTCGGCATAATGTCGTAGTCGTATAATAGTTGGAGCGCGGCCCGTATCTGCACGCGTGGTTTCCTGTGGGGAGGGTGGGGGGGGGAGCTAACGTACATTTGTGGAGCATCCACAGACCCGGCTCAATGAAGTGGTTGGCACTCTGCTCGTGGTGCGGCTGAGCAATGTTGCTGACCTCCGCCTTTTACTGCTGACTCCTTTGCTCTATACCCCACTTGTCGAAGTTGAGGAGCACTGAGACGCACTGTTGTGGTGGTCAGAGCCCGCGACGGCCGAGGCCGTGGTGCAGCATGTTATTCGCGAGTGTCGTCAAGCACGTACGCCTTGGTCCCACCTGCCGTCGTTCGCGCCGGCCCTCGGTCTTGTGCTCGGGCAGTGTCTTTTCAAACTTTCTCCGGAGAGCTGCGCTGCCTCTCAAGTTTGAGGCCGCAAACTCGCCAGACGCTTCGGGTGCCTGAGCACATGGGGCCCGTTTCCCTGTGGGACTTCGTTTCGAGACCATGTGCCAAAGCATGTGTGGGATCCACCAGAGTCTGTGCCTACTGCGCTTCCTGCGGTGGAAGAACTCGACGACACGCACGAAGCTGCTTTTCTAAAAGATAGTATGATCATGTCCACGCAAAGTAGTTCGGGGCATTCCAAATCTTGTGAAAATAGACGAATTCCCTAGGCAGAAAGACAATTCTGCCTGTTTCCCCAATAGTAGTGCCAATTCTACACTACTCGTTCGTGCAACTGGCCCGAAGCTTTGCAAAAACACTACATGCAGCATGTATCGTCCTATCTTGCCCCGCTCCCGTACCCAAAACAACACGTACGCCTATGCGCCGCGGACCTATAGTTTGGTCGTCCGCAATCGTCGTCGTCGTCGTCGTCGTAGTAGTAGTAGTCGTAGTCGTAGTCGTAGTCGTAGTCGTAGTAGTAGTAGTAGTAGTAGTAGTAGTAGTGGTAGTGGTAGTAGTAGTAGTAGTAGTAGCAGTAGTAGTAGGAGCAGTAGGAGGGGTAGTAGGGGCAGTGGTAGCGGTAGTGGTAGTGCCAGTGCTGGTGGTGGTGGTAGTGGTAGTGGTGCTGGTAGTAGTAATGAAATTACAGCGTAGTAGTAGCAGTAAAAAGTAGTACAAGAAGACGAAGAAAAAGCAATAGCATCAGTAGCACATGGTGGTCGTAGTAGTAGTAGTAGGCGTAGTAGTAGTAGTAGTAGTAGTAGTAGTAGTAGCACGTAGTAGCACGTAGTAGTACGTAGTAGTACGTAGTAGTACGCAGTAGTACGCAGTAGTACGTAGTAGTAGTAGTAGTAGTAGTAGCAGCTGTAGCAGTGGCAACAGTAGTAGCAGCAGTTGTAGAAGCAGCAGTAGTGCTAAAGGACTGGTGCTGGCAGTGCTAGATTACTAGGAGGGATCAGGCGAATCAGTATCTCAGCCCCCGGCAGGTCGCTCCAAACCCAACCACTCCTGCCTTGCGAGCTTCGAGCGTTTCGGGTTAAATGCTTCTGGGCCTTGCTGAGAAGCTCTGTTGTTGGTATTTCAACTGAGGGTTTGGCAAGCTAATATATGGGCCTACATTCCTTATTATGAATTAATATAGTATTGAAGCCCCGAAACCCTATACTAACAGATAAAGCCCCTATATTGATTGCCTTTGCGGTTTCAATATCTTTCCGGATCTCAGTCACTCAGAAAAAGATGTTCGGCACATGCGTACTTGCGAACCTCTAAACTTAATCTTGAATTACCATAATAAGGAAACCATATTGTTAACTGTGGATCCCTACTGTGGTAACTTAAATTACCCTGAACCCTACCCAAAGAGGAGCTGCCAACATCCGAGTCCGAGAAGCCTCAGCTTCAAACCCTGAAGCAAGGATTGGTTGAGCTCCCCGAAGTCTAAACACCAACCCTTTGTAGACATCCCGCCGAGGCCCCGCATTAAAGCCTCCTCATTAGCAGTCGTGGGATTTCGTAGCAGCTCTAATAGGTCAGTCTGCATCCCTCAAGCCCTATGATCTTCATTCCAACCCCTCCCGCCGCCCGTAAGCCCTAACCCGTAAGCTCAACACTGAACATCAATGAGCCCCACAGCATGGATGGATTCTCTCCAGTAGTTCAACCTTCAAAGCTTCAGCACAGAAGGCAAGCACTTGAACGCAAGCTCCATTGCCCCGGGCTCTATAAACCCCAAACTTTCCCAAACCCTCACTTTAACCCTAAAACCAAGAACCCTAAACCCTAAACCCCTAAAACCCACGACCGGCAGACTCTGCCTCATCACGAAGGTCCAGGGATCACGGCCATTGAGGCCGACGGCGCTGAAGTTGTGTTTCATCGCAAGGCTCCTGCTTTTTCTAGACTCAAGGGTAAGCTAGGAATAAAAAGGGTGCCCTTTTTGGTTTAAGGGGGTTAAAAGGGAACCTAAACCTTAAAAAAAAGAATAAGGGCCTACTCTAGGTCCTAGTTTTTGAGATCTACTAGTTGCTTCAGGGCTTGGGGCACGTTAATATAGCGGCCGTAATTATTAGAACAGGGTCTTAAGATTTAGCTATGTCTATAAGGGGATGTTATGGATCTGTATGTTCCGACCCCTAACTTGGGGTTGTGGCACCAAGACCTGCGGTTTGCGGGTCTTTGGACTTTGCGTTCAGGGTCTCTGGAATTCAGGCTCTGCAGGCTTTGGGAATAGGCAGGGTTGGGGTTGTGGGTTAGGATCCCGAGGATGTTCTAATCCGGCCTAATCCGGCTACTAATGTGGTACAGTACTTACTGTCTTCAGTCCCCGCTCCCCCCCCCGACCCTCTAAGTTCAGCAGATTTGGGGGCTTGGGTTGGCTTGGGGCCTGGGTGGGCTTAAGGAATTTGCGTGGTTTAGGAGGCTTCAGTAGGTTTCGGGGAGGCTTGGGAGGCTTGGCTGGCTTGGGGGTCTGCTTGGGGCTTCAGTAATTAGAAGGGTTCACGAGGGTTCAGTAGGTTTCGGAGCGGCTTGGGTAAGTAGAAGGGCTTAGCAGAGATCAATAGGCTTCGAGTACTGTAAAGTAGTAGAAATGTAGTACAGGGACGTGAGTTGTTAAAGGGCGGGTTTAGGGACCCCCAAACTCCAAGAGAACTACCAAGACTGAAAACCTTCCTTGTCGAAGACTTTTTCCTTCATCCTCCCCCCCCCCCCCCCCCCCCCCCCCCCCCCACACCCACCGCCCCGGCGCCCCGCCCCCCCCCCCCTCCCCCCCTCCCCCCCTCTCACTACTATACCCTAACAGGAAGCAACAAACAACAAATCNCCCCCCCGGGCCCCTACCCCCCAAATCGACCAGTCTGGGGCCTGCTCCACCACGCTTTCTCCGGTCTCTCATTATCAATGACCATTCGCAGAAAGGGAAAATACAAACGTAGAATCCCCGGGAAGAAGAAACACCGGAAACCATAGCTGGTCATTGATTAAAGACCGTGCCACCATCGCTGCAAGCCCAAAATGGGCTAAGCTATCCTGAGGTCATAATCACCAAGCCCTACAACCTTCAAGCAAGCCCTCAATCCCAAAAGCCTGAGCTTGTGGATCGACGTCTTCTCACCTTGCGCCCAGGTGAGGCCATAGACCTCGAAAAGAGTGCAGGGCATGGGGGTCTATAGGGGATGGGGTTTAAAGGTTTAGAGTTTGGAAAATTGAGCTTAAAGGTTCAGGGCTTCGGGATTTTCCTGTTTTCGTCGGGTTGACCCATTGCGGGAACTTTGACGCTATGGCTGATCACGAGTTGGCAGAAGCACCAGAACTGTGTAGGGTTTAAGGTGTATATGGCATAGTGAACTCTGAAATGCAAAGCCTTCCACCTAAGCTGTAATGTTGCTGGTCCGTTCACTCAATTCCATCCCGGGCACTTTTCTCGTCTCACGATGCATGCAGTAGCTCAGTAGGAGAAGTACACATCCGTAAATGGGACAGACCTTCATTAAACGTTAAAACCCTCAACTCCGTCGGGTCGTCGGCTCATGGTAGACATCCAGAGCCATGCGCCCGTGCAAAAACGAAGAGATGATGAGATGGCCTGTGTTGGGCGGACAGTCGTCATTCAAACGTAAGCAACAGCTCAATCTAAACGCAATCATTGCGCTGTCAGGTCTGCCAAAATGGACCCAAAGTTGCCGGGAGGGCAACAGTGTGAAGCAGCTGCCCCTATATTGCCGATCAAACAAAGCCGTGAGGTTTGGGATGTAGAGGTCCATCTTGCGAACCGACTGTGACTGTGGGCTCGTTTCTGATGAGCTCATACAACAGGGTGAACCCAAGCAGATTGGGAAATCAGGATTGCGGCCGCAGATAGCTTTATGTCCGGCTATCCGCGCGCCAGAAAAAAAACAATGCTCTCTGTGCTGCAGTTGGCAAGCCGTACGACGACGACGACGGTACTTTAGCGACGAAACAACTATCATCACATCCTTCAAACTCGAGAGAGGCGAGCTACTATGGTAGCTCGCGGCGTATTAGCATAGATTGCTGCAGAACATCGCTCTCTGCGGCTCGGATTCCACAGAGAACTCTTGAAGATTACATGCCATGGGCCGTGACTTGGCAAACCATGACAGCTACATCAAGTACTTATATGCTCTACGCAAACTGGAACCAAATAGCTGCACCGAGCACGGGGAGGCGCGCTGCGCGTTCTTTTTAAACTGGCTATTTGATGCCCGAAGACGCTCCGGAGAAAGACACAATCACTCACAGCACTTCTGGCATCTGGACTTCCCAACCTCTTTAGGGCTCTGCTTACCTTAATGACGGGCTACTGTGTTGCTTTGTAGTGTATACTAGTACCCTACTAGTTGAGCAGCGGCAGCCCTAAAAAACAGCAGGCGTCTGTATGAGGGTCGCCAATTTTGATTGAAGCTCGCATGAATAGTTAATTCGGATCAAAGGGCACAGCCGTATCACGAGCTTGTCTGCGATCGCCTAGAAGTGACAAATCGGCACAACCTCTATGCCGATGTCATTGCCCTACTTGGCCTTTGCCGCCTCGTCTGCTTCCCTGACACATTCATCGAACATAAGCCAGCCCTTCAAGCACCCCCCGGGACCGAAATAGCCACATATTCCTACTTGACAAGGTAGGCAGAAACCAAAAAGCTGGAAAAACACCTGAAGTTACCAAGTCTGTCGCTTCAACGGCATCAGAGAATTTCGACGGCGCAGGATTCTACAAAGCAGGGGCTAATAATACCAATTCCTCAATGCTGTCGCACTCCAAAGTCGGCCTGAAAGCCAAAGATTGCCAGAAGCACCGACAGAATGTTGATCTACTTCCGCCCGTCACAGAAGCTGCAGAAGCTCAGTTCGTCTACAGCACGAGAGATGGTCCCGTTCCGCCATGCCTTTGCTGAAGGTGGTTCTGGGATGTAGGAGTGGCAAGAACAACTTCTTGCAACCGCAACAAGACGGAAGAGGAGATTGAGATAGACAGGAAACGGAGAAGAGACAGAGACACAGACATCATGCCAGCAAATGCAAAAGAGATGAAGAGAGACAGAGAGATCATACTTGTGAGACTGCTATTTCAGGCGATCACCTGAACACTGCTGCCTGGCAGCGTGACAACAGAAGGAGGGAGCTCCGACTTGATACGATTTACTTCGGCTCGGATATGTGGAGGTAGCCGTCGCATGCTGCTCTCAACCAGATGCCTTGGCTTGGGATGACGATCTGACGGGTGCCTTCCCCAGCCTCTCGAAGACTAGCACACAGCCGCTGCAATTATCGTCCCAATTGTGATTTAATTGTGACCTTCTGTCTTGTCATGTTGCCTGCTCTCGGAACAGTATGCGACCTTCTTGATACTTTACTTTGTCTGCTAAATCGGGACCCTGCTGATCTTGAAGCCTTGTACCAGCTGATCCACTAAACTTGCTAAACCCTATAAACAAACCCAATCACGGCGCATGAAAGACATCCTCATTGGCCGAAACCTTCCCAGGGCAATGGCCTCAGATTGGGTTTCGTGCATCTCCGCAATGAGGAGCTGGAGCAAGTGGTCGACGCGCGGGCTGAGGCCTTCCATCGCTGCCTTCTTGAAGATGAAAGGCAGGAAGGTGGCGAGAAGCTCCTGGTCGCTTGCGTCAAACAGACGCTGGCGTAGCCGACAGTCTGGCTTCGAAATCGCAAGGTGCGGGAAATGGCAGTAAGCACATGCCGTGCCCGATGGACACACTCCACCCTTGGAGATGTGCACGCACGGTCTGGTGCAAAAGTGCGGGTGCCCGAAACTGCCGATGCCAAATCGTAGGTTGGCAGTAGTGGGCTCAGGCACTTCTGGAATCTCTAGGCCTGGTGGTGGAGGAATGTTGTGAGTGCTGCGAGGCCAAGAGACTGTGATTGAGATCGTGTGGTGGCGAGGGGTGTGCTCCGGAACTACCGGGGCTGCCATCGGTGGCACCCATGCCCATGATTGACCTCGGCAGCATGCTAATGTGTGGGGTGTCAGGTTCATCACTGGAGCAGGTTGCAAGAGAGCAAAGTTTGAAACAGAATCATAAAATCATGTGCTCACAGACCCGGGCGCGAGAGGGACCTAGTACGGTCGCCAAAGCTGCAGGCATACATGCCGCCATTGCTTGGAAGGTATTGCAAGCTATGGAATGGATAGGTGTGAGCCTGGCTTGAATCACGCGGCTCATCGGAAATCTCCAGACATCTGACAAGTGGAACATGACGCCAAAGCACATGGCATGTGTAGGTGTTTGAGACCAGCCCTTAAAGGGCCTGGCTCAAGACTCTTCAGCCTGCAATACAGACACTTCGACTCTCCTGCAGTTAAGGCAGACACGTCCCAGAAGCGGAGAACCGATTTGCCAACCTGTACGAAAGCTCACGGTGCCAGGACAAATTGCAGTTTGGAGCTTCAGCTCTTAAGGTCGTCATGATTTAGGGTTGTGCTTTGTGGCTTTAGGGCTTTGGGGTGCAGGGTTCAGGCTTTGGCAGGAGCGGCTTGTGCTCAGAGCATTCGGGAATCACGTTAAAAAGCGCGGATTGCAAGTCTTGCTACTTCTTTCTATCCTAACTCAACTAATTCTCTTCCCGTTCCTCCAGCGCATCATCTGTGTTGTGCCCTTGCCTGGGCTCAACCGAGCTTTAGAACAAAATCTTGAAGTCCTTAGTCAGAAAAACGCCAAAACCTCTGCCCAAAGCCCACGTGCAGCGAAAGCCCTATACGATACCATACTATACCACGCAATACTATACTATACAGTACTGCAGTACTGCACGAAGCTACGAGATATGACACTAGTAAATCTGGAAGCTCACGACGTTGACCCAAACAGAAAGACAGACAAGCCCAGTCTCAAAAAAATGTCTCTACAACTAAACCAAACATCCCAAACCCTATTCTAATTATTACGGCCCCTATATTATAGTACCCACATATATAGATATAAATATACATATAGTATATATATATATAGTAACCCTTATAGACCCCTTAAAAAGGAACAATCTAAGGCAGAATTGATAAACGAGAGCCTTGGTCCTACATTCTTGCATAAGCACTGCAAGCCCCAAACCCCAAATCTTGAGACCGGAACAACAGCACCATAAGCCCTAAATACCAAACCACGAACCCTAGACCTTAAGCCCGAAAATTCATCAGCTCTTGTGAACCAGCTGACCTCAGAATAGATCGGCCCCGAAGATACCGTAAGGCCCAAAGACCCACAACGCAAAGCACGGGAGAACCCAGCTCCTTTCTACTGGGTAATACTATTCCCTTATAGCCATGCATCATGGAACTATAGCATAGCCGGTAAAACCTGCGCTGGTTCATAAGACCCATCTATAAGAACCCTTACAAAGCCCTACAAGACCCTTTTTAAGGATCCCTTTAAAAGGAACCCTAGGTAATTATTTAGGCCCCTATAGTAAGCACCACCTCGATGTTCTGGAGCATTAGCTTCGACACGAAAGGCACGGCCTAGCAGATGGGGGGCCCTTGCTCGCCGAAAGTGTACTAGGTATCGGTTCAGCCCCCAAAACTGTGCATAATTAGGGCTCCATACTAAGCATGAATATCTTTGCAACAGTCCCCAAAATGGTGTATAACTAGGGTGCCACCGAAAGTAATTCTAAGGGAAATTAGAAACTATCCCAAATCGATACCAAGTGTAAGGTTTGCCTTAAACAACCAAGACCTAACTTACATCAAATATTTGTAGGTTCCCATTATAGACCCTGACACGGAATGTATGGGGACCCTGCAAAATGTAGGTCTTGGTAGGTTAAGGTAGGGTGTAGGATTGCTTTCGGGCTTCGGGGTTGGAGGTGGGTTAGGGCGGTTAGGGCTTACGGCTTACGGTTTCCAGGTTTCCGCATACTTTTCGGGTTTATGGGGTTTCGAGGATGTTCAAAGCAGCTTGGTGTCTCGCCTTACTGAATATTGTATACTTGGAATCGGGTTTGAGGGTATATCACAGCAGTCAGAGCATACTGCGGCATAGCTGTACAAGCAGTATAAGCGAAGAGTTTTACTAACTCTCCCCATATCAATATCGTCTCCCGTCTACGTATACGACGGGTCCATGGGAACACCGTTCACCCTATATCCCAAGACCTTGAAAGCAAAACTTTACACGCTGGAAGTTACAGGGATTGAAGAACTGTCGGGTCTGAAGGTTTAGTTGTAGGGCCTTCCTTCTGCAAGCGTGAACGCAAATCCGAAACCCAGGACCTCAAATAGATCTCACCCCGGAATCAGCGGCGATCATAACGCAAGACTAACCAGTGAACAGCAGAGCATCACCGTTGATGGACAAAATCTGACAGCACATCATACATGTAACCTAGGACCTACCATATGACGTGCCACTGCAATCCATAATCTGCATGTTGCAGTACATTACATGCACATTGCCATGCATGATGAAGCGGCGAATGCATGCATGGATATACACAAGAAAACACGTACATGCACGCACATAGGTGCGCGCAAGCTATATTTGCATGTATGTGCATTGTTTGCAAATGTACATGCAGGCATATACATTCATACATACATACATACATACAAACATACATACATGTACACATATGGATAGATAGCCAGATGGATAGATAGATAGATGCAGCTAGACAGATTCATAGATACAGGTAGATAGATAGCTAGGTAGATAGATAGATACAGGTAGCTAGCTAGATAGATAGATGGACAGATAGATGATAGATAGAGATAGGTAGAAAGATAGATGATCGATAGATGCAGGTAGACAGGTAGATATGCAGAAGTATTCCCGCAGATGCACGTGTGTAAATATGTATGTGTGCATACATGTCGCTCGCACGTACTTTTGGGATTGCATAGACAGGTGAAGTAAAGGACACAGCTATGAACGACACATGTACAGTGTGGGTGGCTTTTGGGCCAGAAAATTGTGCATCAGCCCATCAGCCAATCAACCCTAAACCCTAAACCCTTAAAAACCTAAACCCTGAACCCAACCAGCCGATCAGCCGATCAGCTGATCGGCTGAGCGACTGATGCGCAGTTTGGAAACCCACTTTGCGAGCACAATGCACTGTATTCGTGCCTGAACACCTGCATGTAGAACTGCTACCCGTGCTTTGCAGCATATGCGCATTTTCTATCTATACTCGGCCACTCATTGAACCAATCCTTGTCGGCTCCCCTATCTAGAAGGCCTGCAATTCTGAAGATGCAAATGCCTCTCGATGGAGGGCACTCCAACTGCACAGGTACAGGATCGCAGCACGACGCCTTGCCTGCAGACGGTTTCAGGTTTGAGCTCTCAGTACAAGAGGCTCGTTAAAGGACACAGCTTCATTATAGTTAATGACAGCACCCTGTGACAGCAGCAGTATACTCTACAGCTTACCTGTTCAGAGGTGGGTCCGACAGAAAAAAACTGGCGGAAACCCAACTCCTTAGCAATACACATGACAGCAGTGGCACTTTAAAGGACGTCAAAATCAACATCATCAGCAGCACAAGCAACATTGGGCATTACTTGGCATTTGCCCATCACAATAACAAGCATTATTTCCCTGACTTGCAAGCATCATTGTCATCACTGCCACCAGCATTATGTAAGGCTTATTCAGATAGATGACAATGGAGCAGATGCAGCACACATGACACCAAGCATGCAAAAGGGTGCTTTGCTTCCCTCAAACAGGTTCACCATGGTAGACTTCAAGTTGAACTAAGATTCTGAGTGGCCCCTTTATAATAAGGGTACCCTTTTTCTTACTATTCTGTTTTAATAAGGGGATCCGAAAATAAAAAGGGCAAAAGGGTACTACTCAGGAACCTAGTTGAACTAAGATCCAAGTTTCCATGGCATCATGCTCCCATCTTCCGTGCATTCTCCAGCTCTTGGGTCTTCTAGTCAGGCTCGGCGGGAACCCTAACCCCTAAACCCTAGACCCTGAGCCGTTGAACTAAGTCCCAAAATTTACGGTCTAGGGTCTAGTGTTTAGGTGCCAAACCTCACGAGGCAAGCCGTAGTATCACAAATTTTGGGCCAGAAAAGCAAAAAAAGCTCACAAAGCCTACCACAAAACAGGTACCCGGGAAGCCTGAAGCTCAAAGAATCCAGAAACCCACCAAACCCCCAATATTTGGACCGTCTATAGGGCTCAGGGTTTCAAGTTCGGCTCGAGCAGCCTACTCCACCCCAAATCCCCAAAGTCCAACCCCTAAACCCGAATTTCCGAATCCCTGGCACCCTACACCTCTAAAAGCCCCAAAACCCCTCGAGCCCTACAGCCTTTTATAGTATTTAGCCGTAATCTTACACATCCCTTAAGATCCCTATATGGATCCCTCTCTGGAAGCCATCAAGATCCCTTTAAGGCCTGCTCGATGCTCTTGAACCGGAGCTCGGCCCATCTGATGACCCCTCGGCTCCTGGGACCCCACTCTGCATGCGTGCCTACAGTAAACCCCATAAAGTTGGAAACCGGATTAAGGCCAAATAGTGCTGGGATTCCCTATACATTACTCTTAAGGATTGAGACTATGGGGTTTCCAACTTTTGGGCTTCTACTGTAGTCTTCGTGGGCTCCGAGAAGGGATTCATAGTAGGTTTATTAGTGGATCTTATAGGAATTCATAATGGGCTTATACTGTAGGCTCTTTATAGGGATTCATTACAGGATCTTATGTATGCTCTTATAGGGATGTATTAAGGTATGAAAGGATCTAAGAAGGGTTGATTTTTAACGCGTTCATAAGGTTCTGCGACGATTTTATGATAGGGCCTTCCGAATTAGTCAGGGTTTTGGGGTATAGTATGATATAGTATGTAGTATACTAAAAATCAAAATAAATCAGGAACCCTAAGGAAAAGTAATTCCTGTTGGGTCTTTGGGCTTTGGGATCTCCTCGGTGACTTCAGGCTTGATCTTTGACAACTTACTTAAGTTTCGATTTTGGACGTCTGCATATCAAGCAATGTCAAGTCACGACTGGGTGAAACTTGATGGCTCCCAGACCCTATAAGCCTAGGTGGACAGATATGCCTTGCATATAGTTACTAGGATTATACCCTCAAATACAGAAGTCGGAACAAGTTCTTATGCTCTATACTCTTCCTCAAGATTCCTTATATACTTATAGCAGTATAGTAATAATAGTAATAACAATAGACCCAAGAAGCCTATTCTCGTCATTAAGGCCCCTATATTACATATGACCCAGCTGCTACGCTCTCTGCTTGGCCCAAGCAACAACAAGAGGAAATATCGGGATTACGCTCCACGAACCCTGGGCCGTAATCAACAAAACCCTAAACTCCAAACTCTACAAGCCCTAAGCCCTCACCAGACCCTTAACCTTGCAGTAAAGCCCCCTAAACCCTCCTAAACCCCAAAGCTGAGGGCTGATCCCAGCCAGGGCAGCTGCACCACGCACTTCGCAGGACCTAGGCGTCAGGCCGACAAAAAACAGTCTGCCAGGCTCGTTCTTGAGGGTTGTGGGCCATGGGGCCAGAGAGTTCAAGTGTATTCGAGGCATGTTAGGCTTTAGGAAAACTTACGTAAAGTTTAGGCTTTCGGAAGGGATGCTATGTTCGTTTGAGGTTTCATACCCTTAGGTTCATACTCTACCAAAAGAGCAGCTCTCTACCTTAAACTTCTATTATAAAACGTATGAAGAAGTCCCAGGGAACACCCAGCCTAAACCACACAAGACCGGTCCCCCATAGCAGCGAAAAGCCCTCATGCCCAAACCCCACAACCTAAACTCCAAACCCCAATGAAAAGTAAAGCAGCCCTAAACCCTCGGGGTTAAACACTACATCCTAAAACCTGGGCGGCCGGGGCGGTGGCGCACCAGATGGCTGCAACAGAGCAGCATGCTCGAGCGATGGCATAGACCTCTCGAAAACTCTACGCGTTCCTTCAAGGGGCTGAAAAGCCTAAACCCTAAACCTGCAAAGCCCTACTACTATAGGGGGATGCTATACGGTTGGAGTGTTTTGCATGGCATAGACCTCTTTTCACCGCCCAACCGGGCTCCTTGAAGGGATCTATCATAGGTTTATTTAACTACAAGAGTTTAGGATTTGGGGTTTACGTTCCATCAAAGGGCTCTATAACAGTCAACTACTGTAAGGGTTAGTACAAGGGCTCCTGTAAAGGTTACCATGGGGTTCGGAGGGTTTTACGGCGTTCAGGGCTTAGGGATTTTGGGCTTTTGGGCATTCGGGATTTGGGGTTTACGGATTGAGGGGTCCACGCTATTTAGGCTCCTAATGTCTATAAGTTTGTTTGGGGTTGATGATAGGGCTTACCCTATGGGTCCATGTGCCTGCACTTTGAGCACCCTTTCCAATGAGCACCACAGGGGTTCAGGGCTTGCGGCATCTGGGTCCAAGTACCCTTATGGCGTACCTTTAGGGCCTAAGTACCCTAAACCCTAAACCGCAAATATGGGTACAGTCACCCTTAGTGAAAGAAAAGGTCGGGAGTCGTGGGCCTGTGGGGCCTAGAGGCTTTTATGTTTGGTTTTAGGCTTCGCAGAGTACGGGTCCACGGAAAAGTGTTCAGGGTTCGTGTTTGGGTTGAAGGTTCGGCGTCTCGCCCTAAACCCTCAGTTGAAGGGATCTGTTGCAGGGGCGAAAGGTGTGAGAGAGGTTGCGGGTCGATGTTTCGCGGACATCTCGATGTGTTGGCTTTCTTCGTAGAGCAAAACCCATGAAGCTTCTGGAACCCGAATGATGGCTCGTTCCTGGGCCACGTCGGACTTCAAATTAGGATCAGTCGTAATTGGTAGCATTAATATTGGTGTGAGTATTGGTATAGTATTAGTATCACTATTGGTATGAGCATTTATATCAGTACTAGTGCCATCGACTTCGTGGCGTGGCACAGACTTCAACTAAATTGTACTAGGTCGAACATGTTCAGGATGCAGGGCAGCCGCGAAACTATAAGCCGGCTTGTGGAATGATACTTTTCTTGGTGTGTGTATATATATAATACACTTAATCATGTAACTATATCTTTTCTGCTGTCTTATCTGTTTAATTCTTTCGATAAGCATATATGCACACGTGTATATGTAGATGTGTATAAGTATACATACATGAGTATACTTGTATACACATCCACCCATCCATCCATCCATCCATCCATCTATGCATGCATGCATGCATGCATGCATGCATGCATGCATACAGACATTCACACATATATACAGGTACATACATGCATACATACATACATTTTGATGCATGTATACAGAGGTAAGTGGTATATCGAATACTCCGAAGGGATATACTCTACAATAGTTCGCATACTTTTCGGTACTGACAGCAGTGCAAGCAATTACCAGCAGCCGTGAGAAATATGGGATGTACCGTAGCAATTCAGCTCTTCTTCATGCTCGCTGCTTCCGTGCAACTCCTTGGACAGCAATCCGGGACAACAAATGAAGCCCTGAATTCGTTTAGGCTGTGGGGTGTGGGCCAGGTGTCGGGTGTACGGTCTCCTGAAATCTAAACCCTCATGACTAGATGTAAAGTCTAAATGTTAAACCCCGTGTTAGTATTCGACTAAACTTCAAGGCCGTGCGCAGGAAATCAGCAAAGCCCAACGCGACGAGATTGTATCAGCACTTACCAGGAACATGTCAACCCGAAACCACAATGCCCTACGATGTATGCCGCTACAGTCGCTGAACAACTTATAGGAACCCCAACGTCTAAGAAATCCCAGACGAATCTGAAGTACAAGACCTACAAATCCATTTCATAATGAAATGGATTTGTAGGTGTCATACACCATATCCTAAATCCCAGGCCCTACACCCTACACTTCAAAACACTACCGAAGATGATTCCAGGGCCCCCGACACCGAAACAAGGTCGCTCTCACGAGGTTCGGCGATGCCCTGCACGCACACGATGCAAAGGGTTCAGGGTGACCGGCGAGCGTACTACATATATATATATATACATAAGGGACCTGCTAGTTACTGCACGGCACCGCCTACGTATCATTGTTATTGGTACCCTTGCAATTTTTGCTTTTAACTTTGCTACCACCACTACTACCACTACGAGATTGCCGACTTGTGGACAACTTACAGCGTTCATGAGTTGTGCTTGCGACGGCGGGTACGAACCATCAGTAAATGGCATTGAAGGGGAACGACTGGGAACGATGCCGGATATGAAGACGAAGCTCGAGACAAACAACACTCCGTCGGCAGCTTCTTCTGAAGCTGATGGTGCAAATGGTGGCTTACAGCTGATGTTGTTGCTATGATGATTTCAGTGCTTGTAGCGGCGGAGACGAGGAAGGGAGGAGAGGAGGACCAGGACGACGACGACGACAAAGACACCGGCAGCGACGACGTCGACGACGAAAACGTGGACAGTGGAGATGATTACGACGGTGATATTCGGGATGGTGGTGCAATGATGGTCGTAGTGGCGACGATGGTTGGTGATCCTAGCTGGTGAGGCGCCTGTTGTGGCGGTGACTACAAGCATAATGGCTGAAATCAGTCAGAAGTTGTCTTGAGAAGGCATAGTCATCGTCGATATCGTCAGTTCCTGTCTTGACGACCAAGAGCTACACATCATCTCTGACTGTCAGTCTGCATTCCAATAGTGCATTGCTACATGCAAACAGCCGGTTTGGGGTCGGAACACGGCGCCTGCGTTTTGCGACCTCTGACCGAAAGGGTTCGGGGTAACCCAAAGAAACCCAAACAAACAAAACTAAAAGAACCAACATCGCAGCCGAGATCCAAAAACAAGAAAAACAATGAATCAAACCAACCAACAAAACCGAAAACACCTGTAGTCACTGTAGTCCCAGGTGTGCCGTGTTTGATGCCACAACAAAACAGCACTGAGCTTAATCAATGAAGTGTCAGTTCGCTTTACGATTAAACCAGAAGCATGCCCAAGAACACAACCCAGCATGACTGCGTAGAATTAAGTGGGAAGCAAAAAGCTGCATATTCGTAAAACTGGCAAAATGCAGGTGCCGCTGTCCAACCTCTAACCCAAACACCCTGTTCCTCAGTTCCTGAAGATGCAACCGCGAGCCAGAAGATGATCACGACTAGCATGAAATTGATGGTGCTGGTACTGTCCTCAATGATGCTGATGGTGGTGCAGTTGATGATGGGGGCGACGAGGAGGAACAGACCTATTGCCACCACGACTGAGGCACCATTACCAGCCCAAGCGCAACAAGATCATCTAAGTTGGCACGATGGTTGTATGCATATCACCATGTGTACTTACGGATTCTCACATTCTCAATTTACATTCCAGACAGCTCGCCTGCAGCAGCAGGCCGTACAGCCCCGGTATGCCAGAGCTCGAACCTCAGACGGGACGGGCTCGTTATAATCAAGAAGCCTAGTAAATCACACCTACAGTACTTTTTCCAAGGGGGCTGTACGTCTAAACATATTGGGCATCAGCACGATTTGTTCAGGACACTTTGTTTTCGGCAGGGCCGGCACGGGGGTGTTTAGCAGGCGTAAATTCGGCTGTTGAATATAATCACACCAACTACATAATGCAAACAATGGTAATAATGCTAACACTCCTGCGCCCAGACAAGGAGAGACATGACCTTGCGTTCGTGGTGGCTCGCGTGTTCGGTCGGTTCACATGAACCCTAAACCCTAAACCCCTAAACCCTAAACCCCTAAACCCTAAACCCTAAGCTTCAGGGCATCAGAGTTTGATGCTCCCAGGGCCTCGGCTGGGTATGAACCTAGGGGATTTCAGGGTTGCAAGGTCTCTGGAGCTACGGTTTAGGGTTTAGGGTTTACCTGAATTGGACCGGCTGTAGAATTTCTTGGAAAATTTCTGGGGTTGTGTGGTGGAGGAGAGTGGATTCGGGATGGCATCCGCATGTGGCAAGGATCCGACCGTTTTTTTGCTCCGCCTTTATCGTGCGATCAGCCGACACAGTGATGCCTGGCGGTTCAGCTTAGACGGGGCCTGAATCGTCAGTATGGGTTTGGGGGATATTATAGAATAAATAGTTCTCTAGGGCCATAGGGACTAGAAGGGACTTCTATGTCTAATTATTCCGACCCCTGTATTAGGGTGCTTCATGGTTTCAAGCTTTTATAGGGCTCTTCGAGGCATGAGGCTTTAGGCCTTCCACTTAAGAACGAGGCAGGGCTGCAGAGCAGAGGCACCTTGAGGCGGCGCATGACGAGGAGCCAAGGCCAAGGCAAAACACTGCCCACTTACGGCCTTACGACTCATGCATGCAGAGAGACACCCCCTGGCCCCAGGCTCCTCAAAAGCTTGCGACAATCAACATACGTGAAACTCCACCTGCCAGGCTTGAAAGGCAATTCATATCGAGAAGTATCTCTGCCCGTTCTGCAATGTCATAATGTCGCAAGTCGCAAGCCACCTCGAGCAAACGCTACACGATGCTGCAGTGTGAAGCCGTCCATGGCATGCTCACAGACATCCATGCAGGGAGGCGACGCTGGCTGCTAGCTCTTCAGCAGAACACCTCAAAGGGGCAAAGCTGCAAAGCTCTTCAGAGAGGGCGTAAAGCGCTTTGGCAGAAGCAGCAACGACATTGACGGAGGAAGATACCGGCGAAGCTGAAACTAGCACAGACCTGCATGATAGCTGGGCCCCAGGACCTCTCTGCTACCAAGAAGCCCATAAGCCCCTTGGACCCTCGCCCGACATGCTTCACAGCCTCTTGGGTTGCAACCAGAAAATAGAAAATTAAGCTCAAAGAGAGCCCGGAAGCATAGGCAGCCAATGATCACGTACAACCCGACACTGCCCAAAGCGGGCCGGATGTCAATGCCTTGGCTCACTGTCGGTGGCAAAGACAGAGACTCGCCTATTATAGGAGCTTACAGCAAGTTGGATTTCTATAAGGGTTTTATGGATTCGCGGGTTGTATAAAGGTTGAATATTACACGGCCTTTGACAATTTAGAATAGACTTGGTGAGTACCATGATGGCAGAATCATGTAAGGACGATGCTGGGAGACTATTGCGAATTATTCAGACACCCCTATCAAGCCCCTAGGATTTAGGGTGACAGGATCTGCAAGGTTTGAGGGTCAGGGTTTTAGCCTTGCGTGGGGTCCAACACACCCACAGACCCCTCTGGGCGCCTTTGTCCATTTGTCGCTTCACGTCCCGCTCGTTTTCAAGCCGGAAAGCCCCAGGGTTTAGGGCTCAGGGCGCAAAGCTCTAAACATATGCTCCCTTCAAAGCAAAGCTAAGCTTCGTCTTGCAAGCGCCACACCGCGGCGGAGAAGTTGTCCATGTCGGTGCCATCCCGCCTTGTTTGGAGCTTTAGGCTCTATGGTTCAGGCCCTTGGGGTTAGCAGGGTGTAGGGTGCTGTTGTGGGGTTTTAGGTTCTAGAGTTCGTGGTGGTTTTTGGCTCGAAAGTTTAGGTAATAACAAACTCTGAAACACTGCCACGTAGATTCCTGCTGTTTAGCAGTCGCAACTGGTGTTGCGAGCCGCACTTTGTACAGCCTGCGACCCAAATAAGGATTCTATTTTCTCGGGAAGCATGACTGTGGCTGCGACGATTGTGCTGACAGTGATCATGACCATTAACATTACATTGCTGTTAGTCTCACGAAGGGTGCTGTTGTCCGTGTGTGGATTTTCTTTACAGATTATGCACCCGTCCCTGATGCCAAAATGCAACCGTGCTGCCAACAGTGCGGACAGGGCTGCCACAGTCAAGGCGATGCTGATGGACACAGCTATCGTCAGCTTCAGGTGCCTCATTAGCGGTGGGAGGCGGGCATGTTGTCCTTTTGGGTTCTTACGGGCGGAGTTGCGCGGCTAAGAGTTTCCGGCCAGGGGTTACGTAAATGTCCCTGCCCGGGTGGCGGCTTCATCATTGAGGACTCCTCTAAGGCAAGTAGCATCTGGGGAACCCTGGCACAGAATAAGTCAGAAATTTCTGAAAATCGATCATGCATTATCGGGAGGCATGTGGAGTGAAGCAAGCGGTGCCTGGTCATCGACAACCCAACTTGGTTCAATTTCTTCTTTCATCACATGTCTGCCGGCAGTTGTGGTGCCCTGAACCGAACGATCCTAAAGCCCTACAAAACCTTGAAAGCCTGTTTGGCCTCGAAGCCTTGATATCTGAATGCTCAGCGCATCATATTCCACAGGTGCCTCTTACAACATCTAGAAGGATGCATGACGTATCCCTGCCAGGTCGATCCCTACCAAACAAACGCAGAGTGCCAAACTTCCTGAAAGTGCTCAGAAAAGCAGCTCGTCCAGCGCGATCGGCAAAATGCCAAAAACAAACCTCCGCTCAGGCTACGATATGGGCCTTGATGATTAGAATATAAGTTGTGTGTGTGTGTGTTGGTTGTTTTCTCTTGGGGGTATAGTACCGCACTTTCTATGCAGGAACATCAGGGCTTTACAAGGCTCGGTGTTCGTAGAGATTAGGAGACGTCCGTCCACTCCGAAAGCGGCACAAACTTCTCATGCACCAGAAGCAGGATAAGAAACTCCACAAGCACCAAGCCCTTTTGAAGCATTCTACACCATCCCTAAAGATCGTAACCACAAAAGGCGCGCGAGGATTTAAGGCTCAATGTCGACGAGGGCTCCATCCCTTTTTTGTAAAATGTGGTTTCAAGTCTAAAGATCTGGGCTCAGGGGTTTGGTGCGAGTACGGTTTCGCTGGTTTAGGGTTTAGGGTTCAAAGTGCCGCTGCCACATCTGCATATCTCAGCCGTACATAGGCACATCCAGGCGCCTATGGGCCAGAAAAGCTGGTCGGGGTCTAGACCCAAAGCCCTAATGTAGGGGCTTAATAATTAGAATAGGGTTTTGGGGCCCATTATACTATATCTCTATATATATATATATATGTACGTATAATATTATACTATATAAAAAACTATATATATATATATAGTAGATATTATTACAATTATATAATATATATATATACATACATATATATATATATATATATAATGTATCCGTAAACCCCTACCCCAAAAATCTGAAGCATACACCCTGAACCCCAAAGCCTACATAAAGGATTCAAAGCCAGACAACCAAAACTGAGTGCGCTGAACCTTCCAGATGAACTTCGGCTATAGGATTTCAGCAGCACTGGGCCCTGGGCTGCGTGAAACTGTTCTGACTACACCGTCAAGCGTCTTTTGGGTGCATAGACTCCAAGTGGAGACAGTTTTGTTGTCTGGGATTGGGGGATGACAGCTTAGAGTTTGAACTTATGGACATGGGCTGAGGGCTGGGGATTACACTGAAGGTTTGAATGATACCGGGTAGCCCCGGTACGAAAATCCATCGCCCCCTGAAAAGGACAAAGAAAGTTATGCGCATTATGCGGTCGAAAGGCATCATCTTGCTCGTCGCAAGGCTCGTCCTCATCCTCGGGGCTACTCACCACACACTACAAGCTTTAAACGCGAAGCCCCGGAAACCTTCCAAGCCCGAACCAATCGAGCCAAATGACTCCCAAACCCATTACCGCAGGCTTCCTGTGTGAACTTCGGAAAGCCAGGAAGATTGAGGAGGTCTACTTAGTCGACTGGGTCTGGGTCTCCGGGCATCTTCTGTACTCCTAAGATGCGGAATTGGTGGCTCATGGAAATGCCGATTAGTGCAAGGTGATGATGTCTTTACCTGTGCATGGGCATCAGGGGGTCCAACGTCTGAGGACGTCGGGAGAAGGATTCTCGCCTAATCTAGGGTGCTGAAGACTGACTTTGAGGGTCTTCGGGTGCATTTTCCACTCGATCTCCGTCTTCGGGTCCGAATCGAACCGGGATTCCACGAAGAAAAGATGATACTTTACGCACATGCAGGTATGGCTGTTGCGGTCAAGGAAGACAAGCCCACACAGACTTTAATCCCGAACCCAAACCCCATTGTGAAATCATAGAACCCATAGACTAGAGGCCTTTACCAGGAGCTAAATTACGTGAAATGCTCATGCAGCCTCCGCATTCCCTAACATCCTTGTGACGACTTGAAAGCTTGGCGTTCGCAGGCCGAGCCACCACGCGCAAAGAGCGCGCTCTGCCGCAAGCTCCTCCGGGGTTTTATAGGAGGTATGGAGTTTAGCGGTTAAGGCCAGTGTTGAGAGTTGCAATTGCCTCGTAAGTACCCAACTGTGGGGATTCAGGTAGTCTGTTCGTCTCCCTGAAGCTTTTCCTCAGGGAAAGAGTGGCACGGGCCTGCGTCAAAATCCATCAACAAAAGCCCCCTCGCTGATTCATGACCTGGATAGGGATCCTGATGTTAAGGCCCTTGAAGAAGCGAGTTTTGTAATCAGGGGTCCACAGTATGAGGAGTGTTCGCCAGGGCACATGGCACAATCAGTCGGGTCCAAGAACTAAACTCAACCTGAACCGCAAGACCAAAGACGAGCCTCAATCCAAACTGCTGCAACTCAAGGCAGCCCTCCACCTACCCCCCCTTCCACCACCCCGGGTGTTCCGTCGACTTCTCACTAGGACTGGAGGCGGCTGGTGGAGACGTCGGTCTCGCCTGCCCAAATCAGAAACAACATGGGATAACATAGTCAGTGTACAACAAATATTCCCTGACAGTCCCCATACAGGAGTATAGCAAGTGTATCATATACTTCGGTTTTTGTTCGACTCATGAAGGCCCCTGGTTACCGTTTTGCCTTGGCGCTGTTAAGGGCTCGGGTGTCTCGGGATGTCTCGGGCACGGGGAGTGTGAGGAAAGCATTATGCCATTATCCTAAAGATTATATTCCTTCGGATTAGAAATGAACTTGACCATGCATGGGCACTGGTAGCAATGCATTGCCGCGCTGAGTTTGTTGGCAGTTGTGCACGGACCCTTTTCTGAAAGAACATTACTCCCCGAAGCCTTCGGGGGACCCGGTTGGAAGCCGAGCCACTTGCGGTTTGTTTTCGGCGTGAACAAAGCAAAGAGAGGGGGAACAGGTTTCAGCCCAAGCGCGGAAGTCCACAACAGTAGACCTGACAGCAAACTCTGAAAAAAGGATAACAATGACACCACATCGCATCATAAAGTGTGACGCAACGGACCATGACGTGGCGTGTTAGAACATAGTGCAGTGTGACGGTACGCTCTTTGGCTGCGATACGTCCAAACTTCCGTCAACCTATCCACTCACAACTCTGCCATATATATATATATATATATTTATTTATTTATATTTATATGCATACACGTGTGTGTGTGTGCGTGTCTCTGTCTGTGTATGCGTGTATGTATATACATATAGATATGTATTCACTCACCATGCCTGCATGGCTGTCCATCCATCCATCCATCCATGCATGCATGCAGACAGAAATACATGCGTACGGTATGTCCTAGGAAAACACGGGATGGAGTCCGAACATGTTCAGAAGTTTGCCCTGAGCGAAACTGGATACAGAGCCAAAGCCCTCGATCCAAGAAGTGAGGGTGTCAATATCGCCTGCCATCTTGCGGACGGCAGACCACGGACATGGACGGTAGATCCTTGCAGCGACGGAGGCTTGAGAAATGTGGGCTGTAAGGAAGTTTGAAGCACCCACTTCGGCTTGAGGAATCAGGGTCAGTGGTGGGTTCTGGGGTGTGAAGGCATATGAGTATTGCACAGGGTTCTCATAAAATCAGGGATCCTGATATAACTCAATCGCAGACTTCTCAAAATACCACCCCTCAGAGCAGGAACTCCAAATAGTCGAAACAAACTTCGACAGAGTTTTGGGACCAAGAGCTCTTTGTTGCAATTGCAGAGCTTCAGCCTAAACTGAGAACGCTATGGTTTAGGTCAGTAGTGCTTCGGTTCGATACTGTATCGACAGGAATCATAGTCACAAGTGAGCTAAGGGACCGATTCTCGGGGCTCATACTCCTAGGAAGCCCTCAAACCCTAAACCGAGCATAGTGTCGATGTGGAAGCCCGGTGGACTCGGTGCGTGTGGTTTTAAGTAGAGTTGCAGCACGGTTTGCACAGCTGAAGCGCACGTCGGCTTTAAGTTGCAAGCCTAGGGCAAGATGAAGTATTCAGGCTCCTGTTGTGACCGCCAGACCTGACATTCATGTTCTTTTTTTGCCATTTTTCGAACCCGAAACCCTAAGCCCCACAACAGGGCAAACCCGAAACCTTAAACCCATGAGCTGCAACACACCTACATAGATCTCCAAAGCCTGTCCTAACCAAAGGACTCAGAGTAATTAGCTAGATCCCGAACACGCAAACCCCTGAACCGGACGCTTTCATCAGATGGAATTCCATGGCTGCTGATGGTCGACGGAGAGGTTCACTTTGTGGACAGACGAACTCTTGGGAAGTCCGTTAGTTACACTGTCGCCTGTTTGTATTCCAAAAAATCGAAGGCCAGCGCCCTCCAAACGGTTGAACTTTCAAAGCCTTCAGCCTATCTGGCATGCCGGAGCACCATCGCGAAGCACTTGCACTGGCTCCTGGCCCAAAACACGAATGGGAGGGTTCGATGAAGTTTCAGTCGCTGGAGGTTTGTTATAAGCTTGGGGTAGTGTTAGTTTCGGGTATAGGGCTCAAGGGCTGCAGGGACATACAATGTTGCGGCTCAAGCGGATGTAGATTCGAAGCTGTAAGCCTTTCACTTGTTCACAAGTGATGAACGGGTTCAGCTTAGAGACAGGATGTATTTGGAGTTAAATTGCACGGTGCAGGCCGATGCAATGTCACGACGGTGAACTGCTCATAGCTGGCTGTATTTGACGTGAAAGCAACCAGAAACGCCTCGACCCCGCTGCAATCGTGACTGCAAACGCCTCCGAGCTTGTCTTTCTGATTTGGGTGAATTGGAGACCGACGAGTCAGGCATTTCGCCCTGCCGTCGATAAGGTAACGCTTGAAAATCCGAGGCATAGATAGACTCACGGAGGGAGAGATGGGGGAGGGAGGGAGGGGAGGGAGGGAGAGAGGGAGAGAGGGAGGGAGAGAGGGAGGGAGAGAGGGAGAGGGAAGGAGGGGGCGGGAAGGAGGGGGAGAGAGGGGAGAGAGGGGAGAGAGAAAGTTACATTTGCCTATATCCAACTAACTACAATCAATTGTGCCAGAAAGCGGGCTCGTTTGCAATCTCATGGCCCAAGTGAACCCCCCAAGCTCAAAACCATCAAGCCCGAAACTCCTCGCTCCTAAAAAGCACGAGCTAAATCTTTAAATCCCAGCAATAAACATCCGAAATACCAGGACCCTCCTTGTGCCCTCAAATCGGGGTATAGTATGGCCCCAAATAATGGGCAGTTAGGGTCGAATAGAGAGTAGATGGAAGGTCTAGGTAGATTCAACCCCCCAAAAGCCGCATCCCAACCTCGGCCACGATGTCAACCGGAAGGTGATGCGCCAGCCCAAACCTGAAACGGGGGCGACCGAAGAGAAGGAGGTTCGAGGTCGGTCTAGGGTTTAGGGTTTAGGGTTTAGGGAGCTTTGGGATTAGAACTTGGGGGCTTTAGGGCGTTTTGCAGGGTTTAGGGCATTGAGCTCTGAGGGTTTCGGATCTTCGCGCGGTCCTTTGGGGCTTCAAAGCCATGGAGCGAGAGGCGTCAAAGGACTTATAGGGCGTATGACTTGAACAAACTATGCTGACCTGAGTAGAACAGCTACAACCCGGAAATACGAGGGGATTCTATTCGACTTCTTCGGACCTCTAGAATCTGACCCTATTTTGTAGGTATGGGGGAAGACAAGCTCTTCCTGGCTGAGGTGCCAGGCCAAGGTGGCTGGTCCTCTATAAAACCAGAGTCTCATGCGGGAGCGGGAGCTCAAATGGTCTCACTTGAGAGCACTGCCCATGTATGCATCGCATGAAGCCCTGAACTGCGACCCTTAACCTCTACCCCACCCCTGAACTCCAGATTCAAGGTCCTACAGCCCCAACATCCTGCCCCTGAGCTAACCACTACATCCCTCCACATCGACCCCTTAAATCCTAGAACCAGTCCGAAACTCCAAATCGCACACATGAACTCCTACACCAAATGCTAAACCACTTATCCTGAATACTCGAAGCCCTACGTCCTAAGCCCTGATAAATCTTAGCTAAACCCGAGCCCCTCAGCCCTAAACCCCGATAAATCTTATACGACTCCAGCAATGCTGAACTTTTCAAGCCCAAGTTCCTATCTCGTATGCAGCAGGCGACCTCCTGAGACTACGAATTGCTTTTTTGGAGGGGGGTGGGGGTGGGGGGGGATAGGCGGCTTTGAGGGCTCCTTAGATTGGTTCCTACAAGAAGTTAGGTGGGGCCCAGGCGATCGAAGGGTGGATGTCAGGCTTGGGTTTGGAGGCTTGGGGTTTCAGGGGTTGCGATCGAAGGCTTCGAATTCTTGGGTTGGGGTTTAGGGTTTAGGGTTTAGGGGTTTTCGAATTTCCGGTTCGGAAGGTCAGCTCATATTTCTCTTGTAGTTCGGTGCGTGATGAGGTCTCGCCGAAGCGGACTGCTCAGACTTCTGGCCACGCAACACCACAACACATTAACCCTACACAGGGATGTGAGCGTCTCAGGGTATTTGGCGACTGGTGATCAATCAAAGGGGGCTTTAGGATCCGAGAGGAGCAAGCTATGGGCTATGGGAAACAAAGTCAGGATGAGTTGCTTAGCATTTGGCTTGGGGCGTGAAAGAACCAACTTCCCAGGTATATAATCTACGAAGGAGCATCACCAAAGCAAGCACTGTGCCACCATCTCAAAATGCGAGAATGTAAGAAGGCTCGCCTTGAACACGGTTACAACAGCGTCTTTGCTCATCATCACAGCAGCTGGGAATCTACCCAGAAAGTCGCAAGGGACGAGACATGTTCAACCTTGCTATCATGCGGAGCGACGGCAAGAGCTGCGCAACATCAGAGCTGGCTTTCCGTACTGTTTTGACTCATATGTAGCTCAAAAGTACAAAGGACATTACCTTCAAGCCTGAAAACACATGCTCGGCCCCTCGGCAGTTGAACACTCCTCGACACCCATTTCTTCACATGGCAGCAGCACGTCGAAGCGCCCAGAGCTGCCATTGCCGGAACATGCAACATGTATAGTCCGTGCCATAGTAACGCTAACGCAGACATACTCTCATATCCTTGTGAGTCTTCCGGAAAATCACACAATGCAACCTTTAAAACCTCAGACTCGCCATACGGACATCGGTCCAACTCGAAGTTCACTCGGCTTCCGGGTGCCCTGTAGAGCGATTGCTATCTCTAATTGCATTCGGGAGCCTGAAAGTGTTTACGGTTTAGGGTTTAGAATATTCGTGGGCCTCTCTGGTGGATTAAGGCTCCAGTTGAACTAGGGCATCGTATCCTCCAAGTTCTCAAAGACCGATGCCCTCACACCCATTCAAGCCCGGGCAGATCCCCTCGGGGCTTCTGAGCCTAAGAATGCCTCTTGGGGAATCCTGATCAGTACTAGTCAGCATCTATAAATATTGATTCGCTGCTTTCTGAAACTCACGATTTTCCAGCCTAAACCCTAAACCATAAACCCTAAACCCTTAACCGCACATATGTGTGCTCAAACCCTCTGCGGCTGCGGAGGCTGAGGAGCTTGGGGTCTGTAGGGTTTGGTGCACAGCATTTGGGGATAATACAGGACGTCCACGTTACGATTCAGACTAATTCTTTGGAGTATAGTAAAGTATAACATACCCTTGTAATTATAAAGGCTATAAGGGAATAATTTTGCTAAATTCATCCAACCCGCCTGGCTTTTTGGCTCCAGATTTTGGCTTGCAGTTTAGGGCTGAGGTTGTCTCGCCTCAATTGGTCTGTTCTGTTGTACAAACAGCTCCGTCGCAACCAGGGTTTTAGCGTTGAGTGTTTACGGGGTTAGAGGTTTAGGGGTTTAGTGTTTAGGAAGTTTAAGGTTTAGAACTAGGGATTTTGGGTTCAACCTTGTTGACAAGCATCCGTACTAGCCACGTTTCAAAACGGTCACCACGAGCCACCGAGCTGCATAAGACTGCAACCCAACCATAAACCCTCGAACTCGGAAGCCTCACACCCTTAAACCCCTGAACACCCCAATTCCTGAGATACTAAAGCGAAGCTCACTCCGAAGCCCGAGATCATAAACCGGAAGCCCGGGAACAAACCAACTCAAACCCTAAACTTTAAACCCTAAACTCTTATTATATGGTGATGGCATAGCGGTTTAAAGCACAAGCCCTAGATCCGAAACTCCGAGCCCACTTTGAGCACCGGACTTTGTGCCTGCAGCGAGGGATCCTCAGCACTGTGGACACGGAGCCCACCGATGACCTCCGGGGTTTTAGGGCCGGTAGGTTATATAGTATAAGGCATAGGATGAACGTATTGAGGCGGTTCGCGCTTCAGACCTGAAAGAAGAGCACTGGCACCAGGAAACGGAAACACGACACTGAACGGCAGGTGCTTAGTAGTTCAGACTGGAAGGAGATGTGCAAAAACGTAAGTCGCAGGCACTGAAAACGACCGAAGGCGGTCAAAATACATCCTCGCACTGTGTCACTACAGCTGACTTCGTCATGAACATCACCATAATCATCATCACCACCATCCCAATCATCCTCATTGTCACCGCCAGCTGGCTCAGAAACACGATCTTGCTGGCGAAAGCTTTCTGATACGCGCATGACAACGAGTTCCCTCTTAGCGCTATTGCTGCTCTTGCTGTTGCTGACATGTAGCTGTATCGATATCATCATATGACACATGCAGCAGACACCAGTACAAACCAGAAACAGTCGGTGTTGCTTTTGCATTTACATGTGCTTTTGTTTTTGCTTTTGGTCTTGCTGCTGGTGCTGTTACTGCTGGTACCGTTTTTGTTGTTGTGGTTGCTGTTGTTGTCAGTGTCAATATCGGTGTCGGTGGCGGTGCGGTGGTGGTGGTGGTGGTGGTGGTGGTGGTGGTGGTGGTGGTGGATGGTGCC
>BGNK01000115.1:2689-26944 GCA_003297005.1 Symbiodinium sp. clade A Y106 | reverse complement strand
GGCGGGGGCGGTGATGCTGGTGGCATAGAGAGTAGATCCACAGTAGGCCACTCAGTAGGCTCCTGATGCGAGTACTCCGATCCAGGCACCCTTAATTGTCTGAAACCCGTTATGTCAACAAAAACAATGCAAACACGAGCAGCGACAAACCTGCACAACGGCCTTACCCCTATAACCAGTTGCATAACGCAGTCCCCAGTAGAAGAAAGCCAAACTCTGCATCCCTAGTAAAGAGGAGTGTAGCCCTTCATTCCCTCAACCCCATACACCTCAAACCGTCGTGGAACCCTTAAAGCAACCCTTAACGGAGATCAACCCGCTATAAAACATGCAGTCTCAAGCTAGCATCGCTCACCTCCAGGAGCCATTTCGGAAGCGACATGGAGGCCCGCCGGAGGGCTTTCAGCTCTTTCGGATCATCCTGTCGGCGGAGGTTTGGAGGTTTAGGTAAACTCCCAGAAACAAAAACACAGCCCCAAAGCCCCTCTAACAAGGCGTCAACCTTTAATCACAGTGAGAAGCCTTCTGCAAATTAAGATATGTTCCGTACTGAGGTGGTGTTGGAGTCTCTAGGCATGTCGGTTTGAAGGGCTCGGGGGCTTTGGGTTTGGAGGTTTAGGGGCCTGGGCATAAAAACTTTAGGAGTTTCGGGTTTGGGGCTTAGGGTTCCTGGCTTTATGTGACGATTATACGAGTTGTGGCGCTTGGTTTGGGTCTCGATCAGGGTTAATCCTTAAGCCTGTCGGGGCAAACCCGTTCATCCGTGACGGAATTCGCGGTCCTAAACCTGAAAACCCTTCACCCCACACCCCTAACATATTTCGAAGGTCAATCTCAACTCACCGGGGAGCACGAGGCCTGCACACGCTTGACGAGGGAAGGCCTCATGCAGGCTTTGTGGTTAGGGGTTTCATTTTGGATTGGGGTTTTCGGCCTTGGGTTGCTTGCGGCTTTGGGACTTTAGGGTTTTGCGGTGAGCATCGGAAACACGCGGGAAGTAAGCATCGTGGCACGTAAACACGACAAAATAGTATTAGTCGTGGTTGTGGTAGTGGTATTGGTAGCAGTAGTGGTAGTGGTACTTGTTGTAGTTGTTGTTGTTTCTGCTGTTGCTGTTGTCGCAGGCAGGAGCAGGAGCAGTAGCAGTAGGTCATTGGTAGTAGTACAGTAGCTGCAGCAACAGCAGCGGCAGCAGCAGGGGGAGAAGAGGAGGACAGGTGGATGTAGTCACTGCACCAGTAGTGATCGTGAAACTACTATCAATCGCAACCTCATAACAACAGCAGTGCGAGCTGCTTCAACTCTTGTTGACCTCCTATAAGGCCCTAAGACCCATGCGACAACTTTGTACGTATAGTGGTCATCCCAGGACAACCAACAAATAACGATGTGGGTCGAGCGGTGGAGGGGTCGATGCTGGCTGGTAGCGTCCAGCGTCCACCTTTAAAAAATTAAAAACTTGTTGAAGCCCTTGGAACACACCGCCAGGTTTGGGGCTGAGTGAGCCCACTTGGACCCACTCTTACCATAGCATGAGATCAGTGTTGTGGAGAATAAAATACGGGTCATAAAGGGGGGACCTGAGTAGACTTAGCAACCTGAATTTGAGGCACCGGAAGCCCTCCAACCAAATCCCGGAACCCCAAATACCAACACCGTCACCCTAAATCCAAAAGCCCATAAATCCTGAAGCCCGAAACCTCTAAGTAAAGCTCCTAAGCCGAGGTGCTTCGGTGGCTGCACGACGAGCACCAGATCATCATCTGCGTTAGCAGAGAAGCCTTGGTGACAGCAATACTCGTAATTACAGCAAAAATTGCAAGCATATATAGGATACTACCTATACTAAAAATACGAACTATAGCAACAATGGCAATAATAGAAAACATGTTAGCAGTAGTACCAATAGCCCAGCAATTCCTGTTTATCGATGGTCTTCTACGATCACTCACACTCTGCATGAACATGCGCACCTTGAGGGTAAGCCCTAACGTTCAACATGAAATCGATATTCTTCTGAACGACCCATAAAAGGGCGGGCCCTTGGAGTCTAGGGTCTAGGCTGTAGGGCTGTAGGGTTATGGGCTTTCTCGTTGAGTATGGGTGTGAGCTTCTGTCGGAGCTCACTAAGGTTCCTCGATGTGCTGGGATTGGATGAGGAGTTTGGGGTTCAGGTTGACGTGGGATTGAGTTATTTGATAAGCATGATGGTAATTATACTTGCCGGACCAGTAAACAGAGTGTTACAGAGCTGTATAGTCGCTTGGGTGCATGCTTCGAAATGTATCCTGGGACCCGCACCAAACTGGCTTTCGTGCAGCAAGGGCGGATAGCGATTCACGCCTTTGCCGAGGCAGACATGTGGATTCGATGCGAACGATGGATTTGCAAAGCTTGCAAACTTCTAAACCTACACCATTAACTTAACTCTAAAACACAAACCCTGGATGTGACGCCCAAGTTCTCTCAAAAGATTGTGAGGATGCTCGGTGGTTCGCCAACGCGTTTGAACGCATGTCAAAGCGCAAAACCTAGACAGTAAACCCCCCCCAAGCAATATCTCAATGGCCTGCATTAAACCGATCTCGAAACATGATTCCTTCTTTCCTCCACCCTCGCTGTCCTCAAGGAGCCCGAAGCCCTAATACAGCGGCCCTAATGTTCGAACATGAACTTATAAAGTTCAGCATTCGATGCAGTCCTTATGGGAAGCCTTAGAAATGCCCCTGTCGGGCTCCTACTGTATAATTACTCTAACGATGGTGTATTATACCTCAAAGTGATTATTTAGGCTGTAGTATAAGTCCTAAACCCTAAACCCTAAACCGTCTGAGGCGCTGTTGATCAGGTTCAAAGCGGTGAGGAGGCGCTCCTGGGAGCTTATAAGGGCTTGGGGTTTAGGCTTTAGGGCTCATGGCTGTGGGCCTCCGGCTTCGGCTTTTTTTTAAAGTGCGTCGGGCTTGTGATGTCAGGGTTCGGGGTCTAGGGTTTAGTGGTTTAGGATTTAGGGCTTCGGGTAAAGGGATTTGAGAGTTTGTAGATCTTGCGAAGTGGGGCTTGTCGGGCTGCTGGTGGGCTCCGAGGAAAGGCTCTAACACAGGGGCAGTACGGTACGTAGTAATTCGACTCGGGTTTTGGATACATTGGTTACCCATTACTGTCTATTCCAATCTCTATGGTACAGCTGGAACACCACGAGGCCTTCTGTAAGAAAATGGTGGAGTCTGGAGTCTGAAATCCGGGTTGCATCTGCAACCGACACTCCAAATCCAAAGAGTCTGACTGGCACAGGACATGCGGGCTAGTGGAGAGCCTGAGGTCTCCAAGTAAACATACCTTAACCCCAAATAACCTATATACTTTTTTAAGGACTTATACAAGGAAATCACAATAAGGAGCCCTAAAACAGTAGGTTATTTGGGTTCCAGGTAGGGTTCAGAACTGCGGATTCTTTGCGTTCAGGTGTGCTGAGCTTAAGGGTCAGAAACATCAGGGGGTTCTGGAATCAGACCCGGGGGCTTGAAGGGCTGATATGTTGCCGTAACTTGCTACAAGCATCCCAAAATCAATGCCCAAAGTATACACTCACTAATATCCATACTAATTTCGCCAAGACATGTCAGACGCAGCCTCCCCATGACCCTAAATCGAAATCCCCTAGCCCCTAAGCATCCCGAAGCCCTGTAGCCTGAGCTCCATTAAAGCCTAAACTTCAAGCCCCATGCAACCCTAGTCCCTAAACTTCAATCATCCTAAATCCGAAACCCTAAACCCCATACCCGCAACATCCCTAAACCCTGACCTCCATTAAACCCTGCACCAGCCTCAATGTACAGACTGCAGCCTTGCGGGTGAAGGTGCGGGTGGGGGTGCTTTATGGCTTTGGGCTTCCTGCTTCGTAGGGGGTGGGACAAGGGGCTTTATGGGCTTGCAGGGTTTGATCGGATAGAGGGGGCTTAGCGATTAGAGACGGGCTTTGGGGTGTGTGTGTGTGTATATGCATATATATATATATATATATATATATATATGAAGCAACATGAAGGAAAACCCCTGCATTAAAGCACAGGCCTTGGGCCTGGGTTTAGGCTTTAGGCAAGAAGGTGTAGGGTTTGGGGTCTGTACCATAAGCACATAATAGAAGTGCAGGGAATAGTGTTTCAAGTCAGGAAAATCATGATTGTACATACGGGTGAGAGGCTTCCGTGGAAGCACAAAAGTAATTAATCACCTATCATATCTACGCGAAGGGTTCTCATGGGGCTCAAGTGGCCAATGATGTGCAAAACGCCAGGGGCTTGTGCCAGATGCCCCAAACTGCAACAAAACAAAACAGCTGTGTGGCCTATACCTGGGCTCTAGATTAAAGAGGACCGCGTTCAGCGCTGGGTAATTACATGCCATTCAATGCCATTCACTTTTCTCGCAAAACACATTCTAGAAATTGCTGAGAAGACTGAACACCAAGGCCAAGCCGGGACCGACCCAATGTACACGACTGCAAGGGTGAGCGCTGGGAACAATTGTACGCACCGGGCCAGATCGACGCTTCACGTTAGGACAACTGCTGCGGCTCCATAGCGCAGACAAGGCTACGCACAGCGACAGCTACTCACGGACTGTGGAGGAGGCCGCACAGAACCGGGGCTCGACGAGTTGGGCCCCGGGCTCGGGATCGGGCAGGGGAGCAGGGAGGCGACGCAGCACATTGGGAGCGTGTTCGCGCTGCAAGCGTCTCACGGGCCGGTTGGTTTCCACTGAGACAGCTTCTCCGGACCGGGCCGCGGTGGCTTCACCCAAAGCTTGCCACGTTTTGGCAGTAGGCCCCCAACCTCCCCTGCTTTCGACCAGCAGATTGAATTGGATGCCTTGGGCAGTGCACTGATCCTGCGTCTGCAGACCGCGCTCGTGAGCTTCGTAGTCGGCACCCTGGAGAAAACCTCGAACCATGTTGGCGATCCTCCAGAATGTAAGTTATATCTTGCTCAACAAGGGGTTTTGGAGTCGGAACCTAACACCTCAAACCCCCAAAGACCACTGAAGGCTCCCGAACTCCAGTTTTGAAGCTTCGACACACACTAGATCCCTTCAACCTGAGTCCTAACGATTCAAGCCACATCCGCCAGTCCGAGTTCCGAAAGCATTTGGGTTTAGGTTCCGTGCGGGGCACATACCGAATCCGCATCTTCACAGAAATCAAGCCCCAAAGAATCCACTACCTCAAACCCCAAACCCTAAGCCCACGAGACCCACCAAGCCCACCGCCTCTGACAGACTTTGCTGCCCGAGCCGCGCCTGCGAGCCAGTCACAGACGTCTAAAGCTTGATGGTGGACATGATGGGGCCTTAGGAACCACCTGGTATACCTTAAACTACCATAGCCTACTCTTTGTAGGTTCTTATCATAGACCCTAATATGGTACTTGGAGGCGCCCTACATAAAAAGTAGGTTCTGGTAGGCTAAGGTGGAAAGGGGTTTTTGCGGAGGGGGACTGCTGAAACCGTCCGAAGTACCAGGTCTGAACCATCGGTTTAGGGCTTAGGGTTTAGGGCCATTGATAGAACCATACTGAAACCCTCGGCGTCCAGCTACTTATATGGGAGGCAAAGTCTACGACCTCTCTGCAGATCCAATAATTGCAGGAAAGTGCAACACACCCCTGAAACCCTTGAGTGAGGGTTTATTTTTAGGGAGTGCAACTTACGGTTCCCGGTTTAGGGTTTAGAGATATTATAGGGGCTTCAAGTTTTCAAAAGTTAAAACCCTAAACTCGGCAATCCAAAACCCTACACCCCAAACCCCAAAATCCTAAACCCTACGCCCCAAACCCCAAGCCCTGAAAACCCTAGGATCCTGAGATGTAAACCCCAAACGCTATACTTAAGAAAGCCTTGGAGTAGCTCCAGCCGGCGCTTCAGCAAAGACCACCGCCAACACCTCTGAATGCAAAGCCTCGATGTGGTTGCAGGTGGTAGGGTTTAGGGTGGGGGCTTGTAAGTTTGAGAGCCTTGGTTTGTGGAATTTAAGGTTTTAGAGGTTTGAGGGTCTTTAGGGCTGTTGGGTTTAGGTATTGTGGCGTTTTAGGGTTTCTTGGGCTTCGAGAGTCAGGGTCTATTTGGCTTCGTTGTAAACAGGGATACAAGTTCAGGGTCAAAGCCTCGGCAGCCGAGAGTTTCGGAGTTCTCGGGTTGATCTAGAAACTAGGGTTTAGGGCCTAGGAACTACCTAGAGTCTCCATTGTAGTTCTTTTTTTGGTTAACCAGTTTTATGGTCAGGATCCTGTAATAGAGATTTGGTTAACCAAGAAAAGGGACTACAATGGAGACTATAGGTAGCATCTAGGGAAGTTCAGAGTTTGATTTAGTTCCAGGGCCAATTTGGGCGGGATGTCATGTGACGAGTGTGGAACCCCTGCCATCAGGATCCGATAGCACTGAAGCTCCAAACCCGACAAGGCCTTCATAACGCCGAAGCCCTGATAAAGACCTTACACAGCCCGAAGGCCTTATTTAAAACCCTAAACCCTAGATAAGCACCTAAAACCCCAAACCCAAAACCCCGAAATGACAAGCTCTGAAACCCTAAACCCAATAACCCCCAAAACACGAAAAAGCTAAACCCGCCAAACCCGGCAACCGTACATGAAAAGCAATAAACCCTAAACCCCAAAAAAATAAAACCCTTACGCCAGAACCGTCGGGCCAAAGCACGCGCAGCGGCGCAACGTGGCCGATGTCCGGAGATTGCAACTCAAGGAGCAACGCTCACCTGAGGACACTGGGTTTGGGGTTTGGGGCTTACGTGATGTGGGATTTCGGGCCTTTGTTAGGCCTTCGTTTCGGGTTTTTCAGGGTAAGGTTTCGGGTTTTGGATTTTCGCTGCTCTTTGCTGAGCCGTTTAGGGCTTTCTGCATAAAGCCCCTCGAAACCCTTCACAACACAAGAAAGCACAACCCTCCATAGACCGCAAAGTCTCGGTCCAGGCTCTCATATTAACCCTGGGTCAAGGCGGTTCAGCAAGGCAAGAAAGGCCTAAAAGGTCGACTCTCAGATGTTTGTCATTTAGAATTTTAAGGTTTTGGGGTTCAGGCTTTTCCGGCCTAGGGCTCTCAAACAACGTTCATGGATACCTGAGCCGCTACCAAGAGGACTTCGTCTGGAATCCTCTCTTACGACCAAACTCAGAATCCCACGGTAGCCGCGCCAAGCCGCCTCAGCTTCTGGCAGTAGCAATGACAGGGGGTCTGGAGGTTTCAGACTTGAGATCAGGGTTTGGGGTTGGAGTTTGCTTCGAGTTTGGAGATGTTGCGCTTAGAGTTGCAGGATCAGGCTCTTGGGTGTAATTCGTGTCTTGGGATGGCTTGCACGGTCCCCGCAAACAACAGCACAAGAAGCACCTCTGCACTACCACAGTACTTTCATATCCACTGCATGCTGCCAGTCTTCTCTACAGGTAAAACAACTATTGCAGCAGTAAATTCATGGCCGACTCTGATAGACGGTCGAAAACGACAAAAACGCGAAGTGCAGAAGTACCTCCAACTCCAACAGAACCTAGACGTCCTTGAAAGCTTGGCATTGAAGACGCTGCTTGCCTGCGAGCGTTCTTCCTCTGACAAACAAATAAGTCCTAAACCCTATCGGAGTGTAGGGCTTCCAGGGCTTTAGAGCTGAGTGGTTTGAGAGTTGAGGGTCTCGGGCTAATGGTCTTAGGGTTTTAGGGCTTAGAGTCGTAGGGTTTAGGATGTAGGGTTTTAGGGCTTAGAGTTGTAGGGTTTAGGATGTAGGGTTTTAGGGCTTCGGGTCTTTAGGACCCATACATAATCCAAACGTCCCGCCTGCACGGAGAGTGCTGCCGATGCCTGCCACGAGCTTCCTAGGCCTAAGTTCCTTCGAGTGTCAGCCAGGGACTTGGATAGTTTACTGCATGATCAGTGATACTGCGCTAGAATTAGAACTGCAGTCGTTGCGGAATGTGGTCAGTGGGTAGTCAGTGTTTGCCGATGCAGAAGCACCCTGCTTCCAAATCATAGACATGCGAACTATGAACACCACCCCCTACACCCTAAACCCTAAACCCAGAAGCCTAAACGACTCGATGAGGCTGAACCTTTGTCCCTCAACCCCTGCCTGCTTCACGAAGCGCTCTGGCAGGAAGGGCACCGATTTGATAAGCGGTGCATCTCCACCTTCAGTGATACCCGAGGCTCAGCATGGGGTTTAGGGTTGGGGTTTTAGGGCTTTGGGCTTCAGGTCTGGCCTTTGCGCCTCAGACTTCAGGCGTTAAGGTTTAGGGTTCCAGTGGAATGATTTCGTGAACATGCTGCGTCATTCGTATAGTCATGGCAAAATGCGTTGAGGAGCATAGCCAGTTGAAGCTTCTAAGCCTTTATTGACATCACGGGCGGGCGAGGGGTAAGAGGAAACACATGGTGTTGCTGATGTTGACGGCGATGATGATGCTGGTGGTGTCGATGACGACGGTGGCAACTTTGGTATACACAGGACTCAGACGCCGATCAAGAAGCGATCATGGCGCGCGCTATCATGATGACAATAATCATGGAGCTGCAAATGATCCTGATGTGCTTTGCTTGCTGGCTGATGCTAGATCTTGAAGGTGATGAAATCCACAACGGCATTGTCGAGCACGTCTGTGAGGATGATTTTCGTCACGGTGCTAGTGATTGTTGGTGTGATGATGATAGTGGTGGTAAGGAGGAGGCGTGGATGCTGACGGTGACGATGATGATGATGATGATGAGGATAACATACACCCATATTTGTGCTGCACTCAGCTCTGTAATTCTCTTCCAGATTCCAGCTTACATTGAAGCATTCCATTCCAGGCCTGATGCCAGACGCACCAGTCAAGAACTCGGAAGGCATTGGCTCGTAGATCGAATAAGTAATCCCTTCCCCCTAAAATCAAACGGGAGGGGGGGGGGGCCCCTCCCCCCCAACAGAAACTCGGAAAGTGTTTGTTGCTATTAGGGGGTATTTTTCGCGGTCGTGCTCTTGCTCCTGCTCTTGCTCCCGCGCTGGCTTTTTTCTCCTGCTTCTGCTGTTTCTGTTGCGCGTGCCCCTGCTCTTGCTGTTGCTCCCGCTTTTGCTCCTGCTCTTGCTCTTACTCCCGCTCTTGCTTTTGCTTTGCTCTTGCTGATGCTCCCGCTTTTGCTCTTGCTCCTGCTCTTGCTCTGATTCCTGCTCTTGCTCTTGCTGTTGCTCTCGCTCTTGCTATGGCTGCTATGCTCTAAAGGTATTTGGAGCCTCGAAACCCTCTTCCTAATTCAGAATAGGTTTTAACGGGTAGGGATGATTTCGGGAGGATTCGCCCCAATGTGTTTTTAGTATTAGGGGGGTGTTTAATAAATGGGGGAAGCGATTGAGCAGTGTCGTAGGAAGCCTCTTCTGTTACACAAACTCTTTCGGGCCACTGTAGCGGTGGAGGCTTAGGTTGTTTGGGGCTTGAGGGTATGGCTTTTCTGCTGAAACAGAGGCTCATGAATGAGAATTGGGTGTTGATGGTGCCCCAGTTTTAGTTCGATTCGATAGGTACTATACTCAAGAGATACGGCGGATTCGTTAAACAGAGGTATGCATATCGAACTCAAGCCCTAGACACTAAATCCCAATCCTATACCCCTTAGCAGGAACTAGAACGTTGGCTTCCTTTGCGCTGCCTGTGCCGAAGAAGCGGAGCAGGTAGACTATGAACCTCTCTGCCAGGCGTGGGGTCCTCAGACAGATAACCCTCTTTGATTCTGTGTCAGGGCTTAAGCCCGTCTTCCTACAAGCATATCAGCACCTGACAAACGGCCGCCGTATTTAAATCGTCGGTACCACATGTCGATGCTGCTACAGAATCTCCCGTGCCTGGACGGCGTGAGCAGAGCCCAGATTTCAAGCCCAGAGCGTTCAAAGCTAAACATGTCAAAATTCTACAGAAGCTGTCATATGCTTCTCCGCCCATGTATAGAGCAACCAAAACTACGAAAACTTCATCTTCCCATCCCGACACCCTTCGCGGTGACACCGTGAGGAGGATCCACACCCTCGGACCCTCAATGCTTGGGCTTCAGCTCGCAGTAGCAACACACCAGCGGTTGCGAAAGCCACGTGGCCTCACTTCGGGCGGATGTGATACTCCGATAGTTAGAACACAGCCTGAGGCTCCTCAACCAAGGCTTTTCGTGGGGAGGCAGTGGGGGTTTCGTGTTTGGCTTTGGACTTCATGACTCGTGAGCTGCTTTGTCCAGGCCGACCAGAAATGCGCGTGCTACTGTTGATGGACAAAATCCTGCATTACTTTAAGTACCCTAAACTATGGGAATTATGGTATATTCCTTATTATGGGTAGTGCAGGATTTTGTCCATCAACCATAGGAGCGAGTAGACGAGTTGGGATACCACAGGCCGGGGCAGTGGTGCATTAGTCTACTCACAGAAGCATCACGGCGAAAAACAAACGATACACTGCCATGGCTTTATCACAGTCATGTGTACGGTTTAGTACGTGCACAAATATACGCATAGATGCATATATATATGTATCATGCACGTATACACACATACATACATAAATACATGCACAACTACATGCATGCAAGCATGCATACATACATACATACATACGTACATAATTCCATGCATTGACATGCATCCATGCAATGACATACACACATACACACATCCGTCCATCCATCCATCCATCCATCCATCCATCCACCCACCCACCCACCATACATACATAAATACATCCACACATGCATGCATGCATGCGTACATACATACGTACATACATACATACATACATGTTAAACACACATTGAATACATGTGTACTTGCTCACATACTCTGTTACTGAAGCATATTTACTTACTTGCTTACTTGCTTACTCACTTACAGTCCTACTTACTTGACTTGCTTTTCTATGCCTTAACCCAAAACTCTAAGCCGATATTGCCTTTGTAAGCTGGTGTGTTGGCAAAGGTGTGGATTGCAGGTAAGATTTAGATCAGCTTCGCTGTTTCAGAAGGTTTTGGGGTTGGGGAGTCACGCCCAATTGCCAATGCTAAGTTGCCTAGAAAATCGTATGTCACCATGGCCTTCAAAGACTTACCCCACAAAGAACAGGATCATGCGTACTGTTTTGTGACACAGCTTCCTCGGCTGCAAGTGATATTGGACACTCTGGCGTGCTGCTGAATAATAACTTTGATGCTGCAACAAGAAATCTTGAAAGCCCAAGCTTAGTCAGAAGACTCCCGGAAGCCTCAACCAAAAGAACCAGAAGGTGCCTGGCACCAATTAGGACCCCTGCATTGCGGTAGATCTTGTTCCCCGTGGACGGATCGTACTGGCGGCGATGTCAGGTGCTGTAGAAGGAAGTTGCATGTAGGGAGTAGGGTTGACGATTGATGGGTTAGGCCCGGCTTTATAAAGGCTTTGGGCTGCTATTGGAACGGCAACAGAGCTGTTTTAGCACCTAGCTATACAAGCCTGACAGTATGATGAGGTTGAGGTTTCTGCCAAGTAGTTGGGGCAAAAAAACGCAACAAGGCTTGGAGTGTGCGAATTTTCAATCCAGGGCGCTATCGCGTCGTTTAGCCATGTAGGCACAAGGCAACATTGCTCGGCAAAGCGTTGCATTTGCGCAGTTCTCACTCAAGCACTGCAACACATTCCAATGCAGTACGACCAGTACGCCATGTAGATGTGAGGGTGATCCACAGCAAGTCTCACGAAGTTGACAAAATGGTGAAGTACTGTATCATGAGGGTCTGAACCTTGCGTGTGAGACTGAGAATGCACCCCCGGCTGTCCTTCTTCTGGGCTCTAACCACGAATGGCCAATAAACCCAAGATGCGTGAACCCGTCGACTGGTCCCAGAAAGCATTCGGCTCTGCATTGAAGGAGTGGTTCAAAAGCTTGGCGGCTGAAGGATGTCGCTCCCACGCGCAAAGGCACTACAAACCCTAGACCACTGGGTTCACTCCAAGGTGTTTCTTCTCGATTGCCCTGCAAGAAGACACTGACGATTAACGTGTGATTTGGGTGTAAGACTGAATCGCTAGACAAGCCTAAACACAAGTCCCTGGCCTCAGAACCCCTGAACAACCTAAACCTGCCAAAGTGCTGAAGCCGGACAAAGAAACCCTCAGTCCCGAACCAGGTCCTTTCTGCAACCCGAAGCAATTACAAATCTTCAATCCTGAGTCCCGCAGCCCTACACTCCTAAACTTTAAACCCCCAACTCCTAAACTCCTAAACTAAACTTTTTAACCCTAAACACCTATACTTAAACTCCTAAACCTTCAAACACAGTTGCGACTGCAAGGATGTGCCTCGGCGACGGCCGTCCGGAAGGCCTGCGGAAGCCACGAAAGGGGTTCCTATAAGGGATCTGTAAAGGCTCTATATGGGTTTAGGGCTCAGAGATTTGGGTTAAAGGGCTAGTCATGGATAGGAAGCTAGTGTTCAAGGCTGGGAGGTTTAGGGAATTCACAAAAGCAGGAGCTGCAGCTTCGGTCTTCTGCATCTTACCGAGCTCCGGGGTTTTGTGGCCTAGGGTTGAGCATGCTTGCCGCGGTTCAAAAGCAGGTTGTCGAGATTCGGAACTTGTTCAAGGTGGTGAGTCCAAGAACTTCTGAAACAACCTTTCGGGGGGATGGGGGCCTTCGCGCTGAAGTCGCAGAGTTGTGGGATGGAGGAAAGCTGTCCAATACCGCGAACGCCATTGTTGCCATCTAAAAAGGGCGCCCAAATAGTTCGGACAATACATCAAAGATGTTAAAGTCAAGAACCAACCGTGACGAGAAATCCCTCACCCCTTGCATCCCGAACCTATGATGGGCCTGCTAAGCCCTGAACCCTGAACCCTAAACCAAAAGCCCCATGCTATCAAAGAAACGCTTGAGCCGGGAGACGCCAGAGCCTCAAGCTCTGTACTCAACTTAACAACGCTAAATCTCCGAACTTTGCGCCCGAAATCCACAAAAAAGCTAGCAGCCCTACATTCCCCAAATGACTGAAAGACCTAAACTTCCAAAAAAGTCTGAAAGCCCCTTGCTTGCAAAAAGGCCTCGGGCTGGCGTGGACGGCTCCCTAAACGCCAGGCCTGTCTCAAAGGGCTGCTGTTGAAGGTTTAAGGGTTCATTGCAAGGGATATATAAGGCTTTCTATCAGATAAGAGCTACTAGAATTCTTACCAAGTGTTCTTATCCATGTATAAGGCCCCGTACTTTTCTTTTGCGCGGGAGGGGAGTTACCACAAATCAAGGGTTGCTGCCAAAGGTTGCGAGGAGTTATGGCTTCAGGGCTCATGGTTGTGTTGCTGGCAGGGGCTGGGGCAAAGGAGCTTGCTAAATATTATGAGAAGAATTATGAGAAGGTGGCTGTTGACAACTGCGGGTTCTTGCAATTAGGATAGGTATGGGGTTCAGGGCGCAACATGAAGATCAACCCGGATGCCGGAAGCAACCACAACGGTGACCGCCGGTATGTACAGGGCTTGCGGTGACGATTTGTGAACAAGCGGATCTTCAAACATGTAAACAGATTTATTTTACACTACCTCCGCAGCCTTTGCGGTCCGGCCCCACTCCTGCTTGATTGAAAAACTTCACAGCATAGGATTTAGCGCCTAGCGTAGTTCAACGGGGGGATGGGGTTTGGGCGCAGAGGGCATCTCAGGAATTTATGGTCTTGAAAAGAAGTCATGGCTTAGGCTGGTTTGGGGTCCGGGGCTTCTACGCTGAGCTCCGGCTTGCAATGAGAGTTCTGCATAGTGCACTGAGGCGTCCTGGGCTTGCAGGGTACGGGAAAACTACCAGGACCAACCGATGATACACCGAAACCCAAGTTTTCTAAACCCCAACCCACCATCGCTTTATGCCTTGAGTCCACAGCTCCAAATCCTAAACTCAGAGCCCTACAGGATTTGGTGGGTTTCAAGAACTTACATCTGTTGGTTTAGAGTTGAAGGCTTTCTTCTTTTGGGTTACTGTAGACCCTGAACACGAATTCCTGAATCCTATATAAATAAACCCTAGACCCCGACCCCTTACAATTCGAAGGCCCCGACGTTACCTTGTTGTTTCAGGGAGATACGACCGGCCTCATGCAAAAAACGCATCAAGGTCGGATCCTGGCGGAGGGAAACGGCTTATAGAGTTAAGGAGGTTTAGGACTCAGGAGTTTAGGGTCAGGGTTGAAGGAGTTTCTTCTTACGGTCCAGTATAAGCAGTACATATTAGGGAACCCTAAGGAACGCAATACTGTCACTAGGTTTTGGGGCCGGGGGCTTTGGCTTTTCGGGGTTCACGGCTTAGGAATACCAGTTTTCATGCTCAAAAGAGCCTGAAGGCATTCTGTGCTTCACCCTCACCTGCGAACCCCCTGAACCCCAATGTCCTAAGAGCTAAGCCATGGCCGTAGAGAGGGTTCTGAATCCGTGTCTGAAGTTTTCGCGGGCCTGAAGGATTTAAGGTTCCAAGCGATGTCTGTTGAGTTTTCGAATCCGGCCGTTTATATCTAGCATCTCAGTGGTTCTCTTCTTGTTCGCAGTGGTTTTAAGCCTTTCGGGTTTCCAAGGCTCTATTTAGTTAGCCTGAGCACAGAACAGAAGTATGTGCAAGGGCTCCCTTACCCTCCCCCCAGCTGAAGCCATCCTAAACTCCTACGAACTGAACCCTGAAGCTAGCAACAGAGCTTCAACACAACTGCAGTGATCTCAGACACTGGGCTGATAATGTCCTATTCATCACAAGCTCTTGCTATCTAGGTCGACACATCCACAAGCCTGCGTGTTTTACCATGGCTGCTTGTACGAACGCAAGCAACCGGACAGCCCGAAACTTAAAACCTATCTTAAACCACCAAAACGTACATTTTTTTGGCAGAGCCCCGAAAAATCCGACATTCGGGTTCGCGATAAGAACTTACAAAAAAGCAGACTATGGTAGTTGACGGAAGAGCACACCGAAGAAATTCAGTCGCACAGAGCCCCTAGTGCTCCTTCTCCGCCACGGCTGCAGCGCGCTGCGCAGCAGTTGCAGAAACACCTGAGTCATTTCCGGCACCCTCTTCAAGCACCCTAATGAGAACATCTTTAACTTTGTCATATGCCATGTATGGAAGGCAAAGCAAGAACATACAATACGGATAGGTTATCAATCATACTGCCATAACTTACGCACACATTATGTAGCTACCAATGTGTACAGGAACGTCGGCCGGGGGCAATGAAACGAAGCATCGCCCTCGGGGGGTCCATGCAACACCAAGGGCTCTAAACACGCATAACCTTTCCACATGGGTCTTTATGGTCTATAAAAGGATATTATTATGACGGTCTTCTGCTTGGTCCGCCTTAATGGACCCTCTGGCTTGTGGCAGTGACGCTTCAAGCACTGGAAGCAACTCGGTGCTACATTGCTACATAATTGTTCAAACAACCTGCACATCCCACACCTCTGCGCCAGCCTAAACCCTAAACCCTGCACGAGAACAGTCCCTAACAACACCGCAAGCAAAGCCAGCCCTAACGGCAGGCTTAGGCAGCGGCTGAGTTCACCGTCCAGCTGCAGAGCTCCAGAAGCCACCCGAGGCTCTGCCCTGAGCAGGATGTGGGATTCTAGCTCTTTCGGCTTAAAATCTAAACGTGTTGGGGTTGGGGTGTCAGGCTATGGACATTTGATTTAATTGACCGCTTCAATTGCGGACAACCTGAACATTGGAAACGGGTTTCTGGAGGAGAGCAAGAAGCTTCAAACAGTTGTCAATCATGCTCCCTGATATCCACACTGCTTCAATGTATGTATGTATGTATGTATGCATGCATGCATGCATGCATGCAATTATGTATGAATGTAAGCATTCTATGTACGTAAGCTTGGTTGTTCGTATGTTTGCTTGGTTGCTTGGTTGCGTGTTTGTTTGGTTGTTTATGTGTTGGCTTGTTTGCCTGTGTGTTTGGTTGGGCATTGGCTTGTGTGGAAGTGTTGGTGCTTGTTGGTTTGTGGCTGTGAGCATATGTGTGTCTGTGTGCACGCGTTTGCTTGCTCGCTTGTTTGCTTGCTTGCGTGTTTTTTGTTTGTATTAGTGTGTGTGTGTGTTTGTTCGTTTGTTTGCTTGCTTGCTTGCTTGCTTGCTGCTTGCTTATGTGTTTGCATGTTTGCTTGCTGGCTTTCTGCTTGCATGTATGCATGTATGTCTGCCTGTGTTTGTTTGTTTGTATGCGAGAGTTTGTTCGCTTGCTTGCTGGTTTGTTTTATACGAGTACGTTTGTATGGTTGTGTGTTTGTCTACGTTTGCTTGTTTGTTTGCATGCTTGTCTGTCTGCTTGGTTGTTTTTTGTCGTGTTTATTTTGTGTGTGTGTGCTTGCTTGCTTGTCTGTTTGTTTGTGTGTATGGTTGTTTGTTTGCTTGCTTGCCTGTTTGTTGGTTGGTTTGTTTGTCTGTCTGCTTATCTGATGTTTTGTTGTTGTTCTTTGTTCGTTTGCTTGCTTGCTTGTTTGTTGTTTTGTCTGTTTGTTTGCTTGTGTGTGTGTGTGTTTGTGTGATTGTTTGCTTGTGTGTTTGTGTGAATGCTTGGGTGCTTGTGTCGTGTGTTTGTTTGTTTGGTTGCTTGCTTGTGTGTTTGCGCGTTTGCTTGTTTGATTGGTGTGCTGCTGTTTATGTTGTTTTTTTGTTTTTGTTTTTTGCGTGTTTGGTTGATGATAAATTTGCTTCCTCGCTTGCTTGTTTGTTTTTGTTCGTAGTATGTATGTATGTACGTATGTGTGTACGTATGTATGCATGTATGTATGTTCGTATGAACCCATGCATATATATATATATATATACATATGCATGTGTGTGTGTGTTTGTGTGTGTGTTTGCCAGTCTGCACGAGTGTATTTAGATGTGTATGTATAGTCATTAAACGTGCGCCTTGTGTCGTATGTATGTTATGAAGATGAAACAAGTTGTGTTTATTTTATATTATGCACTTTACGTACAATGCTGTGTGAACTTTTTATGATTGTAGATAAGGCCTGCAATGTGAAACAAGTCAGATGTGTGGGTATTATACATGTATGTATATACATATACACATACATGTATATATGCATATATACATACACGTTATGACTGTTCTGTATAGTAAGTCTGTGCGCCTAATGTATGTGTAGATAAATCGATAGATCGACACATGGATAGATCGATCGAGAATCCTGAAACATAAACGGATGTATGTTCATAGGCATGTCTATACATAAGCTAATCTTAGCTCAGCTCGCCCAATCAACCTTCGAGAAGAAAGGGGAAGCGGGATCCTTCCTGCCAGGTCCTCTGGCATTGTCAAACTGTCCGAAGCCAAATCTTCCGGCCGACAGGACCCTAGATAAAGTCCCTCGACCCTAAAACCTCAACCCAGAAACCCTCAGGCCTCAACCCAAGGCCTTCTCCCTTGAGTTGGACACGGTCGTGCTTGAATCTACAGAACCTAGCCCCCAAGCCTAAACTACTAGTTATGTCAAGACCTCTTGCGGGATGACCTCAAGTGCTGTGACTCCGGGGTCCCCCGACCCCTCCACGAGATCCTGCATCAGAGCGTGGACTTCGATGTCCTGCGGGGTGCTTGGGGCTTGGGCTCGGATTTGGGGCTTGGGCTTCAGGGTTTAAGGCTTCTTTGCTTAGAGCTTTGAGTGTTTATGGTTTGTTCAGGGTGTGAGGTCCGGAGCTTGAGATCTAGGGAGATGAACTTGAGTCAGGCGGAGCTTAAGCTTAGTTTCGGAGCTCGGCTGTAGGCGGTTGGGGACAGCCTGTACTCTTGTAAGAGCTGAGGCGCCCGCAGCAATTAGTAGGACACCTGGGTATGTCATAGCATTAGTGTGTTGGGCCGGTCGGGTGCATTGCTGCTGGCGTGTCGCGGACCTGACACCATGCAGTGTCTTGTCATCATGTAGTCATATCCTCCCATAGCAACTCTAAACTAAAGACACCCTCAGCCTAAGCTTTACATGCACAAAGACTTGCAAACCGAAAGTAATCGGCAGTCTCGGACACCTTCCAAAGCGCGGCTATGAGGAGGTTTGGGGAGAACAGCCGCTTCTTCGCACAGTACCGAGAGTCTCATGCTTTCCGATCTTCTTGCTCATATGCCTTGCAAATCACAGGAACTTTACTCATGGGTCTGTATAACTCTCGATCGATGTTTCACTCTATTCGCTCTCTGTCCGTCGCGTCTGTCTATGAGTCTCTTCTTGTTCAGGCTTTGTCTCGTTCTCAATGTCTCTCCGGTGCTTCTATCCTCTCTCTCAGTGTCCAGCGCACACCACCCTGGACTCCGAACTTAACTGATTAGACCTCGCTTGGCTGACACCAGGCCGCCTTTTGTCGTGGTCCCAGTGTCCTCTTCATCCACGTCGCTCTTACCCCCATGCACCGGACGCTTAATGCCGAGGGCCTCACCAGAGGAATCTGGACTTTTGCATGAGGTCTAAATAGGACTGGGATTGTGGCTGCAAGTTTATAGTAAAGTATTCAGGCACCTTACCAGGAGGCACAGCTTCGAGCTGAGTCTAACTGGCCCTAGGGGTATTCAAGAGAGAGGTAGCAGCGACGAGGGTACCTGAAGCCAGTATGCGAGCAGTTTCGTTTGGTTTTGTCTTCGGCTGTTGTGATTGCAGTTCCCAGACGCAGCGAAGACTTACTATCGTAGGGTACTGTTAACGACTCCACTGAATCCCAAATGTTCAAGCATTGCTTTCCTCTCGCCCTCGAGACCGACATGACCATGCAGTTGCGATGGCACAAGTTGTTCCAAAACCCCGGCCACAGTAAAGGGGCCATGAGCCAAAGCTATTGGGGCCATGAGTTTTGACATGTAGAACGACATTTTGCAACGTTGTTTCCGGATGTTTGTTTCAACATAAACAGCTTTNGCCATGAGTTTTGACATGTAGAACGACATTTTGCAACGTTGTTTCCGGATGTTTGTTTCAACATAAACAGCTTTCAAACAGAATATTGGTGTGAACATGTGCCATAGCTAGCCTCGATTCCCCATGTTGTTTTCCATCTATAAAAGGGATTATCTGGTATTGGAGCATGAACCCATGTGATTTCTGTAAACCTCTCATAAAAGAAACGTTTTCTTACGCTTAGAAAACAGCTTTCGAATNCATGTGATTTCTGTAAACCTCTCATAAAAGAAACGTTTTCTTACGCTTAGAAAACAGCTTTCGAATGAGTCGGTCCAAGAAGGCATGTCGGGGTCAGCTTTCTATTTGATCAAATCAAAACCGTAATGTCATATGTTGGGTTCAACAAAGAATGTAAAGAAAGCCGGTACATCGCAAACAACTTTAATACATATCTTTGGCATCCCAAATCTTTTCTAATTCAACTGAGTAATGTAAGATACTATCTTATTGCCGAGAACCCGTCAACTCAAAATCTGTGTCGCACCACGAAAGCACTGGGACAGTGCATGGGTGCAGCATAGGCACTGAAAGCAGTGCACCAAAGCACTGGCAAAGTGCATCGCACTGAACAAGTGCAACAGCACTGAACAAGTGCACCAAAGCACTGAACAAGTGCANGCATAGGCACTGAAAGCAGTGCACCAAAGCACTGGCAAAGTGCATCGCACTGAACAAGTGCAACAGCACTGAACAAGTGCACCAAAGCACTGAACAAGTGCAACAGCACTGGAGAAGTGCACCACAGCACTGAACAAGTGCGACAGCACTGGAGAAGTGCGCCACAGCACCGAACAAGTGCCCATGCGACCAAGAGCACCGAACAGGTGCACCAACAGCACTGTGAAAGTGCTNGCGACAGCACTGGAGAAGTGCGCCACAGCACCGAACAAGTGCCCATGCGACCAAGAGCACCGAACAGGTGCACCAACAGCACTGTGAAAGTGCTGGGGTGGGGAGGTCTGGATGGTTGGCGGTGCTCTGGATGGTTCGTGGTTTGATGGCGGTGGGGGGGCATGGGATGTAGTTGGGGTTGGGGGAGAGGTGTTGGGCGAAATTGCTGGGGTAGGGAGGTCTGGATGGTTGGTGGTGCGGTGGCGGTGGCGGGGCGGCATTGGATTCAGTTGGGGTTGAGGGAGAGGTGTGGGAGGCATTCAGGGTTTGGGTTTCGGGATACTTTTTGTGCTTATGGGTGGGGTTGATGGAGTTTTGGAGGGCTTGTGGGTGGTTGGAGGGGAGGCGAGGCGGGCTTCAGTTCCGTGGCAGTACATTGGAGCACTGCAACAGTGCAATCATATCATCAGGGGCGCTGTGACAGCGCATTCGAGCACTGCAGAATGCAGTCGCATCATCAGGGCACTGTTGAAGTGCATCGAGCACTGCAAAAGTGCAGTCACATCGTCGTCAAAGGCACTGTGGAAGTGCATTCGAGCACTGCAAAAGTGCAGTCAAATCGTCGTCGAAGGCACTGCGGAAGTGCATTGAAATTCAAGCACTGCAAAAGTGCAAACACATCGTCGTCAACGGCACTGCCGAAGTGCATGCGCTGAAGAAGTGCAACCAAGCAAAGCAGAAATCAAATTCCTAACACATCCTGCTGCAGGACTGGTCCTATGCCAGCAGCCAGCATCATGCGGTTCTGCGGTTCCTTGGCTTTTGTTAGGCAGGCTTCGGTCTATAGATATTTATATTTAGACGGCTTTGTTGTGACTTTCCCCAGCACACGACCTTGCAGATTGGCCAACAGCTTTTTCCCTTCGCAGCACTGTCTGTGCAAAGTCAGCGTCGTGGCGGGTCCTGCCCACGGGTCATCTTTAGACTAACATGCTTGATTTGGAACACTAGTTGCAGTCCTTGGGCTCTGCTGGGCGACGCGAGTCCGGAGCAAGCGCCTCCCACAATCATTCATGTTGCACCAACACCCTGCACAGTTTAGTCAGTTTAGTCGGAGACTGCCTTTGGTGGCCCCTTTGGGTATGGCAGCTCTTCCTTAAAGACTCAAGACTAGGAGTCTGATCAACTGTTGCCAGCAGGATGCCCCGCACTGGGCTGCGAACCGCTTCTAATGTAGTCCGTAGCCGTGCTGTCTGCACCTGTATGCGAGAAGATTGTCCGGGTGTAACCATGAAAGAACTAGCAACAGCCAAGTACATGGCTGGAAGTCCAGCACCCTCACGTCGGAGCCCAAACGTTGCCTGCACCTGCGTTGAATGCTCATATCAATTGATTGGTTGCCCAATATAAGCACCCAGCCTTCACGGGGACCTTGTGTTCGGGCTCTGAAGCTGCTGCTGCCACTTCCACCTGCAGTTTATTAGGCCCTCCTGACANTGCTCATATCAATTGATTGGTTGCCCAATATAAGCACCCAGCCTTCACGGGGACCTTGTGTTCGGGCTCTGAAGCTGCTGCTGCCACTTCCACCTGCAGTTTATTAGGCCCTCCTGACAATTGAATCTAGCCAGCATACAAGGCCACCACCTGCGGGGGGACATCATTTCCACGCACCTGGACACAAATGTAAATCGCGGCGAGAACCCAAGCCCCCCGCCCCTACTACTTTGAAGGCTTGGGTCCCCAGCCTTCACTTCATCAGGAACACTTGGGACCTGCAATGAAGTTGATCGGGCCCCAGTATCAATCGTGGCGCATCACTAAGCCNGCCCCCCGCCCCTACTACTTTGAAGGCTTGGGTCCCCAGCCTTCACTTCATCAGGAACACTTGGGACCTGCAATGAAGTTGATCGGGCCCCAGTATCAATCGTGGCGCATCACTAAGCCCCCCCACCTCGGGAGTCATTTGCATCCGACGAGGTCCAACAGAAGGAACGAAGGGCACAGGAGGAGGACCAGGAGGAGGACCAAGAACCTAGGNTGCTCATATCAATTGATTGGTTGCCCAATATAAGCACCCAGCCTTCACGGGGACCTTGTGTTCGGGCTCTGAAGCTGCTGCTGCCACTTCCACCTGCAGTTTATTAGGCCCTCCTGACAGTCTGAATCTAGCCAGCATACAAGGCCCCCACCTTCGGGGTGATATCATTTCCACTGGGCGGTGTTGCTGCTGTCGCCTGCAATGAAATTGATAGGGCACAAATAGTAATCGCGGCGAGAACCCAAGGCCCCCCGCCCCTACTACTTTGAAGGCTTGGGTCCCCAGCCTTCACTTCATCAGGAACACTTGGGACCTGCAATGAAGTTGATCGGGCCCCAGTATCAATCGTGGCGCATCACTAAGCCCCCCCACCTCGGGAGTCATTTGCATCCGACGAGGTCCAACAGAAGGAACGAAGGGCACAGGAGGAGGACCAGGAGGAGGACCAAAAACCTAGGCATCATCAGTATTGGAATCTCCATCGAATCTAACAGAGTCCGAACACGCTGAGGAGGGACTCTGCTTGGAGGCATCATTGGTATTCCCGTGACCTTGCAACTCACTTTGTCNCTGAGGAGGGACTCTGCTTGGAGGCATCATTGGTATTCCCGTGACCTTGCAACTCACTTTGTCCAGAATAGAATCTCTTTCAGTAGCCGAATACAAGAACGATGTGACAAGCTCCTGGCTCGAGCACCTTCCATTGGCAGGTTGAAGGTCATGAGTCTTCGGAGCGGCAGCTGGTCCTGCCGAGTATTTTTCTTCCAGCTTCCAATAATCTCGGAAAGCATCTGAGTAAAGGGGCCTGAGGAAGCTCAGGATTTAGAGGCGATCGCGGAAGCGGCATCGGGGGCATCGGAAAAACCTAGGCAGGAAGGAAGCAGACCAGGCCTGAGGAGGAATTGTTTTGATTCGAGGACCGGGCTGGTGTGGGAGCAGGAGGCCCGCCCCGTTGAAGCAACCGCTCGTTGAGCGCGTGCAGCAAAAGAACGCTCTCTTTCGCCTCTGCATGCTCGTGCATATAGACCTGCTTTTGCAGCTCCTCCGCTTCCACTTCCTCCTGCAACCTGGAGCTNAGCAACCGCTCGTTGAGCGCGTGCAGCAAAAGAACGCTCTCTTTCGCCTCTGCATGCTCGTGCATATAGACCTGCTTTTGCAGCTCCTCCGCTTCCACTTCCTCCTGCAACCTGGAGCTCAGACTAGAGGACGCCTCGTTTTGCCACTCCTCCGCAGCCACTTCCTCCTGCAACCTGGAGCTAAGACTAGAGGATGCCTCGTTTTGCCACTCCTCCGCAGCCAGTTCCTCCCTCAACCTGGAGCTCAGACGACCAGCCGTAAGCAGTCTCTGCTTATTCGTTCGTTTTTTCGCAGCTTCCTCCGTCTCTTCTGTCCGGCAGTACATGAGCTCGGCACGGTTCTCTTCGAGCTCCGCCAGGGCAGTCCGAGCCTCCGCCGCGAAATTTTCCTCCCTGTTGGCTGTGCGTCGCTGCTGGCTCCATCCTCTGTTTTGGCGCTCGGCAGCCTCCTCACCCTTCTGGCCGCTCTTCCCTCGCTCACCCTTTCCCTTGCCCTTTCCTTTAGGGCCTTTAGGGCGGGTGTACGGGCCCTGATGGTGACCCTGGTGACTCATCACGGCTCCATGCACAGGACAAGNTCACCCTTTCCCTTGCCCTTTCCTTTAGGGCCTTTAGGGCGGGTGTACGGGCCCTGATGGTGACCCTGGTGACTCATCACGGCTCCATGCACAGGACAAGGCTTCCTAGAGTAGCTTATTATCTAGGGTGTGTGACTCTCTTAGTTGCTGAGTTGATAAGCCCCAAAAAGTGTACACACTCAGTTCTATAAGGGACCACATTATCCCAAAAAGTGTAAAGTTGCACACTGCATAACTCCCTCTCGGGCTTGAGTAGTCACAGGCGCAGGCATGGTAATTAAGCCTCCACCCATTGCCGTGCCATGCCCCCTGCAGACTGCACTCGTGTTGTAATTAACAGCACGTATCGAAGCTTGCTGTAAATGCTTCTTGCAGCCCAGGCTTCGCCATGGATGGCATCTCGACTGCCAGGTGGGACCTGAGGTCGACTGTACTACCAAACACTTCACTGAATCAAGGNTGCAGCCCAGGCTTCGCCATGGATGGCATCTCGACTGCCAGGTGGGACCTGAGGTCGACTGTACTACCAAACACTTCACTGAATCAAGGTTCGGCAGATGGCTTTGGCTCTTGGGTTCCTACAGCCTGGTCCTCGAGTTACAGTGGAGTGAAGATGTGAACACGGGCCCTTCAGATTCAGGCAGGTGATGATGTGGGACGATTGAAATGCTGCTGGGTCCATGCCTCAGCTTGCAGTGGCTATGTGCACAGTTCAGAAGAGCACGTCTTAGTCTTCAGAAAGAGAGCAAAACGG
>BGNK01000114.1:317620-364040 GCA_003297005.1 Symbiodinium sp. clade A Y106 | reverse complement strand
TTCTGCAACACTGGACCAGGCAGGTTGAGGCTTTCGGTCAGCCCTTGGTTGACTCAGTTTTGTGCACGCTGCCTAGAGGGGACGAAGCTTGGTGTTTGGCCAAGCAATTGGTCGCCGCAGTGGGTCGAGGAGCGGAAGAGGGCAATTTCACCGTAGGTGCGTTGTCAGCCCGTCTCCATCATGGAGCTGTCGCCGTCGGGCCAAAGCGAGCCGTGCTTTTGCATGCTCCGCTGCTTTTCTCTGTATAGTTTAGCACGACGAATTGAAGAGCGCGTCGCAAGACACAGGCCGCACCCGCCAAAAAACCCTAAACCCCGAAGTCAAAAACCTTCGAAGCCGAATCCTGGAGGCCAGCTGGTCGTCGAGTGGTTGTTGCGCCGGTTTGCTGACAGCGGTTCTGGGCAAAAGGCCGGGAGAGTCTTGTGGAAATCGTGGGCGAAGCCGAGGATCCTTGGGCCCCCCTTAAAGGAACCTACGGTAACCTACTCTTCACATCTTTATCAGGGACTTTGGGTCAGGAAGGCAGACGAAGGTTTGGTTTTCCCGGGCTTAGGTACGGTTCAGGATCCAGGACTGCAGGGTTTGGGGCTTTCGCGTTTGAAGGCTTAGGTTGTGGTGGTGACACTTATGACACCAGTGACCTGCACAACTATAATAACTCAATTCAGAGAATGAGCGATCGAATCTTCCGGCAGGCACATGGCTCGAAACCTTTAGCCGGGCCAGTCGTTTACCCAATCCTTGGCACTTTCATGTTAGCCCTGTGCCGGATATGTTCCATCTCAGCCGCCCTCCTGACCACGCATGCCCTTCGTGACGACTTGCTTCCAGCCGCGCGGCCAGGGCAGATGGGTTATAGGGTTGTAAGAAAGTTACTGTCGGGCTTCTTTTGGGATGTCGCTATCGCGATGCTATAGGGGTTTTACAAATCCTATATGGGTGTTCTAGAAGTCTTACTATGAGGCTTCTTCCAGGGCTGCTGTGAGGGTCCCACAACCTGTCTCGGAGTTTCTGTGTCCCCCGAAATCACCATCGCCGTCCCCAACTCCTCGATCCTACCAGAGGCCCAGTTCCTGCTAAGGACGAGGCTGCCGAAGTGATAAATGGGCGTAATATGGCGTTTTAAGGTCATCGTGGGATTTCAGTGCATGTTATTATCATGTTATTCTTTGCTGGCTAGGATGATTTAGGGTCAGATTAAGTATAACGACCATATTAGGATTTGGTTCTTGACTTGATGGGACAAGGTCTCTCTGCGCCAAAACCCATCCTAAACCAGCAAGCCCCTTCGCCCAGGAAGTCTCCCAGCCCTTGCTTGCAGACCCACTTGTACATATAGAAGTACTTATAAATATATACATATAAATATAGTGCTATGTATTATTCAGAGAGATGGTATAGGTATATTCAGGAACCTTCAGGAAGAGTATCGGAGAGTATGATTGGTTAAGTCTTAAGGAACTTTGAGGAATAGTCTTGGTATTTCCTCTCTTGCCTAAACTACTGAACCCTAAACCCTAAACCCTAAACCCTAAGCCCTAAACCCTAAACCCTAAACCCTGTTGAGGCTTGAGAGTCGGGTTGAAGAATCCTAGGATTCAACCCAAATCATGTGAAATCCCTGCGAAACGAAGCCCCAAAATCCTGAAGCCCCGAAATTTGCGGCGTCCACGCCGCTATGAACACTATACCCTGAACTTTAGCCTGTGGACTATGTGGAGCCTTGCCTGCCTTGTGCGAGTGTGAGCGTCAAAAACCTTACCCTAAACCCTAAATCCCTAACCCTAAACCCGAAATCCTTAACCCTAAACTCGCCTTAACCCTAAATCCCTAACCCTAAACGCTAACAAACCTTAAGCCTACACCAAGGCGCAGAAGATCCAAGCGGAGTCGGATGAAGATGGACTCTCGTACTTCGGGCAGAGCTACGTCGCAAGGACTTCTGGTCTTGGGCCCAGGGTCTCTACGGCCACAAGAAGGGTTGCTAAACGGGTCAACTACCGGCTATAGGGGTTGCTACAAGGTTTGCATAAGTTACCTGACTATATGGGTTCTTGATGGTCCGGTAGGGGTCTGTAATTACTTTATACGAGTCCGTGGGGTATAGAGGGCTTTAGGCTGCCTCCATGTTCTCCAGCCATAAGACAGCCGGGGCTTAGCTTCAAATCCGGGGCCTAAATCCTAAAACCCTTGAGAGCAGGAGGAGCTTCACCCCCAAGTCGTTCCTGCTCGAGGGCTTAAGCTGCGAGAAGGGCGACGCCATCAGAGTCACCCACGATCCTCGCAATGGGCCGTCTGCAGTCCTGGGCCGCTCTCTCTGATTACAACAGTGCGTGGAGGGGCAGTCGTCCTAGTAGCAGAAGACCTAGTAATGTAGTATAGCTCTTGTAGCAGTAGCGGCAGCAGTAGTACTTTCTCCGTCGCAGGTAGCAACCAGAAGCTGGCCTATGGTCAGAACGAGCGGACGGGTCTGCGTGGTTGGTTTCCGGCTGCATTTATCCTACCCCAAACTCAGTCTATGGTCTCCAGCGGTGCCAGGCATTAGGAGTGACTTGACTTCCCTTGTTTTAAGGAATATACCTTAAATTATAGTGTGATCCCTAATAGGCATTAGGGGTGACTTGACTTAAGGCACTAAGTCTTAACTCCTCTTGGTTCAAGTTTCTTTGTGCTCAGTTGCCTCTTCGTTGACTTACTTTGGGCTCCCTCGAACCTATCGAAGTCTCGACCTTGAGCTTATCACATGGTTCCCCAAGCAAGAATCCACACAAGCAGGCAGCGTATACAGGCCATGTGTGCATCGATTGCATGCGCCGTTAAGCAAGGCGCAACTATCGTGTCACGCGTGCTAGAACCTCAGTCTGGTCATTCGGGCACCTACCCTAACTCCTGAATGCTAAACTAAACGTTCTTAGGGTTTAGCCTAACGGGACGACGCATAAGAAATGGCAAGGGCATTAGTGTGCGCCTGAATTAAGCCCTAAAAACACACCCTCTAAAGCCCTTGCCGGCGCTTCCCTAAACCCCAAACCCTCAATATTAAGCCCTCAACACAAAAAGTCCTAATTAAGCCCTAAGCCCAAAACCTCAAACCGTAAGGTCTAAACTGCAAACCCGAAGCCCTAAGCCCTAACCCCCAACCCTAAGCAAGGTTTCCCCTTTCAGAAGCCGAGCTTGCTTCGAGCTCGCTTCTGCAGCGCAGCGACTCGGTGGAGGACTCCGGTGCCTGCCAGGACCACGGGGCTCCAGTTTAGGGGCTCCTTTTCAGGGCTCCTTTTAAGGGGTCCTTCAAGGGATGCGGCTGTTAAGGGCTTCTGTTATTTAAGGGATCCTTTAAGGGATGCTTTGCTGGATCCTTTCAGGGCTCAGGGTTCCTTTGAGGGAGACCCTAAGCCCTAAACACTAAACCCTAAACTGAGATGCTTTAAGGGTTGCTTTAAGGGTTCCTCTTAAGGGATCTTTTCAGGGAAGCTGCCAGGGAGGCTTTGAGGGATGCTTAGATGGATCCTTTACGGGTTCCTTTGAGGGATCCTGACATGCTTTAAATGTTGCTTTAAGGGTTCCTTTAAGGGATCCTGTAAGGGCTCTTTTAAAGGATCCCCTTTAAGGGATGCTTTAAGGGATCATTGAAGGGTTCCTGTGGTTTAGGGATGTTTAGGGCATGTTTAAGGTGCTCTTGAGGGATCTACAAAAGGTCTACATCAGGGTTACTACAGGGCTCTATCAGGTTGCTGAAAGATTCGGGCCTAGGGTTTCCGCTTCCAGTATAGGAGATGAAGGTCTGGGGTAAAGCGTGCAGGGTTTTTGAGCACGATTTGAGGTCGTTTACTTTAGCCTTTGTCGCTCTGGGGACAGGTTCAGGGGCGGGGCATGCAGGAATTTCGCAGAACAGTAGTTTCAATAAAAGATTGGAGGGCTTAGGGATGTTGTTTTATTTCCGGCTTCATTACCCGGCAACATCCTCAGGAGGCCTGGATGGAAAAAGGGAGCGGAGGAGTTTGTTTCTGCTGCAGCCGAGCTACAGCACACCTTTAAAGTGAGCATAGGAAATATAGTGGATCGGCCAGCATGGGCAAAGCCTTTTTATCAGGACTCCTATCGCGCAGTGCACAAACCAAGACGGAAGCGTTGTGGTACTGGTGACGTCAACCAAAGCATTTAAATCGCTTCGTTTCCAAACCAGCCTGCACCCTCCACTGTCGTACTTGGGTGATCCGGTGACTTCGCCATTAGCTTCGAAGTAGACTTTTAAAGTAGGGTAGCCCAAGGTATCGTCCTTACTCCTGCCAAGTGAAAGCCACACACGAGGTCCCACTAAACTTCCTTAAACCTTAGTCCCCGAATTTAAAGCCCAACCCCGGAACCCTAAACCGAGTATGAGTGGAGTTTCTATGGACTATGTGGAGCCTTGCCTGCCTTGTGCGAGTGTGAGCGTCGAAACTGTCACCTCTGAGCCCCAAACCTTCGACCCCCAAACTCCCTCTGACTTTGCTGGGGAACCTTACAATCCAGCCAGGATACCTACTTCTCGGATTGGGGATCCTCGGGCATGAAGGTGGGGAACCCGGCACTTTTAATCATAATAGCAGTAATAGTTGTTATACGAACACTCATAATGATTGTAGTAGCAGCAGTGGTGCTGGTGGTGGTGGTGGTGCTAGTAGTAGTAGCAGCAGCAGTAGTAGTAGTGGTGAGAGTAGTAGTAGTAGTAGTAATAGTAGTAGTAGTAGCAGTAGTAGTGGTAGTAGTAATATCAATAAGGGAGGGGTTGGTGTGTAGATGACAGATGATGCTAGTACAATAATTTTATATAAGCCTACCACTATAGGGTACTTGATTTGTGCATCTGTTATGGTGCTTATCTTTCCATGCTTTCCCATGATGAGTGCTTTGTCGTCGTTTCAGAGGTGGTATTATTTTTATTTTATCATTCAGCTGACTGCTCGATTATTAGCTGTTTTCTTTGCCTGTCAGTTGTTTTGCGTCGCATGCCTTTTTATGGAGTTCCGGGGCCTTTGCAAGTTCTTGGCGTCGTTTTTGAAGTTAACTCATCTTAAACCTAAGCCCTAAGACCTAAACCATCCATCCTTAACCTCACGGAGGCTTCTTGAGGTCTTTCTGGGCTCAGTATTGGGTCTGCCTTCTCAGCTTCGGAAGCGCATCCCAAAGCCTTGTATAAGTTTGTCCAAAACTCGTTATGGAGTCCAACACGCATTTCAGACCCTCAGACCTTGCGCCATCACAGCCGGAGGCCGCATGTCCAAGCTGTGAGATCCCATGCCGCGCCCTGAGCCCAAAAGCCGGCACTCCAAAGCACCAGCTGCGGAGGTCCACAAAGTTCACCTGGGAGGCGGCGGCGACTTTCTATTCCAGGCCATCGCATCAGAAGACGGGTTTCAAGCGTACTGTCATATAAGATCCTAGTACACCCCAAACCCTTGTAATTCTGCATTGGCCCTTTTAGGGGGACCAAAATGTCGCTGCTTGAAGTCAGCTTCCCGGATCCACAAAGCCAACTAAGGCTTCCTTTTTCGGGCTCTCCATACCTCTCCAGTTAAATCGCACACAAGCCGTGCAAGCCTGATTGACTAAGGAATCATATCCCCGAAAGTCCCTATCTGTCTATCCATCTATCTGTCTTATCTACCTGTCTACCTACCTACCTACCAATCTATATATCTGTCTGTCTGTACTTTACAATTATACTATGTTGTTGCCGAAAGTCGTGCTCTGATTAACCAAGCCCGTGTTTCACTCGGGCAGCCTGGGCGCTCTTGAGGTATTCTCGGGGATCAATGCAAATACAGGTAATCACAGGTGAGGTAGGATTCAGAAACTGCTACTCTATGCTACTCTAGCGCTTGATGGGATCTATGCGCTCTAAAGGTTGCACGAAGGTAGGCGGGGCAATCCCAAATAAGGGTCCTTATAAGGGATCCACGGTCTTACCTACCTTCATCCCACCTTTCGAGGCCCCTGAGATCAGGCCGTTTCTGTGAAGCTCAGCCTCACTGCGAAGTCCAACGCAACGAAACTGGGACCAGAGCTCAACAAGCTACCTGGGAAGAATGGCGAGTTTCTGCATATGCCGCCCCATGACGGTGGGGTTGTTCTTCGTAAAGTTGTTCTGGGGATCGTATGGGGTGTCTCGCCGGGATACAGCTTCAGTTCCTGTGTTGGCCGGGACTGCGGAGGTGGTTGCTAAGTTGAAAGCCTGATACCTTCGCCGGTCCTGGCTAACGGGCTCCTCCTAATCAGGAACTCCAGATGCTTACTCAGCTGATGGAAAAGGGCTTCCAAAAATGACAAGGCCCTGAGCCCTGAGCCCGCAGCCCTACTTGGAGGGTCATGGGTAGTGTTAAGTAGGGTTGTAAGTCCCCTTATAAAAGTTATAGCTATAGTTACCTTACTCATAACCCCACTTGTAACTACCCATGAACCTCCGAGTATGCCTTAAGCCCCAAAGCCTAATTCCCAAGCCTTGTAACGGTAGCAAGGATTCTGCACGATGAGTTCGGGGTTCATTTCCCAGCGCATCCATAGGCCAACCATGTTAGCGTCCAGAGCATTCGTGGGCCAACCATGTCAACATCCACTCAGACCTCATCCATTTCACGTTAACGTGCACTCAGACCTCATCCATTTCTCAGAGCATCCGTGGGCCAACCATGTTAAAGTGCACTCAGACCTCATTCATTTTCCAGAGCATCCGTGGGCCAACCATGCTAACGTGCACTCAGATGGGCCAACCATGTTAACGTGCACTCAGACCTCATCCATTTCCGAGAGCATGCGTGGGCCAACTATGTTAACGTGCACTCAGACATCATCCATTTCCCAGAGCATCCATGGGCCGACCATGTTCACGTGCACTCAGACGACCTCCAGTTCTTAAAGCCCATTTCTCAGAGCATCCGTGGGCCAACCATGTTAATGTGCACTCAGACCTCATCAATTCCCCAGAGCATCCGTGCGCCAAACATGTTAATGTCCACTCAGACATCATCCATTTCCCAGAGCATCCATGGGCCAAACATGTTCAAGTGCACTCAGACCTCATCCATTGTCCAAAACGTCCATAAACCAACCATATCCAACCATGCTAACAGCCACTCAGACATCATCTATTTTCCAGAGCATCCGTGGGCCAACCATGTTAACATGCACTCAAAACTCGTCCATTTCCCAGAGCATCCGTGTGCCAACAATGTTAACGTGCACTCAGACATCATCCATTTCCCAGAGCCTCCATGGGCCAACCGTGTTAACGTGCACTCAGACATCACCCATTTCTCAGAGCATCCGTGGGCCAACCATGCTAACGTGCACTCAGACCTCACCCATTTCCCAGAGCATCCGTGGGCCGACCGTGTTAACGTACACTCAGACATCACCCATTTCCCAGAGCATCCGTGGGCAACCATGCTAACGTGCACTCAGACCTCACCCATTTCCCAGAGCATCCGTGGGCCAACCATGGTGACGTCCACTCACACCTCATCCGTTCCCCAGAGCATCCGTTGGCCAACCATGTGAATGTGCACTCAGACCTCATCCATTTCCAAGATCATGGGCCAACCATGTTAACGTGCACTCAAAATCATCCATTTCCCAGAGCCTCCGTGCGCCAACCATGTTAACGTCCACTCAGACATCATCCATTTCCCAGATCATCCATGGGCCAAACATGTTCAAGTGCACTGAGACATCATTCATTTTCCAGAGCATCCGTGGGCCAACCATGTTAACATGCACTCAAACCTCGTCCATTTCCCAGAGCATCCGTGTGCCAACAATGTTCACGTGGACTATGACCTAATTCATTTTCCAGAGCGTCCGTGGGCCAACCATGTTAACGCGCACTCAGACCTCACCCATTTCCCAGAGCATCCGTGCGCAACCATGCTAACGTGCACTCAGACCTCACCCATTTCCCAGAGCATCCGTGCGCCAACAATGTTAACGTCCACTCAGACATCATTCATTTCCCAGATCATCCATGGGCCAAACATGTTCAAGTGCACTCAGACTTCATTCATTTTCCAGAGCATCCGTGGGCCAACCATGTTAACGTGCGCTCAAACGTCATCCATTTTCCAGAGCATCCGTGGGCCAACCATGTTCACGTGGACTATGACCTAATTCATGTTCCAGAGCGTCCGTGGGCCAACCATGTTAACGTGCACTCAGACCTCACCCATTTCCCAGAGCATCCGTGCGCCAACCATGTTAACGTCCACTCAGACCTTATCCATTGCCCAGAGCAGCCGTGGGCCAACCATGTTAACATGCACTTCCCAGTGCATCCCCGGGCCAACCATGTTAACGTGCACCCAGACATCACCCATTTCCCAGAGCATCCGTGGCCCATCATGTTGACGTCCACTCAGACATCAGGGTCGATCATGTTCCAGTGCATTCAGACCTCATTCATTTTGCAGAGCATCCGTGGGCCAACCATGTTAACGTGCTTTGGAAAGGGTTTCCCAGGATGTTATGCGAGTTCCATAAGGTTCTTTTGGGGTTGTATGATGTGCTCCTTCATTAGTGGTGGAGTCGACCCGGGTTTTTTTGGCAGTTTGGGGAAGGTTCGGTGAGTCTTGGGTAGGCTCAGGCTTGTTGACTATTGCGGGAGTGCGCGGGCTTTCAGCACAGATCCTTGGGGCCGTTGTTGGTAGCCCAAGACCTTGAGCCCATGAGCAACCCCGTTGGATCCTGAACCGCAGTTCGAGCAGCGTCAAGGTGGTTCACATGTTTCAGTTTCTGTTCCCGTCGCCCGTTGGGCTCCCGGCTTCTGGTTGGAGAATGGGGGTTGGAACTATTCTAGAGCTACTGAGCCACGCACTAAACAGCACCAAAGACCCAAAGGTCTAAGCACCCTAGCCATGCGCGGACACAGACACACAAGAAATAGATGACCACCAATAAACTTCAAGTAAGACATGCGCCTCAACTCACAGAACTCTGAAGCCTTAACTTTACCCCCGCCAGTTCAGTCGGCATGACCGATTGCAACAACCCCTGACCCCCAAGCTCTAAAGTTCAAAATCTCCAACACCTGAGGCCCTCAACCCTAAACCGAAAGTCCAAAAAAGCAAAACGCAAAGCCACAACCGGACGCTCTAAGCCCTTTGGCACAGTTCCCAGGCTCGCGCAGGAACTGGAGAAACCCGGCCGTCGTTGGGTGGCGAAGCCTGGTCCCTGGTGATCTACCGGGTTTGTATGGTTGTTATTCTCCTTTTTCGAAGAGGGTTTGGAAAGGGGTTTATCAGGTGTTTGGCATGGGGTTTCGTAGGGTTCGAGGTGTTCTGCGCGTTTGGCACTTGAGGGCCTTGGAATTGTGATGATAATGGTGGCTTGTGTTTCGATAGATTTTGTGTTGCGGCACTGAAGAAATCGCAGGGCTAAGGTTTTGAATACTTGGTCATCGTATGCCCTTGTAGTGTTCGTTGGCGCACGATTCCTTGACAGCAAAGGCTTCAAACCAAGCGCCCAACGCCGAAAGCCCAAAGGCATCAATCCTAAAGCCCAAACCCTACTGTGTTTGGCCCTAAACCCTAAACCCTAACAGGAACGCCTGGGAGATCCTGTCGACTGCCGGGCATCGACTGGAAGTGGAGAACGCCGAGAGGCTTTTTGCTGCGGCTTGACATCTGGGATTCCTCTACTTGTTCCTTTCAGCGGGGTTCATGGTTCCGGGGTTTATGGCTTTAGGCAAGAGGCACTTGTCGATAGACTCTGGAAGGGATTTCTTCACGCCGTTAAGAAGTCGAAGCAGATTGCTTCTGGGATGGGCACTGGAGGTACGTAAAGCCCCGCCAAGGCAAGATGCATCAGCTTGCAGCCTTTTAGTGCTGGGGCGTGTTGCAGGTTGTAGATGCAGGCCTTTGGGCACAGAGCTGGTTTTGGCAAGTTTGTACCCTGGGAATTCACGGAGACTCTACAGGGGTGCTCTGTTGTTTTACTCTCTTGGTGCTGGGGCCGGCAACATCGAGGTTGGAATAGTAGGTAGTGCTGGCAACAAACAGTTGTGCTATCGTATGCCTCAGATCTACCCAACTCTAATTACCTGGCAATTCTGTCAAATTCTTGAGGCCCCTAAGTCCTAAACCCTAAAACCTCGACCCTACGTTGTCATTCTTAAGGCCCCTAAGTCCTAAACCCTATAGACCCTACGGGTAGGAAGAGCCCTAAACCCTAAACCCTAAACCCGAAACCCTAAACCCGAAACCCTAAACCTTAGACACTAAACCTTAAACCCTAAACCCTAAACTGCCCTAAACCCTAAACACTAAACCCTAAACCCTAAACCCAGAGCTCAGGAAGTGCGGCGCCTTGGGGACGTGCCGGTGAGCAGAGGCGGCCTCCAGGGCCTTCTCTACAAATGCAGCAAGCAGAGCCCCAGCGGAAGCAGCCCTAAGCCATAACCCTAAATTCGGTTTAGGGTTTAGGGTTTAGGGAGCCATAACCCTAAATTCCGAGTCTGAGCTTCGAAACCCTGAACCTTAAACCTTAAACCCTGCACCTGGTTTTCAAAGAGCTCGGGCTGAGGGCGCTGCTTATTTCAGTGCCCTTGTAGTGCTGCCACTCTCCCGATTCTCAGAAGAAAAACTCGAGAAGTGCCGAGGCACAACGAGACCGAGGGTTGCCGCACCCTCCCCGGCTCGCTGGAAGCCGTCTATGAGATGGGGGCCTACCTCATGTCCATGGACGAGGAGCGCTCAGGGTTCACGCCCCCAATCTGCACCCATCCGGGCAGACCCAAGAAGGACCGGTCTCTCGAATTTCGAGTTGAGCTTGACGCAGCGCACTTGTGCAGCAGAGGCTTTAAGCACCTGGGATGGAGTAGGAGCTTCGAACCAATTCGTGTTTCGAACCTTACTGCGATATGGATGCGCTTACGAAGCCCCCTGCCCTGATCCTTCAAACGGGGTCTAGAGCACTTCTCCAGGCTTCCCAGAAGTACCAGAAGATGAAGAAAGGTCCCATGGGCTTTGTGAGCGCCGGCGGAGCTTCTTTACAAATTGGCAGCCTGGCCGAGAGTTTCTTAGAAGGTCCAAACAATACCAAAAAAACAATAAGACCAATCGTAACGTAGTAGTAATACTAATATAGCGATAATACTGATCGGAGTTTGCATAGAGTTTCGTCTCTCTCAGTCTCTCATGACCCGCCCTGGGGTTGCGAGTCTAGGGCTTGGGTTTCGGATGAGAAGGTGTATGCAGAGTCTAGTGCGGGGCTCATGGCTCAGACTCCGAGCCCGAAGCTCCAAACCCCAAAGCCAAGGCCTCAGCCCTAAACCCAGCCTGATCCTCAACACTTCGAAGTTCACGATCCCTAAACCCTAAACCCTAAACCCCAAGCCTGAAGGGCCTCGTCCTTGCTAAGTAGGAGGGAAAAAAGCCTGAAGTGTGCCTGACCCACACACCTACACAGGGCTACAATACCAAGTAGTCGGCTAAATATTTACAGGCGAGACCAGAAACGAGTTCCCGAAACTAAGGAACTCAAGCTTACACACATACAGACATGTATGTGTATAGATATACATATATATGTATATACACATGTTTGCTTGTTTGTATTTATAGATATAGGTATAGACAGACATACATTATACTGCAGCAGCTGGAAGAAAAAAGTGGGCCGCGACGGGACGCTAATTCCAAACTCTCGGAGTCCTGTGCCGCCATCGCCAGCCTCCATCCTTGCCCCTGCACTCTGGCCTTTTACTTGTTGCCCAAAAGACCTACCTTTTCAAGACTACAGATAGTCTCAAAAAGAACTGTAATAAGGAACCCTACAAAACGGTAGGTATTTTCGGGTACAGGTAAGCCTGAACCTCGAAACTGAATAAGGCTATGTAAATCCACCGATGTGCACCTGGATCACTTCAGAATATCCCCTGTGGAGTTCCCTTATAACCATACTAACACTATGAGATGTCCCTAAACCCTATGTTAGTTGTTAGGGCCCCTCGGCTTGAAACCAGTATAGATCCCCCTAAGCCCTAAACCCGAAACCCAAGCCCTTATAGCAGGCATCACAAGCCCCTGGGCCAGCCACGCGGAGCAGCTGCGGAACTGTATCGCCGGCCTGGACAACGAGGTCGGCTTTCTTGCGGAATCTCCGAATCTCCTGCTGTTTATTATTTAGAATATAGGGTTCTTTTAAAGGGGGTCCTTTAAGGGATACTATGAGGGTACTATAAGGGTGTAGTGTAGGGGCCTTAATAATTAGAATAGGGTTTTGAGTTTTGGGGGTTTCTTGTTATACTTTTTAGTATAATATCCCCCAAAACATATTCTAATTATGAAGGCCCCTACATTAAGCATCCGAAATCTGAAAATATTTTCAGACGGACTGAGATTTGGGGTTCAGGGTCTCGCGTCGAGAGTCACGGTGATGTACCTGTGTTGGCCACTGTGACGAAGCATTTTGGTTGTCATCGTTGTGCGGGGTTGAGGGTTTACCTTCTTGTCATTCTGACTAGCCTTAAAATTAACGTTCATGGTTCAGATCAGTTTGACTAGAAGCATTAGTGTATATTAGTATTGTTCTCATGATCATTGTTGTTGTTATTGCCACTGCTGCTGCTGCTGCTGCTCGGATTACCCCGCGTCTGAAAGGTCTCAGACTTTCTTACACACATGTGCCCAGCGCCGGGTTCCAGTGTATGCGAGTTGTGTAGTGTAACCTGTTGGCGCAACACGATCTCCTCTGGCCGTACATCGGTATAGTTCGTCTCCAGACGGTTCTGTCGACCAGTCAGAGTGGGGCTTGTTGTGGCTTGAACCCAAAGCTGTGACGATGCAAACGAGGTTTCTGATGCCGTTGCTCCGGTGGATCTTCTCGGGATTTACAGGGCTTTGGGGAGGTGCCCTACACCCTAAACTCCCCTAAACCCTAAAAACCCTAAACCCTAAACCCTATAAACCCTAAACCCTAAATTCTAAACCCAAAACCCTAGAGTTCGGAAACCCTGAAGCAGGTGAAGGTCGACGACGGGGACTTCGAAGCGCGCGACGAGCTGCCGGGAGATGTGACTTCCTTGGGGGACTGGTGCTTAGGGTACCGGGTTGAGGGCAGGGGCCCAAGTTGAGGGCTTATCCGCATAACCCGGTGCTTAGGGTATGGGGTTCAGGGCAGGGGCCTAAGTTGAGGGTTCACCCGTGTAAACCCTACATACTTGCGATATTAAAAAGTATCATGGCTGTACTTACGATTTGTATTGTTACAGTAATTTGATTATTGCTGTTATTACTATTATTACGCTTATTACTCTTATTACTCTTATTACTCTTATTGCTATTGTTATTACTATGTGTCACGCCGGGAGGACATCAAGGAGAGCCCGCCTGGGAGCCGGCGAGCTGGTCCCTCCTTGGCCAAGGTGGCGCACTTTCCTGGGGGCCAGCCGGTGGCCCTGCCTCTTGCATTATGCCAACAGTTAATATGGGAGTTTCCGAAAATAGGAGACCCAAATATAGTACCCTAAAAATACTAGGGTCCTCAGCATCGGGGCGGGGGCCTTAGTAGTTTCCTTTGCTATTGCTATTGTGGGGGTTCCTTATTATGATTATAGTATAATATGCCCCCAAACCCTATTCTAATTATTAAGGCCCCGACATTAGTGGTCTTTATAGGGGCGAGGAAAAATATCAATGCAGGTTCTGAGGGTTCCTTGCTGTAAGTTTACACACTATACCGTAGGCTATACCCCAAAACCCTGTCCGGAGGCACTGAGAAACTAATTTTCGAAAGCTCCTAAGCCCGCCAAAGCCAGACTATAAAGGCATTAAGAAGGGCACTGACAAGGGTACTACAAGGGTTTACCTGGTGGTCTTGCCGTTTTGGAATTCAGACCAAGAAGCCGAGAAAGGAATCCAGAGACCAAGAAACCTTACACGAAACCCTGCACTAAACCCTCTATGACACCCAAACTCAATACTAAAACCTATGCGAAACGTAATACTCTCTGCGTTAAACCTTACTGTATGCTCAACCCTTTACTGAACCCTATGCTAATCCTATGCTACGGGCTTTGTGTTGAGCCCGTTACTACACCCATGCTTCGCGCTTTAATATACCCTATGCTACACCCCAATGCTAAGCCCCATGCTCAAACTTAGTGTAATTAAGCCTTTTACTAAACCCTATGCTACACTCTGCTAAACCCCATGCCAAACCCTATACAAAACCCTATACAGCTCTGAGCCAGAGATCCACCTCATAGTAGCTTTCTATGTAGTACCTTTCTGAGAGCCGATTGACGATAACCGCAACAGTACCCTTAGTAGTGCCTTTATTATTGCCATGATGATGGTGATGGTTATAGCCATCATTAGAAGCATTAGTATCAACAGTATCATAGTTAGTATTGTTAAAATGGTCACACTCGCTTTCTATTATTTTCCATGCTATGATTATCATCATTAGTACCATTGCTACTACTACTACTACCACTACTACTACTACTACTACTACTACTGCTGCTACTACTACTACTACTACTGCTACTACTACTACTACTACTACTACTACTACTACTAGTGTTCTTGTCATTGTTACTATTGATAGTGTCATCCGAATTATGCTTGTGATTATAATATAGTCATTGTTATGATTAGTTTGTTGTTTTGTTATCCTTTGAGTAACCCTTGTAGCATCCAAGGTTCTCCTTCCTGGCCGTTGGAACAAATCCACCCGCCTGCATCGAGGGTGGCTGTGCCCATGAGGTCGGCGGCGTCAATGAGAGTCTTGGCGATTGGACCTGATATGGGAGCCTTCACACTTAGAATAGGCTTTTTGGGGTATTTGATACTATACTTACCCAGGGACCATAAGAGGAAGCTTTTCCTAGCTATTCCGACCACTACAGTATGGGCATTGCGGGATTTAGGGTTGGAGTTTCGCGGATTCGGGGTGCTCGGGTTGTGTCTGAGTTTGCCTGGGATTTGTCTTCTTTTCGGACACAATTAGTTGTGATAGGATTTCGTACATCATGCAAGCACGGTTTCTCCAGTTGAGAAATGCAGATGGACAGGCAGTATCCTCGAAATGAAGACACATGGTGTGCTGGTAGGCATTTTGCAGTTTCGATGCATGCATAATGCAGCCCTGGTCGTCGACAACCCTAAACCCTAAACCCCAAACCCGGATACCTCGCCTAGGCATGTCCGAGAGTGAGTGCTGAAACCCTAAACCCTAAACTCTGAACCCTAAACCCTAAACTCTGAACCCTAAACCCTAAACTCTGTACCCCAAACCTTTCGACTTGAGACCCAAGCTCCTCGAAGCTTCCCAGGATGCGGTTGCAGTTTGAGAACCACTTGATTCAGCAAGGCCACTCAAGGTTTTTTCTGCCGGTTCTTAGAGATGTTTCGGGCCTTGAGCTTGCAAAAGGCTTTGAAGTCCTAGAGGACTGCATGTCCTTGGTTGATGGATGCTGCTTGCAGTTGGTTTCCGTGGCCAGCTAGTTTGCGCTGTAGAGCTTCTGAGTGAGGATCGCCGGACAGAGAGAGAGGGAGGAGACTGGGGAAGAGAAGAGAAGAGAAGCAAGGGAAGCGAGCCTGTGAAAGACCGCATAGCTTGTGCACACGAGTAAAGCACGCATTAGCTGCGACATGCCTTGCGCCGCGTGTGCCCTGTAGTGTTGTTCGTGCCTTACACGACCTTCAGGAGCCTGTTCCCTGAAGTTAATGTGGGGCCTTAATAATTAGAATAGGGTTTTGGGGCCCATGATACTATAATCATAATAAGGAACCCACCAAATTGGCATAGGTAATTCTTAAGGCCCCTACCTTAGTTCCGAGCCGCAGCTGCAGGCTTTGACTCCAACCCCTGCGTCGAGTCGGCAGCCGACTTTCCCCTGGCGACGAAAGGGGCCGCCTTCACCCGGAATCTCATCGGTGGTGCCTCGGGCAGCGAGGACATCCTGCGTCAGGCTTGAGGGTTCAGGTTCTAGGCGGGCATGTTACAAGTCTGTGCAAAAAAAGGGTTCTAGGATTCAGGTATGGAGGGGAGAAGGGTTGAGGACGGACTAGGATTCAAGAAATGAGCGTGTCAGGCTTACAGCAGGATTCAGGGATAGTGGGTCCTGTGCAGGTGACGGGCAACTGAGTCTGCAGGCGATAGAGAACCCGTAGAACCCTGCTGAAGCCCCAAACCCTAAACCCCTGAACGCCAAATCCTTTGCAGAACCTCTTGAAGCTCAAGAAACTTCCAACAGGAAGACCTTGAGAAGTGCCAGAGTGCCGTCACTCAGTTTCTGGACAGCGACCTAACACTACAGAGGTGGAAGACTGGATCTGGCTGCTATGAGCTACCGGGCCGATAGAAAACAGGGGCTGTCGATTACAGCGAAGAGCTGGGGGTTGCTTTAGATCCCGCACCCTTTGTCTCTAATCCTAAACCCTAAACCTTTTCAGGAGGCAAAAATTCGTAGGGAGAGGAGAAACCCCCAAGCTTTGACCCCTTTCACCTCGAATCCGTAGGCTTCCGCCCCCTACACCCCCTGATCCACAAACCTTAAACTCCAAACCCTACAACCCCCTAAACCTTAAACCCTAAAGCCCTAAAACCCTAAACTCCAAGCCCCAAACTCCATAGCCCCCTCCTTCTGGGCTGAGGTTGGCAGCCTCGGTGTCCCATTGGGGCCTTCTGACCTCCTTTGCGCGCGTCAGGGCCGAGAGATCCGACATCAAGTGGCGCCTTGGAGCGGGAACGTCTGAATACATTTCTGATATGGGCGGTTGTCAAAACTATGGTCCCTTTTTGGGTCCCTAATATATTACGGCACCTAATATTTAGGGTACCCAAAAAGGGGCCATAATTTTGACAACCACCCATATGGGAGTTTCCGAAAATTAGGGCCCAGGTACCTTGTTTTGGGGGTCCTTATGGTAAGGGTCCTACTCTTTGAGATGCTATATTGGGGTCCCCTATTTTCGGAAACCCCCATGATAAGGGAAGATAACAGGCATAATTGTCCATTATAGCCTGAGTATGTAGGGGCTGTAAAAACGAAGAGTTCTTCAGAAAATTCGGAACAAGGCATAAGATGTGAATCTGAGTGTTGGGATTCAGGCCGAAGCCGTAAACCCTAAACTCTAAGCCTGACACACGGACTTCGTCCTTGCGAAGTAGGAGGCAAAAAAACTGCTGAACCACTAAACCACACTACCTCAAGCCCTAAAGCCCGAACCTTCCAACGCCCTTAAACCCCCAAATGGCTCCTCAAGGACCTTCGAAGAGAGCCCAGTGTTTTGCGAGTCGGGAGAAGAATAATGTTCATCGTCCAGAAAAGCCAGTACGGGGACCTTACGGTGGATGGCAACTGTGGCATACTTTGTATCGCGACTAAACCTGTAGACCTCATAGAGAGCCCTAAGCTCTAAGCGTCGGGAACCAAGAAGCCCGGATTTCCAAAACCGAAGCGATCCCCGCAGGTGCTCATCAGGTGGGCCCTTCAAAAACCGCAAGGCAGGTGGTCGTACGGGTGATGGGCAAAAGCTGGAAAGTAACCATCATGAGGAGCATGTTACAGCGTCAATATACCACGCTCAGTTCAGGCGTTTCAGGGTAATGCAAGAGTTTGCCCGTCAGCAGTGGTGCTCTTAGCATGTCGATGTGCAGCTCGTCCTTGAGAGGTGAACTGCGGGGCCGTGCTGACACAGACCTTGCTGGACAGCATCCTACAACAGCTCGGGGTCGAAGATGAGCTTTGCCTCAATCCCTAAACCAGAGACTCCCTAAACCCGAAACCCTGAACTCCTTAAACTCCCGAAACCCTAAAATCTAAACTCCTCGAACCCTAAACCCCTAAACTCCCCTAGCCCTAAACTCTCCGACGAACTTCTAGCTCTGGCTTGTTACACCTTTGTTCCCCAGTCGGTCTATGCTTGGAAGCGCTTCACCTCATCCGACCAAGCACCAATACTATAGGGGCCTTAATAATTAGAATAGGGTTTTGGAGATTCCTTATCATATCTATAGTATATATAATATATATGTATGTATGTATATATATATATATATATATATATATATGGGCATATATATATATATATATACCCCGAAGTCCGAAGCACTACGTATTCTAATCATTAAGGCCCCGACATTAACCTCGCCTGGCTTGTCCGAGTGTGAGCTGCGACACCTTCAGAGTCAGGGCTTCAGCTTTGTTGTTTAGGGTTTAGGGTTTAGGGTGCCCTACTTGGAGGTTCATGGGTAGTTATAAGTCTCCTAATAGGGCTTATAACTGTAGTTACCCTACATATAACCCACTTATAACTACCCATGAACCTCCAAGTACATGCCTAAACCTGTAAGGGTTTACGTGGGGTTTGGGTTTTTAGGATTGGGGCCCTCACTAAGCCTCAAGCCCTAAATCCTCGCACCCCGACGCCGCTGAATGCTCTTAAGGCGAAAAGGGGTGGAACCCGAATCCCAGACCCTTGACACCTCCAAGCGGACCCCTGAGAGTCTGGGACCCCTAGAACTTCCACAGTATTCCTCTTGAGCCTTAAACCTGAACCTATAACTCCTGCACCCTAAGCTCTGAGCCCCAAACCCTGCACCTTGAGCCCTGAACCCTAAGCCCTAAACGCGGACCCCTGGTTCGCTCAAACCCCCAAACTGGCCCAGGCACAACCGGAAAGCAACACCGCCGTGGGATGGGAGGCATCGCTCTATGCCCTCAGGGGGCTGCAGCAGCTTGGCTTCGTTTTGCTCTAAAATTGTGTCTTAGAAGGCCGTATATATGGGGGCTTCTACCTGTAATTATGGGTGATAATGCGGCCTGGCTCTGTCTACGTAGATGTTGCTGTATTGCATCTATAGAGTTGACACAGGCTGAATGTAGGCTTGAATAATCCTAGTTCCAGAGAGTTCCCGCAGATTCCAAAACGTTGTAGGGGTGGTCTGATTGTTTAAACCTTCAGTTGACTTCAGGGCTACTGCAGAATGTTTGAGCATCTCTAAGTGCTCGTGGTTTAGCGAGGCTTTCGGCAAGAGTGCGAGACAAGGAAAGAGACAGAGAGAGTGAGAGAGAGCTGCATTCGCGGTTGACGATTTTTTGGACTGGGCACCGGAAGCTCAAAGCGCCCAAGAGTGTGAAACCTGAATCACACGAGTTGGGCATAGCTGAAGCAGCTCAGTTGGGTGGTGGACCCCTGATATCTGTATTCACAAGCCCGAAAGCCTACAACAGTAGCAGAAACCATTTAGGCGATCGTGGAAATTACCTTGGAGGTGTGGAATGCACTAGGCGACAAACACTCAGCGTAAGCGTAAGGAGAATGCGCATGAGCATGAGGACATAAGTTGACATAAGTAAACACAAGTTTAACTAGAGGTTCGAGACGATGCCGTGTTTAAATCGAGGCCTTGCCTAAAGGGCACATTGGAGTGAAAGGTATCTATCTATCCTAGCTAGTTGGGATTCCCTCACCTGACACCTGCTTTCTGGCTCCTTTGGTACTTGAAGTAGTCGCATACCTTTTAGTTGCAAGTGGGTCCAGTTAAAGCCGTGGTCTAGGTGCCGCCGTCCCAAGTCCGCCCATCAAACCCAAGACTCAACATACCAGCCCTTCAACTCAGCCACCAAGAAAATCCTCCAACATCAGATACCCCAATCCCTAAACCCTACTACCAGATTCTTCTCCAAGGTCCGGCGTCTGCTTCAAGTAACCAACCCTTTAAGGGTCGGAGTGTCGTCGTGCGCCGGGCGAGACAAAGCCACGATGCATCGGGCTCATGGCTTAGGATCGAACCCCAAACCCTAAACCGTAAACCCCAAACCCTAAACCCCAAACCCTAAACCCTAAACCCTGAACCCCAAACCCTAAACCCCAAACCCTAAACCCTGAGCCCTTGTAGCAGGAGTCCCGAACCTTGAATCCCCAACCCTAAACCCTGTTGAACCCGGTTGGGTGGGTGCACCTGAAGTATTTTAGGGATCTGACTAACCAACAATACTGTCCCCTTAATCCCAGCATACAAATTCCTATAGAGCCCGAATACCCCCCAATGCAATGTACTAAGGGTCTGAGCATGATGATTTCAGGTCTTTCCTTACTTCGCTCGCTGGGTCCGCATGCCATGTAGCCAAAACTTTTCATCCCCACAAGCCTCATTCATCCTCATTCCATGAGTCGCAAGCACGATGCTGTCTCATGGTGAAGGTGAGACCTATCCTAAACCCCGATATCTCTGGGCCCCGTGAACTTGTGTGTTCAAGTTTGCGACAGGCCACGCCAGATATATTGCCGTGCCGTAAATTTTCTTATTGAGAACTTGTAAGAACCTCACAAGTACTGCCGTTGCGTTGAAAGTCCCGCACCACAGTGGTCTCAAAAGCAGCACAGCCCGCACAAGCCTTTCAGAATTTCAACACAGCGAGCATCAAAAGCCCCAGGAAGCCCTCTGTGAACCGCATTCCGGCCTCAAGCCCAACAGTCGCCGGTACTGTGGTTTTCTCACGCATCCCTACACCCCAAAGGCCCTAAACCCCCGAAAGCCCTACACCCCAAAGGCTCTAAACCCCCAAAGGTCCTAAACCCCTAAACCCCTAAACCTTAGCCCTTAAACCCTAAACCCCTAAACCCTAAACCCTGAACCCTATAACCCCAAAAGCCTAAAGGCCTTTTTCCAAAGCCCTTCTTCGGAGGCCTGGGGTTTCCTCCTCGAGGGCCTTCAGACGCGGCTGCGCCACGGGGCGCGCGGGCCGGCCTTGGAGGTTCCGTTTTTAAGGAGCTGCTAGTACTTGAGGCTTCTACCCAGTTCGCGGTTAGGGTTCTACAATAAGGTCTGCTGTAAGGGTTCTACTCGGGCTTTATTTGGTTTCTAGAAGGGTTGAGGGTAGGGACTTTAGAGGTTGGGATTACGGGTTGGGGGCTCAAAGTTAAGGTGAGGGTTTTGAGGGTTTCCGGTTTTGAGTTCCGGGTGAGGTCTCGGTTCGTAGGAGTATGAAGCGAGACTCACGGCGGCACAGAAGTCTCGTCCCAAGAACAGCAAAAGGCTGCCAGTGACGTTGAGGCTTACGAAGTTGGAGCTGATGACATGTCAGCTCCCTGGAGGAATCCACACGATAATTGTGACGAATAATCCTTCTACTCATTCCGATTTCCAGTCCACATATCCTACACCTCTCCATCGTCAGACTATCGTCCTCATGTTGCAGGCCTAAATGCCAATTCTTCAATCCGAAATGGCTTCATCTTGAGTGGTACTGGAGATGAGACGGACCAAGCTGTGCTAGGTCCCTGGAGCGTTAATTAGACTCTGACCTCCACACCTTCCAACGCCACAACTTGGGCAGCGAATTCCTAATGTCATTTTGTTATATTTGGTTATTTTCACATATGTTTATACATACGGTTAGTGTCTTATATTGTAGTATATAGCGAATTTTATCATAGACTGCTGTTGAAGTTTGTCAGCCCCCCAAACCCCAAACCCAACGTAAGACATCCTTATCTTTGGCAGCGATCTCCACCTCATCTGCAATTATGGGCTACAAGGGTTTCTACAGGGGCATTATAAGGGTGCTGCAAGGGATTCTGGAAGGGTTTCTGGAAGGGTTTCCAGAAGGCTCTCTTTAACAATCTCTACACGGGTACTCTCACGGTTTCTACAAGGCTACTCAAGCAGTGTTTCATCCTGCACCTGGCCCGCTGACATGTTCTACTCTTGCATCTAGAGTTGAACCCAAAAACCCTTATACGAACTCCATACCCTTAACGGACCCATTTTATGGCAGTCTTCAGCCCTGCCCCCCAGACCTTTGACAGCCTCCGAAAATGGCGGACCCCAGCGCCCCAACATAGACGCTGCATCCTAGGATTCTGATTAGAAACACCGTAAATAAGGAATAGGTGTAAACCTTGAAACACCCGTATGCAACCCTGTCGTAAACAACCGTAACAAACTCTTCTGAAGCCCTTTCAAGCCCTACAAACCCCATAAACCCGATCTAAAACCTCATGAAACCCTATAGAAAACCCTGAGTTTCGGAAACGGCCTACAAACCCCATAAACCCGACATAAGACCTCCTGAAACCCTATAGAAAAAACCCCTCAGTTTCGGAAAAAAAAGCCTTGAGGCCGTGCGACGGGATCTCGGGAGTCTGGACGAGGCACTTTTTTGCGGCCCTTTATTCATCGCGGTTTAGGGTTTAGGGTTTAGGGTACAAGGGTTGCTCTACGGAGTTTGAACCGTCGATCTCGAATTTTCGGTTCTGAGGCATCAAAGCCTCCTCCAGGAACCCAGCAATAGACTTGTCCCGCTTGGTAGTCCTTCAGGCTTGCTTTCCTGAGCATGTGTGAAGTAAAGAGAGCTTGCAAACTGTCTGGAGCCTGTGGTGTTCTGGGTTGGAGGACGTTTGTCTTTGTTCTTTTTCTTTAGGGGAGGTGCGGGGTTCAGGATTTCAGAGATTTTGCCGGAAGGCTGGGAATGGTTAGGCAAGATAGAAGCTGCAGCAGTAAGGCAGTAGTCTTATTCCTTGATTGCCATACGGAAGTATCGTACAGCAAATGGCTAGGTCTTGTTGAAACTGCACTCCCGCCCCTAAACCCCTAAACCCATAAACCCCCAAACCCCTGAACCCAGGCAGCAACCGAAACCATGCAGCACCTCCTCCAAGTGGCCCGTGATGCTCCGACAGCCTTGGGCTCAGCTGGGGTGGCTGAAGCCCTAAACCCCTAAACCCTAAATCCTACACCCTAGACCGTCGCAAGCAAGAAGTTTCCGAGTCTTTAGGGGCTGTGGTCGTTTGGAGACGCCTGGGGAAGTGAAACACACATCTTTCGTCCAAGTTTTGGAGGTGCAGCTGTCAGAGCTGCTTCAGTTCATCCCCAAGACCCAAAACCCCAAACCCTAAGCTAAGCCCCTCAACCCCTAAGCCCCTAAACCCCTAAACCCTAAACACTTAAGACCCTGATCCGAGACCCAAATCCTGCCGAAACCCGGAGCCCTCAAGAGGCCCGCGGTCTTAGATCTGAGCAGCGGCAGTAAACCGCCTTGTAGCCTGAAGACCGAAACAAAATAACAATTATTATGAATAATGTAAGTACCATGATAAATAAGAACAAGAATATTAATATGAATATTACCTAGTAATAATCATATGAGCCATAATAGTATATAATAATGTTATGCTTCAGGTTTGTGGGGTTGGGTTGCTTTGATTCCCAAACCCTCGACCCCAGGCATTGAGCCTGTGTGGGGTGGCAGGCAAGAAAGAGCAAGCCCCAAACCCCCAAGCCCCAAATCCTTCAGCCCTAGACCACCAAATGCCGTAAACCGACTATTAGCCTAAACCATAAACGCTAAAGCCCTACCCTAAGCCCCAAATCAGCCTGACACCCTAAGCCCTTAACACCCTAAACCCGAAACCGAAAAGCTGTGGGCCGTCGAATCCTAGTGTTCGACTATGCTCCAGGAGGTCGCCACGCTGCCAGAGGAGTCTTGGTAGTTTTCAAAGGACTAGAAACCAGGACTATTTGGAGTTTATGTGCTTGAAGGGAGGGCTGTTGGAAGCATGATGCTGGTGATTGCGCTGTTGGAAGCATGATGCTTATGATTGCGACGCACATGACATTTTGGTTGCCGTCACAGTGTTAGTAGTTGTGGAAGTCACCCTTCGATTCTACTCTTGCTGGCGTGCCACTGCTGTCCTAAGAATCATCGTCAGGCTTAGCGTCTGTTGTGGTTGTTGAAGTTGTTACACTTAATTCTGATGAGGACCCTTTGGAGCTTACCGCCTGAAGCCGCATACAGCGGAATGCGTGTACATGCGCGCCAGCAAGCGCAGCCGTGGATTCGCTCGTTCCTTTGTTGATCATGCGCTCACACATCCGCTTGTCTTGATGTTAATGTCCCAGCCTTTACTGTCCCCACATTGGTGTGCAGAGCACTTTCTTGCCCCCTTCTTTGCATGCAACTGCGGCGGCCAGTGCCGGTGTCTCGGAACATTCGAGATGCCAGAGCGTAGCACTGTTGTGGTCTTCCGGGAGTTTTGCTGTAAGAGTTTGATGACAGCACCTGTCAACATGTGTCTTAATCACGCCGCCATGAACCACTCATTGGGTGTCAAGGAGTTACAAAGAAGCTTGTTGTCCAAGCTCTATGCTGTACAACACTAACTTCAGAGCCTCTGTTCTGCTAGTTGGCAGCGGGTGGCCTTCATTTCGCAGAAGCATAGCCGCAGTGCAGGGCTAGCATGGTCGAATGGACTCCTCCCCAGAACTGGAACATGAGACATAACGGAAGCATGAATTTGAAGCTGTCTGCCTCGATGTATTTTGCGTCTCAGGATGCAGAAGGTCATCTTGACCGTGCCCGGGCATGTGCTGTTTCAGCGAGGATGTTGGTTATCGCTACCGTTAGTCTTGTTGCTTCTTTTTTGCACCACGTATATCTGTCCTTATTACTGTGGCTGCTGTTGTTATTGCTGTCATATAGTTTTGTTGTTATTTCATTGGCAGGTTTCCGTCGCTTTCATACCCGCTACAAGAAGTCCTTCGTCTTCTCGTCATGGAAAGTAGACTGACTTCATGGGCTGTGATCGCAAACACAAATACATAGCGAATCATGCATTGCACTTGGCAATGTAATGTAGGGGCCTTAATAATTAGAATAGGGTTTTAGGGCACATTATATTATAACTATAAGAAGGACCCCCCCCCACAATAGTATTGGTAATGATTTAGGCCCCTATCTTAGGCCAGAGAGGTCGAAGCTGTGGCTTTGATTGTTTGGTTATCATACTGGCCGGCATGCCCTCGGGGCCCCCCATTGGGTGACCTCCGGTGCTGCTTCGAGCCAACTTGAAGTAATTTGCACCCTTTGCCGGGGACGTGGTCAGCTTTGAGCCACAAGCCACACTAATATTCCGCTGCACCCTAAAAGCCCTTAGCCCAATGGCTCTTTTCGTAGGCATTCGTGCAGACGGACAGGGGGTTCCTAATAGAGCCCTTACTGTAGCCCGAAATCCGAAACTCAAAAAGCCCGAGCAACCTGAGGCTTCTTTTGGCTGACGTCTACGGAGCGCCGTCAGGCCTGCATAGCTTGTCTCTTGCTTGCTGCAGGGGTCCCACAACAGGAGCTGCCGGGATTCATGCTTCATATAATCTGAACCCTTTTTGTTTGCAGTCAGAGCCCATTCTCATGAAAGCCTAGCGCGCTTATTCAACAAGCATGCCTGAAGGAACGTCATGTGCGCTAGTGAAAGCACTTACGAGTCACGAAAGGTATAGAGGTTAAAAACTTCTCCCACATTTAGTTTATTCTTTTGGAGTTTTGAAGGATGCTTCTGATAAGGACCTGTAAATCAGTTGCACTTGTGTTCAGACAACTCCCGATTAAGCTTGGCAATGAAGCTCTGAACACTAAATCTCCAATCCCAGAATCCTAAACTCCCTATCACGCGAAAGAGGGAGAACTGGAAATCCGATGCTGCCCACCCGAGCCGTCGGGCAGGTGGCGGAGTTGGGGCAGCGGGCTAGCAAGGCAGAAGGGGCAGCATCAGAAGATGACGGTTAATGCTTGTTTTTGAAAGTTCTCTGACGGTTCGGAAGGATTCTTTAGGGGTTCTGTGAGTAAGGGCTACTGCAAGCGTTCTCCATGCAGGTTACCAAAGGGTTGTATACGGGTTACATGGGTTTAGGGTCTACAGTTTAGGAGTTAGGGGCTTCCGGTTCGTGAATGCGAAGACAATTTTCGAGTCTCCTGAATGTACACGGTTTAGGGTTTAGGGTTTAGGGCACCTCGATCTTAGCGCCTTCCCCTTGAGCGCAGCGGGGGAGTGAAGCATGTGGAAGTCTCTGAGATACCAGGGCACCGGGGGAAGGGGGTCCTGCAACCTACCTTTGGTTAGTAGGGAATGGAAGAATGGTAGTAATAGTAGTTATAATTGTACCCCATTCCTCCATTCCCTACTAACCAAAGGTAAGGCAATTCCCGCCAAACCCCAAACCCTGAACGGGATAGACCTCGCCTGGCTTCTCCGAGAGTGAGTGCTGAAGCGGGCTCTACATGATAGGGGTCCTACAGTATAGTACGGAGGACGCCGAGAATCTCCGGGAGCTGCTGAAAGAGACCCACGTTCTGGCACAGACGGCTCCTTGTGGCGCTGGGTGGGTGCTTCGATTCCTGGGTAATAGCAGTAACTATATACGAAGAATTGCAATACTAGTAACAGTAATAGCAATAATAATCACAATGGTATCCATTGCGGTTCAGGAGTGGGAGACTTAAGGAACAGAAAGATCTATTTGTCCAGGCTGTTTCCTAGATGTGTCTGTTGTTAAGTCTTCGGTTTCGGGGCTTTTGGGGTCAGCTTCTCTTTCCAAGTCGCCATTCTGCATGATGCACCGGTTCTGCCCCCCAATTCCCATGTCAATGTTTTTGTAAACCGAGACTAGGCCATCCGAAGGGTGCAGGAGTTGTGCGTCTCTTGACCCCACACTCAGCTTATATCAGCCTGTAACTGCAATTAGTAAGTCTCCAAACTCCATACCGTTCAAAGAGTTCTGCTCCTTACACCCAGTGGACCTTGCAAGACGGAAAAGTGTCCCAAAAGTTCCCAGACTCTCGCAACCCAAATGGTCTATTAGGCCATCCAGCTACCCATGTGTTTTTCTGGAACCTACGTCCGTTATTGCTCTTCTGCTCTTGATAGCAACCAGAACGATGATGGTGATAATGATTGCCACGCGACGAAGACTATTCGTCATTGCAATGATGCGGATGTTGAGGCGACAGGGACCATGTTAGTGAGAATGATAGTTGCCACGATGACCAGAATGCCCCGAAAGAGCAGAATGACCATAATGATCTGAATGATTCCAGATTACAATGGTTGCAAAATTCAGTCCTGATGTTGGTGATGCTGATGATGATGCTCGCAGCCATGAGAACGTACTAATTATTGCGCCTGTTTATGCTGTCAGTGTTGCTACTACTACTGCCGCTGCTACAACAACAACAACAACTACAACTACAACAACAACAACTACTACTACTACTGCTACTGCTACTGCTACTGCTACTGCTACTGCGACGGCGTGCCGGGTGCGTGAAACACTACTACGACATACTTCTACGTCGTAGTACTACGACATGCAACTACAGTGTACTGCTACATCGTAACACTACGACGGACTACTACGACAGACACTAATACTGGTACTACGACGACCACGACGACGACTACTACGACGACCATGACGACCTCGACCGCCTTGACGACTGCTTGTTTGTTCCTCAGCTTTTCAAGGTTGCCTTGGAAGAGCACAAGGAGCGCGAGGAGCTCCTCTGGCAGCGGCTAGGCCCGGGAAGAGGGAGCGTGCTTTTCCAAGTAGGACTGGCAGTGGAGTTGCAGTAGTGGCACTGGCACTGGCAGTGGTAGCAGGTGGCAGTGGTAGTAGCAGCAGAAGGAGAAGTCCTGGCAGTAGCAGTAGTAGGTCACTCACTCACACTCGCAGCAGGAAGGTTCGTCCGCTCAGCGATGTTGGCACTCATGTTGTGTGGCAGCTTTGCTGCATGGCATTTAAGCAGTAGTAGTAGTAGTAGTAGCAGGAGTAGTAGCAGTAGTAGTAGTAGTAGGAGTAGGGGTAAGAGTAGCAGTAGTAGTAGTAGTAGTAGTAGTAGCAGGAGCAGCAGCAGCAGCAGCAGCAGCTGCCACCAGATGCACGATAGCGTGCCCCCATATCGTTACCATAGTACATGAACATCATCTAAGGCAATCTAAGGTTTTCCTTAGTATTTACAGGGTGTTGTCACGTGTAGCACGTGCTCGACACCACTGCTACTTCACGGTTTTGAACCACTTGCAAAACACAGAGATGTGGGAAGACGCAGGAACATGATGATGAACAGCCGTTTGTCCATGCAGCATCTCTGGCAAACTTGACGGCAACCTTGGCCTTCGCAGAAGATTTTGGACGACGGAAGGTGTGTAGCCCCACCTTTGAATTCTTCACTCATGCAACACTTGCAGGGTCCCCTAGTGCCATAAATCTCACAACCTACACCTCTGCATGATGCGCTGCCTCGGCCCAACACCGAGAATTCAAGGCCCTAGGATGAAAACCGTACTGTGGAAGCCTCGAGAATTACCATCATTGATATTGTTGTTATTCTTAATTTGTATGTTTATCAATACCTTATAGACTTTGCTTCGAGCCTTTCTTCCAAGCGCTGCGAGGCGTCGAGCAAGAAGAAGAGGCGGGGGCTTATGTCATGAGGTTCAGGGGCGACAGCCTGCAGAATTTGCATGCCGGATGTGTGTTTGGTGCAGTCGCGTGACACATACCAGTTTTGCTTGGACTTCGTAGAAATCCCTGACCCGCCCTCCCTGGCCCCCATCCGTCCTGAGGTTAAGAAGGAAGTCCGATACGACGAGTGGGGTGACCCCATTTGAGTATGTTCGGGCGCACGGCCCTTGCTGTTGTTAGATCTGGGGATGCTCGTTGCCATTCGCAGCATAATCGTTGGTGCTGTAGTGGCTTGAAGTTGGTAGAACATGCACTTGAACAGAGACGGAAAGTAACTTGGTATGACCACGATCTACGTTACCATCTATGTTTACGATGAGTAATGTGTACCGTATATCGACTAGTCTTCTACCGCAACTATGTGTGCTTGCTTAGGCTTTCTTACAGTGTCAGGGCTCTAGCCGGAACCGCAACTATGTGTGCTTGCTTAGGCTTTCTTACAGTGTCAGGGCTCTAGCCGGAACTGGTCCTGCAAGAGAGCTGTGTAGCAGAGGTTGGGAAAAGCAGCTCTTGCTTGAAGTATGCACGAGTACTTGCAGGTGGAACGAAACATGTTGTCAGCATGAGAGTCAGCAGACAAATCGCCGTCAGCATGAGTGCAATTGTAAACAAGCACAGTATGCGAGGCGTGGAAGAACCACGAGCACGGAGAGTAATCCGATGTAACCCTACATGTGTTTTGACAGGCGCATGGTTGAGAAGAGCGAAGACGATGGTTTAGTGTTGTTGTTTTTCGGCCCATGCCATGCTTCTCAAAAGCCATTGCCCCCTTAAGAAAGGGCTCCTTACGAGGGGTCTCATTCAGCAGAGCTTCGAAATTCCAGGTTTGGGTTTGGTGTCTGTTGTTTAGTATGACCCTTACTAGCGTGATGTTGTTATTAATATTATTGTCATGGTTATTGTTGGTTCTACTGTTTTGTTCTTATTATTGGGAAAACCAAGGTTCGCAACTGGGGAGCCAGACCTAGGAAGCAGTGGCCGAGCATCGCCGAGTATCATAGCCGTTCGCTTTGGGCGCTGCTTGCCCCCGAAGCTCGCTCCGGCCCGAAACCCGAAACCCGGAACCCTAAACCCTAAATGCCAGGCCTGAATCTTTGATGGTAAACGGTTAGGCCACCCTTTGCTTTTCTGAGAGTGTTTCTACTGCTTCTTCTGTTTGTTCGTGCGGCTGAGCAGTGCCTGCTGCTACATCTTGGATCCCATACACTTGTGAATCCCGTTGTTTAGGCTGAACGTACATGCGAAGATAATCTTTGCGATGCGATGTGCGGATTTTAACGGCGCAGAGACCCCAAGGCCAAGGTCATTTTCTGTGAACGCACAGGCGTGAAGCATTCACAGAGAAATTGTACTAGGTGGGGCAGTGCTCAGCTCTGACATCCTAGCTCCCTGAAGCAAGTGATTGAATGCGATCTTGATGCCGGAGCGAGCCAAAACCTCTTCCATACGGCAAGCCGGCGCTAAGCACGAGCCTTCACATGTGGGGAAGAGACTGTCGCCACCACGGCGGTACGGGCTGACAGGAGGTACTGGCAGCGGCGAAGGTATTGGTTGTGAAGATCAGCGGTGCTGACAGTGGTAATGTTCAACAATCACAGCATCATATGCGGTCCTGAGCAGCTGCTCAGCCAGGAACACCCCATTTGACATCTAAATGTTTGAATGCTGAACACACTCTCTACGATCACCTCCCTGCAACACGTGTGAGCAAAGGCAAGGTGCCTTCGAGGTGCTCCTGCTTCAGCTTCTCCGTTGTGCAACGTATCGCTTACTTGGTGGGGTCAGTCGTTTATTCGCTCTGCGACCTCGCGATCCGCTCTGTTGCAACAACCCTAGGCCCCAAACCTTAGATCCATCTTCGAGATTCTCCTAGTAGTGGAGTAGGTAGCCTTCAACCGTTTTGGGATAGTGTAACCGCCATATAATCCCAATATACTCCCATAGGTTAACATTTAGTTCCCAAGGATACCAGACAAGTAGATTCAGAAGGCGATGTGAGACTTCAGGGCTTGCGCCCTGAACCAGGGACTCGTCGAATTCCTACACTTCCTGCATAGTCGTACTGCAGTCTTCCCCTGATGCCCATACTAGAAGCCCTAAGCCCTAAACCCTGAACTCCTAAACCCTAAACTCTAAACCGTTAAGGGCCCCAGACAAGTTGGATCGAGAGGGCGCTGCTTGTCCATAGCAGGCTGGGTGCAGCGGCTAAGAACCGTGGCTGTTCATGCTATAGGGGCTATACTGCCTTCAAAGGGATCCTTAAGCGTTCCTTTAAGGGATCTATAAGGGATCTATAGGGTTTATGGGAAAGGAAAGGGGCCTAGATAATTGTCTATACTAATTTTGAGAGCTCCTTATTTTAATTATAGTGCACAATACCCCAAAACCCTATTCTAATTATTAAGGCCACTATATTATGTGCCCGCGGTCCCTTTCTCACTCTACTTCTCAGTTGTCTGCGGTCGTGCTGCTTCATTCTACTTAGCCGTTGTATCCTGTCTGTTGTATTTTGGCGTGTCGGATCATTCCCAGCACCATCTTCCGTGTCTTGAGTCTTGGCTAGAATCATATGGGAGTTTCCAAAATAGGGGACCCTAATGTAGTGCCCTAAACAGTAGGAGCCTTATTTTAAGGACTCCAAAATAAGGTACCCCGAATTTTGGAAACTCCCATATGCTCTCCCTAGCTCCACACCCTAAACCCTTAGCCCTAGGAGCCCTCAGCCCTATGCTCTCTGTCTCGCAAGGGCCACGGTTCGGGCTGCACTTTGCCAGCATCGCGGTGTGCAGGGCAGATTGAGAGGAATCCTTGCCCCGTAGGCGACAGGGGAACGTAGGTTGTATAGCCCTCCTACTACTATATAAAGACAGCAATAAATCTACTAATCATACCAATACTACTAATATAGCCCTCCTACTACTATATAACAATAACAATAAATCTACTAATCATACCAATACTACTAATGATTACGATAACTCTCGAAGCTCCTGGCGGCAAGGGATACATCGGTATGTCAGAGTGAGGGTTGATATTGGGGCGAATGTATTAGGTTCTACCTGAAGGGGTGGTCTGACCTTCCAAACGGCACCGGTGGCAAGCCAGAATGCGTCGCATCACCAAGTTCTAGCCGAAGAGCCAGAGTCAGGGCATCAACTTGGATAAGCACTCGAACCTGTAGGTACGCGCCGTCCGCAATGATACAGGTTGCCACTTAGGATGAGGCTCTCTTTCGTGAGATTCCATGCCTGCTTCAAGCACGTCTTGATCTGCACCTGGCTTCTGCGTGCAAAGAATTTCTGAATTTGAGCGGTGGGGAGGCTGTTTACTCGGCACAGCTCTGTAAGTCGCAGAAAAGAGAAACACATGTCACGCGGGATCTTGCTCTATCTCGCCCTACGCCCAGAGTCGCTAAGAGCCAGGGCACAAGCGTTCTGGCTTGGATGTTTTTTCGTAGCTTTTCCTTGGACGTGCCAGACAGTACCAGAAGGGAACCCCTTACCTCTCCCCAAGAGCTCCGCTGGAAGCGGTCGAAGTCATAGTAAAGGAGGATTTGGGAGTGTCTGCAAGGAAGAGGCATGTGTGCATGCATGTGTGCATGCATGTACATAGGTATGTACGTATGATTGCATGTAAGTTCATGCAAGTGAGTATGCAGTATGCAGGTTTGCTTGCTTGTGTGCATGCATGTTGGCACACCGACATCCGTATCTCGTTTATCCTTGAAATGATGGACTTGATGTGTACGTATACCTACTTGTATACATATGTATAATATGTACTTGTATATGTATGTAATTATAGACCTATCTGTACTTGTATTTGTTTATGCATGTATTTATACATATACACATGCACATGCATGCATGCATCCACACTCACACATATATATATGTATATATATATATATATATATTCATTCATACTTGTATGTACGTACATATTTACGCATACATGTGTCTATGTATACACATTTATGTATATATACATATACTCATATTTACACGAGTATAGATATACGTTTATGTAGTTTTATACACATGTATGTACGGCCCCACTCCGCTCTGCGAACTCTTCAGCTTTGGCGGCTGGAAGAGACTTCGCCAAGCTCTGATGCTGAGCCAAAGGTGGGTAAGCCGAGGGCGACAAGCAAAACAAACGCCTACATAGACTTGGGTCTTTGACGGACGACATTTGCCTCACCTAGTTTTCTAGATACGGAGGGTCGTCGTGTCAGACCCAAGAAGGCGTACTATGTACACCGTACACACCATCTTATCAGGAAACCCGGGAATTCCTGTTCGCGATCGCCAAGGAGCGGTCGCAAAAGCCCCTGAAGATGCCTCGAACAAAGGCGGCCAAAGAAGGGCGAGACAAAAAATCGTGATAAAAGAGGTAGAAATTTAAGGATATAGTCCAACTTGGTAGAGTATATAGTATAGTATATGTTGTAGTTTAGTATAGTATAGCATAGTATAGTATACTTATAGCTATAATCAGGGGGAGATTCTGTAGTCCGGGTGAGGATGTTGGAAAGCGGCCATGGGGCCGCAGACATGCAGGCATCAATGCATCTTGAGCCCTTGCACGCGCTAGAACTCAAAGCTTATAGACCCGAGTGCCATAGATTCGAAGATGCAGGAAGCAACAATTCCCCGCAGAACTCATGCACAGCGACCATATCTACGACTCTGAGTTGAAGAAGTGCGGGGTGTGGTTTGAAAACCTCGTTGGGCACAGAACTAAAACCCTAAACCCGAAACCCTAAGCCCTAAACCCCTAGTGTGAGCGCCGAAAAACCCTAAACCCCTAAACCCGAAACCCTAAACCCACGATTGTTCTTCAACGCATCACCTCGACGTGGGAGCATGGCTTATGCCTTGCCTGGAGAGCTCCAGAGCTGCCGCGCCGAGACCGCGTGAAAGTCGAAACCCCAAAGCCCTAAAACGCCGAAACTCCGAAACCCTACAAGCCGTAAACCATCCATATACACACATATATATATATACATACATACATACATAGATTATATATATATACAAATATCTATACATATATATATACATATATATACACATATATACATATCTATGCATTTCTACATATATATATACATATGTATGCCTAAACCCTTAAGCCCTAAACCCCAAAAGCTCTGAAACCACCCCTGCCACCGCAGGGCCGACGTTCTGGGGCTCTCCGGAGTGGCCTGCACCCACTGGATCTCCAGTTGGGCTGGCTCGAGGCCGGGTGAGGGAGGGAACCCTTTAAGAGATTCCTTTAAGGGCTCCTTTAATATAAGGGATTCCCTTAAGAGAGGAAATTCCTTTAAGGGAATCCTTTCAGGGAATCCTTTCAGGGTTCCATCGTTTACGGATTCCTTGGGTGACGGGGGCTTATCCATAAACCCTAAACCCTAAACCCTATGTTCTGGTATAAGACACCCTGGGTATGTTAAACAGGAGGCGGGGTTGGCCAGGGGCTTTGGGGCTTCAGGGTCCGAGATCCCGAGGGTTGATTTGGGAGTTTCCGAAAATTAGGGGTGCCTTTTTTTGGGGTCATTTTTTTTAACAGATAACAAGGATCCTACTATTTAGGGTGCTACAATGGGGTCCCCTCTTATCGGAAACTCCCATATCACAACTCTTTTCACGAGCAAATGAAGTGTAGGCCCCCCCCCCCCCAACAGCGGCCCGGCACTTGATGGTTCAGGGACTCAATCCCAAAAACTCTAAGTAGGTATCGCTTTGGGACAACTTTTTAATCTCCCTCATTGTTTAATATATACATAATTTTGGGACTGTTGAAATCGACACCTAGCTAAGCCCTAAACTCCAGACCCCATACGGCCATTCTGGCTCAATCATTATGGCTGAAAAGGGCTCTGGCTTGTAGCATCTTCCTTCCTCTGTTCCTCCTGAACTTGGCGACAGCGCGTCATGGCAAAGGTCTGCTCCCCCGGCCAATCCGGCTAAGCACGTCAGCATCGACTCTTTGGGATCTTCTTCCTTGCAGTGTTTGGCATGGCACTCGCAGAGAACAAGGGCCTGTTGCAGGGGGATGACGAGTGTCATGCAGAAGTGTGCGCTTTGCATGCACTGCAGAAGCGAGGTGTGGTCTTGGAGAACAAAATGGCACCACCAGGCACTCTACCAGCAGACAAAGCCGCCGCTGTCCGGGAAGTCAATGGGAAGCTCGCGCCACATCCTTTCGTTGCTGCCGTGGCCCGCGATTGCGTCCATGAGGCCCCTGAGATGTTTGCACGCCAGCGGGACGTCTATGAGATCATGGAAAGCTTGGACGCCCGCAGGGGTACGCTCAGCCAGAGCTGCAGGCAGACGGCATTCGAAGGAAATGCCGCCAGCCCCAACCCCCTCATCTTCAAATCCTTGTTGGACCCTTATCCCTATCGCGTCAATATGTCGGCCGGTTATGTGCACGCCCCGCTGATGTACTCGACTCCTAACCGCACAGCCCTCTTCAAGACATGGTTCCTGGTCTTTCAAGCAAAGATCAAAGATCCAGCCGGCTCCCAAAGGCATGCTCTTCGTCCACCTGGGCGGCCCACAGGCTGGGATTGCCACGGGCAGATCCGCATGGACTTTTTTCCAAGACTACTTGAATGAGCTCCGAAACGTGGACCTGGTGTTCGTTGACCAGCGCGGTATGGGTTTGTCCTTGGCTGGTTTGTTGGACGGTTTTGTCGCCCCGACGTCTTTCAGCGAATTCCTTGCCATTATGGACGATCACGAGTCGATCATGTGGGCAACATACGGACAGCAAGGCGACCTTGCATCGCCTGTAACTTTCACTGATTCCAAGGGAGTTCAGCATGACCCACCTTGCCTGGATTTGAATAGGACATACACATGGATGTTACCGAACGATTACGGCAACCACACCCAAGTGCGTAAGTTCTTCAATGACAAGGCCAATGTGACCAGCACGTGCTCGGCAAGGTTCGATCGTCCGGATGGAGAGAGTGGCAGCTACACTCTTTTGCAGTGTATGGGCACGCAAGCGCTGGCTCACGATGTCGAGTGGCTTCGGTGGGCTTTCGGTGGCCCTGCCATACTGTTCTGGGTTGCAGCTATGGCACCCGTGCTGGAGCAGCATACACATCCCAGTTTCCGCGGGCCATCCGCCGAGTTGCGGTGACTGGGGCCGCAGCACCAACTCCAGATCTCCTTGAGTACGCCCAAAAAGAGGCCTTCAATACAGCCCAGATTTTAGGCTTCATCCACGTCACGATACTCACGACGTCAAAGGATCTGATGGCAACTTTTTCCCCGCCGCCAGAAACTACCACTATATCAAAACGGCACCTGGCCAACTGGCTTTCAGATGTTGCCCGGCATCGTGTTTTTGATCTTGTAGAACCCTTGCAACTTTACATATACTAGAAGTCAATGTTCGGCGTTCCGTCAGCTTTCGATCTTTTATTTGATAAAGGCTCTGGACCTCACGGGCAAATGGCAGGTCAACCAGGCGGCCAACCTTTGCTGCAAACAAAGCCTTCGCCCCAAGCTTGACGATGTTCACCGGGACTGCCACACAAGCCTGCGGCTGGCCACAGCTTCCACGCCCGTTGGCTTCTCCAATCCGACCGTGGACGCACTGATTGTCAACCCGCTCTACGACCAACGCACTGGCATGAATTTGGCACAACTTTTCCAACTCAACTTCCCCAACAGCAGCCTGGTGACTTCCCTCAGCGGCGGGCATTGCGTTCATCCCAGACATGGGTCCGACAGTTTCAAGGTGTTGCTGGAGTTTGTGTTCTTCGGGTGGAAGCCACACAGCGTTGTCGGAAACTTTGTGAAGATCGACTTTGTGGAAGGGGCCAAGCGCGCGAAGCTCTTCATGGATTGGTGGTAACAAGCTGCACCATGCAGCTGTGCCCTGTCTCCGGGGACTCGTACACGCCCTGATTTCTATTGTAGCTGACTTGGTCCCAAGAGAGGCTCAATCAGAGAGGTATCCTTCAGGAATGGCTTTCGTAAGCGGGGCCACATGCAGTGCCAGTCGCTGAGAGTAAACCATCGAAGAGTCTCAGCTCAGGCGCCTACGCTCCAAGAACCTGGCTTGTCCGAGTGTGAGTGCCGAAACCCCAAACCCTAATGCAGGGGCCGTAATAATTAGAGTAGGGTTTTGGGGGTCCTTATTATAACTATGGTAGAATTTACCCCCAAACCCTATTCTAATTGTTAAGACCCCTACATTAAACCCAAGCCTTGGACAGCTAAGCCCTGAACCTCAATTTCCTGGAGCCTCCAAGAGCAGGTTTCTGCGGAGCCTGCCTATTCCTCCATCATGGCCCAGCGGCGATCGCTCCTCGAGGAGCTTAGAGTACACTCTAGGAGGATACTATCGCAGACTGTAGTACATGTACAGTTTATTATAGTATACTGCAGTATACTATAGTATACTACAGTATACTATAGTATACGATCATAGTTAGTTTACTACAGTATATAATGGTATACTAATATAAAATGATATGCTACAGTCTGTTTATAGCGTCCATGGCTTTCTGTGTTGAGCCTGGGGTTCAAGGCTAAATGGCTGAGAGCTTCGTGCAAGAAGGCGAGGCTGTCTGTAGCAGTAGCAGTACACTACTATATACTGTCGTATGCTTTTTTACAATTTAAGTCTAGGATAGTAGCATGCCTTCAAAGCAGGAACATCTCTTGTTTTTTGGGGATGAAACTGTAGCTCTATCCCCAGGAGCAGGCAGCCCTCGTGGTGGTGGACGACGGCAACAGCCGTGCCGCTCAGGCGAGCCCAGTGATGGTGCATGCAGAGCTAGTTAGTAACAGCTAATAGCGAATTATACTTCTATTAAAAGCAACCAAGGAACCCGTATTCTAATTATTAGGGCCCCCGAGCCCTTAAATCCTAACGAACACTTGCAGAACCCTATAAAGAGCCCTGAGAAACGCTAAGGCCCAGGCCCGCACATTCTTGGTCATCCAACCCCATGGAACCCAGCAGAGCAGCTTGAAAGGAAACGTTTGTAAATCTTCCTCAAGTAAAGTATTTGCCCACCTAGCTTTCTCAAGAGATCATCCCTCAAAGAGCCCTTGGGGCACCCCCTGTAGTACCCTATATAGTAGCCCTTTCGGAGCCTGACGGTCTTTTGAAGCTGAAGCTTGTAGTGCCCGTGTCTGGGTCAGTGCGGCGAGATTTTTCCGCATGCTTTCACAAGCACTCTCCACAACAATGGTAGTCAGTTGCGTGCTGGCTCACAAGCACCCCAACCCCTAACTCTAAATCCTAAATCCTCACCCCTTAACTTTAAACCCGAAATCTTAAACAACTGAACCTCATGGATTCGGGGCGGATAGCCCTCAACCCCGGAGACCACGACTCAGCGGCCCAAGTCGAATCGCCTTCAGAACTTCGTGTTGAGGGTCAAGAATACGATGACTTACGATTCAGGAATAGACTATACTATACCGAAGGCTAAACTACACTATACCATAGTATTCTATAGTATGGTATAATATACGTTCGTATACGGATCGTACACGATAGTACATCGCTGTATACCATGGTATGCTATCATATACTTCCCAGACCTTCCAATATCCCTTAATTCAGGAATATACTTTTAATCATGTTAGGGATCCTATTATGACTCAAGGTATATTTCTTAATGAACGGGCTTTGGAGTCTCTGGGAACAGTGTACTACCTATACTGTTTTGGGGGGTTCCTTCATATAGTTATAGTATAATAAGGGTTTTGGATCGAGTGCCGGCAGCAAGCACATTGCCGAATCCCCTACATGTTGTAATTAGGCCGCGTACTCCTCTGAAGGCTTGGAAATGGAAATAGTATAATATACACCAAAACCCGACTCTGATTATGAAGGCCCCTATATTCATGGATTCCCTTTCAGGGTTCCTTTTAAGTTTAGGGATTCCCTTAAGGGTTCCTTTAAGGATTCCTTGGGCTTCCGGAACTCCTGGGCTGCCTCTCAGGCCGAGCTCCTGGAGTTGGTGCTCCAACATCTTGCTCGGGCCTTGGCTTGTCGGGTCTATCGTATATTATAGTATACTATACGTAGTGTATTGTAGTATATTAATAGTATATTTTAGTATACTACTATAGTATATGATACAAGATTGTAGAGTAGGGGTTAGGGTTTAAGGCCTTGGCTGAGCGTTTAGGGTTTAGGGGTTAGGGCTTTTCGGGCTTCGTTTAGAGGGGCTTCTATGGGTCTCTACAGGGTTCTGATAGGGTTCTTCAGAGTTTAAAGGCTTAGTGGCTGAAATGGTTAGAATAGGGTTCCTTCCGAGGAGTTTTCTTTAAAGGGTTCCTCTAAAGTTACTACAAGGGATCTGTAGCAGAAATGTTTCGCATGGGGTTCCTTAAAACGGTTCCTCTGATAGGAAGGCAGGGGATGTAGGGCAGAACAAGCTTGGACTCTTGTCTCCCGGTGCCCGGAGACCCAAAACCCCTTAAGTCAGGAACCCACCTTAAATCATAATAGGATCCCTAATATGATTTAAGGTATATTCCTTAATTAAGGGATATTGGTGTTCGGGGCATGCAGGGTTCAGGCCAGGGCATGACATTGAGTTTAGCCCAGTGTCGGCTCAATCGAGGCACGTAGCTTTTGAGGCTGCTGGGTTCCAGCACTAGAAAGCTTTTCATCCATCGGGCATTCACGAGGTCTATCTGTTCTCGCTTGCTTTGGGCATTCTTTAGGGGCCAAATATGTGTATATATATATATGTATGTATATAGCTATCTCAGAAGATACACCAGAAGCCTGTTCCAATTATTGACCTAAAGCAAATACTCCGGCAGCAACCCCGTTGAACCCTTCTAAACCGTTAAAATGAATCCTCCCGTTCGAATTCTGCCCTTAAACCACTAAACCCTAAACCCTAAGCCCTAAACCCTAAACCGTGGATTCCGCTGACCTTAACTGCGAGGGGGAAAAGGCGTTAAAAAAACCCTAAACCTTAAACCACTACACCACTACACCACTTAACCCTGACTGAGATGAACCGTCAGTGTAGTCAACGCGAACCCAAGAACCTCGTCTGGCAGTGTCCGAGTTGCGAGAGCGTACACCCTAAACCACTACACCACTGAGTCGAAACCCTAAGCCCTAAACCCTAAACCCTAAACCCTAAGCCCTAAACCCTAAACCTGCCAGCCTTGTGCGAGTGTGTGAGTCGAAACCCTAAACCACTAAACCACTAAACCACTCAACCCTAAACCCCTACACCACTAAACCACTAAACCACTTAACCCTTAACCATAAACCCTAGTCCCTAAAAGCCTCGTCCCTGCGAAGTAGGAGCGTAAAAATCCCTATAAAGATTCCCTGTCTCTCGGCCGCTGCCTCGCCTCGGCTTCAATTTCGGCTCAGTGCCTCGAAGAAGATACCTATGCCTGCATCAGAGATGACTTTGTTCTGGGGTATGTGGTCGACTACATGGACATAGTTGGCTTTCAAACCTTTCCGCTGGTGTTTTTGCAAGAAGCACCGTTGAAGTGGAAGTTGTCCGGAAGAGCCACGGCAGTACGAGGGCATTGGAGCCGGAAACGCTAAGGCGCTCGTCTCGAGCGAGCGCCAAAAGCCGCATTGGGGCGCTTTGCTTGTTTCATGTGGGTTCAAAAACGAAACATCTGCGAGCCCGAATTAAAATGTATCTTCCATGCCCAATATTAAAAATAGTTATATAGTTACACACAATTCGAAAAGGTTGTATAAGCTACGAAGAAACTTTTAGCACGCTTGCTGCCCGTGTTCGGGCAGCTGGCCAATGGCAGCGATGAAGGCGGGCTGGGTTTAGGTCGCGTTTAATCACGCCTCCTAGTGTACGAAGTCCATGCAGGAGCCAGGAGAGAAGCTGCAGCACAGTCCCGCAGGATTTTCCAGAACACTAGCAAAGTCTGGTGGCGACGTATTTCAGACTTGCGTACCTCAGTTACCCTCAATTGATACCCCAAGCCCTGCAGCAGTCCCATCGAAGCTCATGCCGCGGTACTCATGGACGGTAAATCCGGTTGCAACGAACCCACCTAGCACGTCGGTCTTCAGAATACTGTTTCCCCAACTTCCTGGTATAATGTACTGACAGGCCCTATTCTAGGCCTTCATATTTTTCCGATGACCGTCATTCCGTAGCCATTGCCAATAGTCCTGACAGATCCATCAGCTAGTTTGTTGATAAACCTTCTGACTAATTCTGTTCCTCCTTGCTTTTTTCTTGATTGCTGTAGAGGACGATGGTAATCGTTAGCCGTTAGCCATCGGTGCCTTACCCATGTCTGTCTGCACGAAAGTGCTGGGCTCTGGCCAATCTTAAATTGCACCCTGGGTCCCAAAGCTGTTCAAGCTCGACAATGACGCCGATGACCCTCAATGCCAGACCCTAGAAATCGGAGAAACTGAAGCCCCAAACACTTGTTCCCAAACCCAGAACTCCCTGAAACGCAAAGCCTCAAAGCTCCGTTGCGAAATCCAATCTTCAAAGCCCTATCGCATAAACCCAAAGCCACGCAATCCTAAACCCAGCCAGCACGGCAAACCCAAGAGGAGGAGCTGCTGGCTGCTATGGCCGAGGAGCAGGATATGCTGCTGAAGCTGTTCCAGGCACGTGTGGCAACATCTAGTACAGAAGCCTGAATAACTACCAATATTATTCCGAAGTTTACCCTATCATACTTTGACTATAATGATACACTGCCAACCCTGTTCTGATTATTGAAGCCCCTCTCAGCAGCATCATTCACCACTAGTCTTTGTTTAGCTGCTGTAGAACATACGTAGCACCCAAGCAGCTACACAGTATAATGTACCCAGAAGTTTACTTCTTCTTCGGGATCTCTTTGGTATCCGACAAACCCCTAGAAGCCATCAGAAATCGCGAACCACCAACATTTGTAGATTGCTGCGAAGAAGGCGAGGCAGGCTTCAGTGAGGATTTGAGAGTTGATATCATTGAATAATGCCCTTTGCGCTTTCTGCGTGTGCAAGGGTTTTCATAATGTGAACAGAAGAAGAACTCAACGGTTGGTGAAGGCCCCCCGCTTGTAGCTGCATAGATCTCTCTCGGGATCAGTGATTAGTGTTGGCAGTGTTGGCATGCTCTTTAGTGACTGTACAATGGTACAAAGCCAGAGAGCCGTGTCACGAACCACAGGGGAGAAAGCAAAATACGCACATGCCCCCAGCTTCAAACATTCGACACTGGCACCTTTACGGAAGTGAAGCTGCCCTAGAAATCTAGACGTCGCGCCTGTTCTATGAGCCTTGCCAAGGTTGCTTCCCAATGCAGCTCTAATACAACGGCTTAAATAACTACCAATCTGATGAAATGGTTTTCGGATGCATGTACCAACCGCATGCTCTATGTGAGCTGATGGCTTTGAAGTTCGTGCAGCTTGTACAACCATAGCACAACAAAGTCATCGTACTGAAGGTGAGCATAAACGTTCACAACACTTGCAGTCGTGTGTCTAAAAAGGTTGCCTAAGCCCTTCCATGATGGTTGGCCGTGCCTTTGACNGTCATCGTACTGAAGGTGAGCATAAACGTTCACAACACTTGCAGTCGTGTGTCTAAAAAGGTTGCCTAAGCCCTTCCATGATGGTTGGCCGTGCCTTTGACAGGAGCTGACCGTTTTCAGGTTATGAGCTCCCAAGCACAAGGTGTCTTGGAGGGAGAGTTCAGCGGACCGTCGTATGACGATGCGAGAGGACAGGCAGGCCGGGATCTTTCGGCTCCACTGCTGAACGGCAGAGAGGCCGATGGTTCGGTTGTTCATGCTGGTAGAGAGGATGTTGCAGCATCAGAGTTGGTAGATTCAGAGGTTGCAGGTGGCTTGCCGGGCACGGAACCTGTACGGATGGAGGACACCGGACTTGGCGCGCGAACGAACGACATGCGCACACAGCCACACCCAATCCGTACACAAGCCACAGCTCCTCAGCAGCAGAATCTACAACAGCAACCACAGCAGCAGCAGCCCTCTCCTCTCCGAGATTTCCTTGAAGTAGCTGCGAGTGCTCCGCAACAGCAGCAACCAGGACCTGCAATCCTACATGCTCGTGATGTGCAGCAGCAAGGAGATGTACGAGGGAGAGTTCCTGATCAGTATGGGTTTCAAGATGAATCTGTGCAGTTCATGACTACTGGAACTATTACAACCTCACCACCTGAAGATTTCCCCGTACAATCCGAAAGAACTGGAGGAACCCAGGCAATGTGGATGTTCAGACTGGGAGAGTTTTTCCAGAGGAGGGTCTCTCAGGCGGCAGCGGTAGTGGCCCCAGTTCTGGAGCGACCAAACAGGTCCGTGAGAGCCATTCCTTCGCCTCCCGCGAGCTGGGGAGGACATCGGGAGCCGGCTTTGTTCACTCCGGAAGCTGAGCATGTGATGCGACAGTGGCCACAGAGAGCTCCGTTGCTTTATGGTAGAGAACCTCAAGGGCATCCGCAACCACCGCCTCCTCCACAACTACAACACCATAGAGATCCCCCGTCGTCTTCGGGATCCTTGACACAGGAGCAGGTGCTGGCGGAAGTACATAAACAAGTGCAAAGGGCAATGCAAGGACACCAGCAAGAGATGAAGGCGTTGGAAGAAGAGAACCAACGTCTACGAGCGCAGGTATTGCAAAGGGGTCCCATGCCTGAAGCCACCCTTCAACCCGACCTACGAAGAGGCAATCCTTCTGTACATCTAGATGGTGAAGTTCACGGAAGTCGACTTCAAGGACAAGTGCAGCGGGGACCTCTACAGGAACCTGCGGTGTCGCAGGTTAATGGGGCGAGAGGAAGTGAAAGTGGAGGGTGTGTGGGCCCGCCGCCGGGACTAGAGAGTCGTGATGGCGAAAGCGGAGGTCACCGCGGACCTTTTGAAGTACGCGGGGGTGATCCTGTTGGAGGCAGTCAAGGGCAAGAATGCGCCAATGAGCCTTTGGAGGGTCCGAAGGGAGTGGCACAAGCTGTTGATGGAACAATGGGATTGAGTCAGGGTGAGAAGATGGAACCTGACGATCAAGGAGCCGCTGGAGGTGTTGGTGGCAACAAAGGGGCAAGCCGAGGGCCGATGGATGCCTTTGGTATGCTGGCGCAAGGAATTGCGCAGCTGCAGACGGCGATGAGCGCCACCATGGCGCACCGAGCTCAGGAGTTGGAAGTGGTAAAACCAGGAATCTCGGAGCTGCCAAAGCTCCCTGAGCTGTCAGAGACTTCGTGCATCGACATTGGCGACTGGGTCCACTCGCTACAGTGCCCGATGGGGGATCTGAGCAATGGGTCATCGGGATGGTGGAAGGAGCTACTTCAGTGTTTGGACCGCTTCTACAACACTTACCTGGAGAGCTCCAACCTTGTGAAGCTCAGCCTAAAACCCGAGACCTTCGCCACGGCGTACATCAAGGAGGAGAGGTGGAGCAGAGTGGACAAACGGGCCACCTCGATGATCCTTAGTTCTCTTCCAGAAGCAGTACGAGCGGAGGTGCTGGCCCTGAGACTTACGGGTACCTTGTCAGTGCTGGGGCGTGTCATGGTGCTGTACCGCCCTGGAAGTGCAGCCGAGAGACAACAGATCCTCAGAGCACTTGAAAGCCCGTCCCCAGCTACCTCAGCGACAGAAGCAGTTGACATGTTGAGGAGATGGGCAAGATGGCTTCGGCGAGCAAGTGATGTGGGGTTGAGGTGTCCAGACGCCAGTGTTTTGCTTCGCGGGTTGGACACGATCACCAAGAAGACGCTGCAGGACCACTCGGAGATCCAGTTCAGAATGAACATGATGAGGTACACGTTGGAGGTGGACGCGAAGCCCACCCAGAAGGCCGTTGAGGACCTACACCATGCTATGCTCTCAGAGTTTGAACAGGTGGCCTTCCGTGGCAGAACCCGACAGCTTCAGGCGCCGAGCTCAGGAAATTCACTGAAGGCAATGACGGCTACTTCTACGTCTGGGGCCATCACTGCTACGAGTTCGGCTGAGGGTCCTGGAGGCGAAGGGTCACCAAGCAAAGGAAAGGGAGCCCCTTGCAAGTTCTACCTGACAGACCAAGGGTGTCGCCGAGGGCAACAGTGCAAGTTCAGCCATGAGGTTGACAAGAAGCAGAAGCAGGGCAGATGCTGGACATGTGGGAGTAAACTTCACATGTCAAAACAGTGTCCTACTAAGGAGAAGGGAGGAACTCAAAGGAGCCCTACGAGGACTACTTCAACGAGATCAGAGCCGGGGTCCCCTTCTTCTACTTTGTTGGCTTCGATGGCACCTGAGAGCGCACACCCAGTGCCTCCAGCAGCTTCGAGTTCTACGGCCCAGCAATCGACCTCATCTACCACAACGGCATCTGCATCAGCCACTTCAGAGGACAACACGGCTTCAAGAACCAATGCGGGAATCATGCCAGAAGGAGAGATTCGGGAGTTACTTCGGGAAGCTAACAACATGCTGAAGGAGATGAGGCAGATCAAGATGCTTACTCTCGGAGATGTGATGGCCAAGGCCAGGGCTTCAGGAAGTGACGAGGAGGGCAGAACTGGTCTACTTGACTCCGGTGCCTCTCATCCATTTCGTCAGGCCACGTTTGAAGAAGTGGACAAAGCCGAGAAGGTTAAGGTCCAGCTTGCGAATGGAGAGGAGGTTACGCTGGCACAGAATCAGGCAGGCACTCTGCTCGCAACAAGGAGTACTCCGGATGATGCCTCAACTCCAATCGTTCCCCTCGGAGCGCTTGTGCAAGATCTGAATTGTGAACTTACGTGGGGCCGCCGTCGGGGTTTGGAAATCCATCACCCCATCCATGGGACAATCCGTCCGAGGGTGGTGGGACGTTGCCCTATCATCGGGGAAACACAGGCGTTGGACCTCATCAAGGAGTTGGAAGACCAGAGGATCGATGAACTACGGGAAACGACGAGGTCTACCCAGAGGGCTCTGTGGATGTGGGATGAAACCGCTATGTGGTCTCAAAGGCTGGAGCGATTCCTGAAGCATGGCGATCGGGCAACACAGCTCCAGGCTATGGAAGCGAGGGGATCACCGTTTGAGTTCTTGGACGACACGGTGAAGGCGGCCTTGGCGGAGGACCTGAGGCTCGACAACAAGGCCGGCTGGAACTACTTGAAGGCTTTACCGTTGTCCCGAAGGAAGAGGAAACAGCTGATGGCTGGACAATGGATCGTCAATCTGTTTGCGGGACCCTTCCCGACAAGTCCAGAGTTCAAGGTTCTTGAGGACGGCTGTGTGTTGGTAGAAGTGGACATCACCCGCTCGAAGGCCTTTGATCTTCGGAAGCAAAGTGGAGTTTTCCGTGCCTTGATGTGGGCAGCGGCGACTGGCAAGATTGGTGGTATTATGGCCTCGCCACCATTGAGGGGAAGGCAAGATGAGGAGCTGGTAGCTAAGGCTATGTGGTGTTCTACCGTTGCGAAGGCGGCAAACAACCACTACGGTGTCGCCACTCCGTTTGTCTTGTTCGAGGGCGCTAAGCTCATGAACTATGTGTACCCTCAGGAGGAGAACCTGATGAACAACAAGTTGTCGAGGCCCTGGAAGGAGTTTGTGGACGTGATGTTCTTGGAAAGGCAGGGTGAAACGATGGTCACGAACTTGGATTATGGTGAGTCTACATCATCTACTACAACGGCGCAAGGAAGGTGGACTGCAAAATTCAAGGAGACCATTGTTCAGTCCATTGACCGATGGAGAAGCCAACCTGAGATGAGGCAGATTACGAGATGGTTGGCCAAAATGGACGCGGGGAATGTCCTTGGCTCCCTGACTGATCGAGAGCTAGAGCAGTGGAGAGTTCACGTTCGCAACAACCACCAGCCTTACCATCGCAACTGCAAGACGTGTGTGGAATCTAGTGGCACGGGACGTCGACATGTGAAGATCAAGACGCCATCCAGCTACTGTCTTAGCCTGGACGTTTGCGGACCTTTTCGGCAACGAGGTGTCGACCCTGATCATGCTGATTACCGGTTTGCCCTCATTGGAGCGTACGTGATTCCCAAGTTACGAAGTGAAGTACGAGATGGGGGTCCACACGGAAGCGAAGTACGAGATGGGGGTCCACACGGAGGCGAAGTACGAGATGGGGGTCCACACGAAGGCGAAGTACGAGATGGGGGTCCACACGAA
>BGNK01000114.1:280825-317601 GCA_003297005.1 Symbiodinium sp. clade A Y106 | reverse complement strand
CGAGATGGGGGTCCACACGGAGGCGAAGTACGAGATGGGGGTCCAGATGACAGCAGCCAGAAGCTTAGTGATCACAGCGTACCAGTCCATGGTGGAGACTTTGAACCAGAGGTCGTGGAAGACACGGGTCATGGAGTAGGTCCGCTACGAGACTGGCGCGACGGGGAGCTTGTTGATGATGAAGCAACACCAGCGCTTTCTACTGAGGAGAAGCTCAAGCTACCAGCTGGGATGACCATGGAAGAGTTCAATGAAGTTTTCTCTCAGGTTGGAGGCGTGGAAGGTTACCAGGTGATCTATTTAGCGAGTCCGCTACGCACGAGGACCACAAAGGACGTGTTGTTTGCGGTGCAGGATCTTTACTTGCGCCTTCGGGCGCAGGGATGCCCGGTGGTGAGGGTCCACAGTGATCGTGCAAGAGAACTTCGTTCGGAACCCTTTAAGAAGTGGTTGGCATCTAGAGGAACGTATACCACATACACAGAGGGCCAATCTCCTCAATCTAATGGACGTGCAGAGTCAGCCGTTCGTTTTGCCAAATCGAACATGAAGAGATTACTGAAGATGGCTAACCTGGATGGCAAGATGTGGCCAATGGCACTTCAGTACTCAATGTGGTCCCAGATGCAAAGACAGCTCTACCCCGACAAGGTGTTGATACCGTTCGGCACCCGTGTGCACGTGAAGAAGAAGGTTTATGGAGTTGGTGGAAAATATGACTTGGAGAGTCGNCCAGATGCAAAGACAGCTCTACCCCGACAAGGTGTTGATACCGTTCGGCACCCGTGTGCACGTGAAGAAGAAGGTTTATGGAGTTGGTGGAAAATATGACTTGGAGAGTCGTTGGGATGCTGGCCAGTATTTGGGACCTAGTCGAGACGTCAATGAGGGCAGCGTCATCATGATGACCAAGGGCAATTTTATCACTACGACGCACCTAAGGCCTGGGCTCATCGACATGGACAAGGAGGTGGAGTTGGAGGACTATTACGCCTTAGTAGCTACTCCTGAAAGAAGATTGCGGAGGAAGGCTACTTTGAAACCCGCGGACTATGAAGGTCTACCTGCTCTACCACAACCAGACGCTGAGGAGGAGGGCGCCCCGCCTGTGGTGTACGATCCTACGGACCCAGTGGAGGAGTACGCGAGAGCGGTTCTCAATGAAGGAAGAATCGAGAAGGACTTTGTGGAGTCTTTGGCGAACTTGTTACCTGAAGATGGAACGAAGCCGAAACGATTTGGTGACAAGTCCGAAGATGAGGTGGTTTGGTCCTCTGGAGCATTTGTCCATGGAGGAGTGGTTGGTATCTTGAACAACACCAAGAAGTACCCGAGAGCCACGAAGGTTTTCCTTGACTACCTTAAACAACAATGCCCAGGCATCAAGTGCAACAGCATAGCAGTGTTCAAGGGTATCCACGCAGAACCACATCGTGATGCTCACAACGTTGGAGAAAATGTGGTGGTCCCGTTGTCGGAGTTTGAGGGCTGCGACATTGTGGTCAAGGAAGGGGGACAAGAAATTAAGCTGAAGGTCAGTGAAGGACCTCAGCGCTTCAACCCCCACAGCGAGCATTACACTACTCCATGTACCAAGGGTACAAGCTGGATGTTGGTTGGATACTCCGTTCGGGACAGTGCCAAGTTGAAGGTGGACGCCATCGACTTGTTGGAGGACTTGGGCTTTGAGTGGGACCCGCACCGCTCTAAGGAGGAAGAGAAGCAGGCTGCTACGAGTGTGGCCCCAAGGCTTGCTATGATGAAGGCGGAGGTGAAGCCCTATGTTAAAAAGGAACACAAGGAAAGCTCAACTGCGAGGACGAGACCTGACCTGGAGGTTGTCAACAACGATTTGGACATCGCGATTCAGGATATGGAAGATCGAGCAGGACGGCTACGAGATCTCCTTGAGGAAGAGGAGATTATGGCCGAGCAAGCGAGCAGGTTGGGCCGAGCAATCCGTGAAGACTTGGGAGACACCAGAGACTATGTTTGCAAGTACTTGGACGAGGTACACAAGCAGCTTATGCAGTTCCAGAGGATTCGGGAAAGGATCCACTTAAAGGCAGCCAAGCCAAATGAAGGAGGCGACGCAACGGTGGACTATGAACAGTTGCTTGAGGAACTGGAAGGGGATCTGGATGTTATCCACACGGTTCCTTTGGAGCAAGTGCGGCGGGTTCTACAACGTTGGACCCAAGCCATTGAGAAGGAGGTTGCCTCGCTCTTCAACTCGGGTACACTGGCGAAGATCTCCTACAAAAGGGCGCGGCAAATGGAGCAGAATGGTGAGCTGAAAATTGTCCCCGCGAAGTGTGTTTTCACACTGAAGCCTCCTGCAGATGCAGGCGGAAAATGCCGACGCAAGTGCCGAATGGTGATCTGCGGGAACTTTATCAGCAAGGACGATGTTGATGGACAGATGAGTTTGTATGCGTCGGGTACCAGTACGGATGCCCTAAGGTTGGCTTTGAGTGTGGCTTCAACAAGGGCATGGATCGCGGCTATCGCGGATGTCACCACAGCCTTTTTGCTGGCAGAGTGGCCAGCAGGCATGCCGAGATATGCTTTAGCCCCTCCCAAGATCATCAAGGACTCCGGGGACTATGATGACAGTCTATGGATGGTACAGAGACCTCTATATGGGCTGCGAGAGTCACCGGTGATTTGGTCCCAGTTCCGCAACTCAAAACTACGGGAGATACGAGTTGTTGTACATGGGCGACGTTTGGCCCTGAAGCAACTTGTTACAGAGTCGGAACTGTGGCTTTTGATTGAAGAAGGGAATGAGAAGCATGGCTATGTGTATGGCATCCTGGTTGTCTATGTGGACGATCTAATGTACCTGGGAGATGAGAGCGCCATTGCTGCGATGCACAAGGAGATTGCAGCGTTGTGGCCTACATCAACTTTGGAGTGGGTTGGAAGCTCAAGGGCCATACGCTACCTCGGGGTTGAAATCAAACAAGACCCCAACAACAAAGCATTTAGCATCAACCAGCAAGCATACATAGCAGACTTGTTGCGTGCACATGACATGCAGAACGTCCGCGTGTGCGATGAAGGTTGCGGCGCACTCACCAATCTGGCATTGGAGACTGAGGAAGGTGGAGAGCCTTCTTTCACAGAGGAGGATTTGAAGCTGGGACAAAGGCTGGTGGGAGAAGCTCTTTGGCTGGCCACCAAGACTCGTCCAGATATCCTCTATGTTGTGAATGCTATGGCATCCCATGTTGCACGAAAACCACTGCAAGTTGCGCGTATTGGCAAGAGGTTGTTGACGTATTTGGCTGGAACTTCTGACCTAACGCTGGTTTTGAGGGCACCTGCTGAAGGCGAGCAAAAGACGATGACCTGCTTTACAGATGCTAGCTTTGCTCCTTTTGGGGCACGAAGCTATGGTGCGACGGTCATTACTTATGGCCAAGCTCCGGTGACTTGGAAGGCTGGACGTCAGAGCTTTGTTACGATGTCGACAATGGAAGCTGAGTTGTATGCAGCAGCTCAGGGATACAACCTTTTGGAATCCGTGTCAGCCATTCTTCAGGAGATCGAACCGAATGCGTTTGACAGAATTCTGGCAATCGACAACAGCAGTGCTGTATCCATGTGCTCTGGAGGGCCGGGCAGTCAGAGGACCCGTCATCTGAAGGTGCGTGCGTCGTACATCAGGGAAGCGGTGAAGAATGGCCGGCTTCGAGTGTGCCACACCCCTGGTGAGCAGCAGTTGGCTGATCTGGCCACGAAGTTGCTTACGAAGGAAAGATTGTGGCAACTGTTGGAACTCTGGGGCTTTATTGGAGGCCGACTGACAAAGATGTTTGAAGCAGCAAAGATGAAGGTCATTGCAATCATGATGATGTTGATTTCACTTGTCAGTCCTGTTGATGGTGCGGATTCCGAGGAGGAGGGAAGTAGTATCCAGGTTTCAGGCTGGGATGAGCTTCTGGTCGTGAGTGGGCTGTTGTGTATTTCAGCTATTACTTGCTGGGAGCTTGTCAAGTATGTTTTCAGATTGGGGTGGAGGGCTTACAAGGGCGCTCGAAAGAACGTGAAGCTCAACCAGATCAGACGGGTGGCTGCAGAGGCTGCTAAAAGAGAGGTTGAGGAAGTTACTAGAGGTCGCGCGGAGGAGGCGAGCACGCGGCGATCTCCCTCTCCGACTGGGTTTGTCACTCAGTCAGAGGGGAGAGAACCTACTTTCCGGACGCCGACACGACGACGTCATGTGACAGAATATGTTCCAGGGACGCCCAGTCCGACTCCCGTAAGATTTGAAGAGACTCCCCCCGGGAGTACCAGTGACCAAGAGAGAATGCGTGTGATCCACGACATGCTGGATTTGATGACAGTGGAGCGACTACGTGAAGCTCTAAGGTACTTGGGAATGCCTGTGAGTGGCATCAAGCGAGACCTCATCCAAAGGCTATCACCACAGCTGGGTCATGTCGAGCCTGGTGTGGGTAGCGATCAGCCTACGGTACGTCAGATGAGGTTTGTCTTGTACCTATGGAGAAAGAAGGACCTGCAAGGCAAAGTGATGTTGACATGGGCCGACATCGCGACGAGGCGGGATATCTCTGCCTGGATCAGTAGGTACAAAGAAGGGAATTAGTCATTTTGACTGCGGTTGGACTTTCAGCCTCCAGTGTAAAGTAATGTGCTTACCTCCCGCGGGGAGAAAGCAAGGAGGAGTGATGAAATGGTTTTCGGATGCATGTACCAACCGCATGCTCTATGTGAGCTGATGGCTTTGAAGTTCGTGCAGCTTGTGCAACCATAGCACAACAAAGTCATCGTACTGAAGGTGAGCATAAACGTTCACAACACTTGCAGTCGTGTGTCTAAAAAGGTTGCCTAAGCCCTTCCATGATGGTTGGCCGTGCCTTTGACNGTCATCGTACTGAAGGTGAGCATAAACGTTCACAACACTTGCAGTCGTGTGTCTAAAAAGGTTGCCTAAGCCCTTCCATGATGGTTGGCCGTGCCTTTGACAGGAGCTGACCGTTTTCACAATCCTATTTTTGGGGTTCCTTCTTGTAAGTATAGTACAAGGGGCCCAAACCCTATTCGAATTATTAAGGCCCCTACATTAGGCCCTGATCACCTTCCACTGGTCCAGGGGCAGCAGGAATCCTTGATGATGGAGATGCGGAGCGCATTCGCCAGGCGGTGGGTTAGCACATGGGTGGTTGTCAAAATTATGGTCCCTTTTTGGGTCCCTAATATAGTACGGCACCTAATATTTAGGGTGCCCAAACAGGGACCATAATTTTGACAACCACCCGAATGTGTTTAGCAGGGTGGGCAAGTGACCTTGACCTTAACTGTAGCATTTACCAAGATGTACGATCACGAACACGAAACTGTGTTCATATATCTTATCATAGAGCCCCGAGCTGTTGCACGGAAACCCGTCAGATGCGCCGAAAATGCGGCTAATCTGAAGCCAACCCGAAACCACTGATCCGCAAAGCTGGTTCTAAATCCCTAAACCCCTAAACTCCTAAACCCTAAACCCTAAACCCCTAAACTCCTAAACCCTAAACCATATGGATCCCTTACAGGAACCCCTATAGTAATTACCCTTTAAAGGAACCCCAAACCCTATAAATCCTAAGTTCTCCTAAACCCTAAACGCGGTTCGACATCTGGAGCCTCAAACCTCCAGTCCGCGAAGTAAGCCCAAGACATAAGCGCCCCCTCCGGACCTCTAAGGCTTCCTTTAAGGGCTTCCTTTAAAGGCTTCCCTTAGCAGTTTCCTTTTGAGTTCCTTTTACAAAGGGGTTCCTTTAAACGGTTCCTTTCGCTTCGGGGTTTCCCTTGCCCAGAGAGCCCAATACCCCTTAATTAAAGAATATAGCTTAAATCATAATATGAAGCCCTATATAATTCCATATTCCTTAAGTAAGGGGGTATTGGGCTCTCTGGGTGCAGGATGGAAGAGACAGCGCGGAGCGAAGATCACGCGCCTGCGCCTCTGACAGCGACGCTCCCTGGGGTGTTGGTGGAATTTCGGATTTCGGCGTAGAGCATATAACCCCAAATCCTAAACTCTAACCCTAGAACTTGGGGTCCTCATAAAGAGAGCAGTGCAAGGACTGGGAAGGCCAAGACTGTTGAAAGTCCGCGACGACGACGAAGTCTGCTGCATTTTCTCCTCCTCTAAGGTCACCCTTCTTAACCCTACTTCTGGCTCTCTTAAAAGGGACCCCGTTGAGAGGGTCTATATCCCCAAGGGTCCCCCTGGTCCTAACTCCTAGCCTCTAAGGTCACAGTAGTGTTTTGAGTAGTGCATCGGGCATTAACAAGGTGTCTCAACAAGACGTCTTACAAGGTGAGAACGCCGAGTCTAAGTACAGCCTCCCAACTTCTGTACCATTCCGAGCGACCGAATCTTCATGAGCTTCGGTGTCTGCACAGCCAGCATTCCTCGAAGGTTCGACGCCAGGACACAGAAGACCGTGGCATTGCTGCCGGAGCCACCCCAGCCGATGTCTTGCACTCCGGGGTACATAAGCTCTCGGCTCTAAGTCTCGAATATAGGGGTCGAAATATTTACCAATATTGTTTTAGGGGTTCCTTGTTATAATTAAGGTGAAATGGGGCCCAGAAGCCTATTCTAATTATTAAGGCTCCTACGTTAAGGGACTTTTCTTTTCGATGCGTTGTCAGGTCTCGACTACATAAGGATCGGATTCTTCGTGGGACTTTTTTTCTTTTCTTGGCGTCTTATGCTGAAGGCGAGAATCCCAAACGAGCATGCCGTAGTGGCCTGAACAAGTAGTATCCTGCTACCGAAACCCTTAGTCAAAATACTAAGGCCCAGGCCCAGGCCACAGTATCTATATTGTTACGAACTGGTATTACGTTTACCACTACTCTTATCATCATTACTTTCATTACCATGACTACTACGGTTGATGGCATAAATCCTGCATTGCCTTAATGATCCTAAACTATGGGATTTATGGCAAATTCTCATTATGTGTAATGAAGAATTTTGTATCACCAACCGTAATATCATATGCACTCCTTTATTTCATCAATTTGGTTGAGAGCGTCTTCAGCCGGGGGTTCTCGATTCGCAGAGGCTCAGGGCATCCGAGCGAAAGGGGGAGTCGCTTCTTCTGCCAGGTCATTTTTTGTGGTCTAAGAAGAAGAAGTAGTAGTAGCAGTAGTAGCAGTGGTAGTAGTAGAAATAGTAGCAAGGTTCCTTCTGAAACTACACCAGACCAAAAGGGTAAGGTCTCCCCCACTGGGACCTTTTCCTCTTATGTAAGGTTCTTTATAAAACTACTCCAGATCAACAAGGGAGAGCCGTTTTGCCTTCTACCAGGTCTCCGAGTACTTGAACTACCCGACACCCTAAACCCTAAACCCCCGAAGCCCTAAGCCCGTTATTCCTAGGTTGCTGGGGGTCCGAGTCCTTGTCTATCAAATCAGAATCCTGCACCATTAAACCTGCAAAACTCGAAGCCCTAAAAGGGTCCCTGGCGACTGCCAAACCCTAAACCCTAAACCCTAAGAGGTTCTTGATTGCAAAGTCACGGGGTTCCGAGAGTTACAGCTGAATAGTCAATATAGAGACTTCAGGGTTGAAGGCTTACGGTGTTTCGGCAGGGTTTAGGGTTTAGGGTTTAGGGTTCTCTAAACTAAAATACGATATATTATGTATAGTAAAATATGATATGACATGGTATAATTTTGGCATAGCGTAATGTTATATCATACGAACCTTCTATAATATGTTGCAAGATACTATAAGTTGATGTCCTTACGTTCGTCAGGCTTGAAGATCTCTGGCCTCTCACCAGGTCAGCTCTTTCCGAAGGTCTCTGTCTTGGGTACTTCCCCCCTTTTAGCAATGAGATAATACTTACAGTATATTTATGGTAGATTTAAATTATATTTATAGCAGATTTACAGTTTATTTGCAGCATATTTGCAGTATATGTGCACTACATTTACAGCACATCTATAGCGTATTTATAGTGCATATATATATATATGTATTTTTGTATGTATATGTATATGCATATGTATATGCATATGTATATGTATATGTATATGTATATGTACATGTACATGTACATGTACATGTACATGTACATGTATATGTATATGTATATGTATATGTATAGCCCTTAATCTGACCCACATAAGGGGGTGGGCAGTACCCAATGTATGTCCACAAGGCGAGACCAGGCTACACCAGGCAACGCCAGGCAACACCAACAACAACAACCACAACAACAGCAGCAAGTACGAGCAGGGACACGAGAACGGTTGCGAGTGCAAGTGCAACAACTGCAGCACTACCGGCAACAACTCCCTACTAATTGGAATAAGCCCTACACCCTAAATTTAAATCCTGAACCCGAAGCCCTAAACCCTAAACCTTCGCCAGGTCCGTGGACCCGATGCCGGGCCAGACTTACGGCCTTGAGGCTCGCGGCTTCAATAACATTTAAGAGGGTTTTAGGGGTTTTGGGTTTAGGGTTTTGGGTTTAGGGTTTGGTTATGAGGGTTCAAGAGGGCGTAAACGGGTTCTAAAAGGGTTCTCTCAAGAGCTGCATGAGGGGTCAAGGGGCCCGACAGATTGGGTTTTTAAAATACAATGTGCTCTCCCCCACAGCCCAGATCCATTTTAGGGCGGATTAGTGCCTTAGTAGCTGAGTGGATACACTTTACACTTTTTTGGCGAATGTTACCCACTATTAAAGCTAAAAGTCTACACTTTTGGGGGGCTTATGAACTCAGCAACTAAGATGCCCTCCCCTCCCCTCCCATAAATCAGGGCGGCAGGGGTTTGAGATGGTTCGGGGTTTGGGGTTTCGCCATCCGTTTTGGGACTGGAGGATTTTGGAAGCCTCAGAAACCCGAAGCCCTAAACCCTAAACCAAACCTAGGGTTCCTTTAAAGGGGTCTATAAGGGTACTATAATAATGTAGGAACCTGATTAAGAAATTTCGGGCCTAGAACCCCCCCAAAATAGTAGGAGTCATATAAGGAGCCCTAATGAGGCCCGAGGTTTCTTAATCAGGTTCCTACATTAAACCCTAAACCGAGGTCCGGAGAAAGGGCCACTGCATCTTAAAACAAAAACCCTAAACCGGCCCACTAAACCGGAAGCCCGAGAGCTCTAAGCCTCATGGTTCAGGGTTCATTGATTTTAAAGGGATATATAAGGGTTTCTATAGATCCTGCTATAGGACAAGGGGCGATTGAAAAAAGCGCCTAAACCGGTTGGTGACTATCGGTTCTTGTGTCAGCCGGCCCGGCGAGATCTACCTGCCAGGGTTTTCAGGTTGAGGGCTTTAGGGCTCCTATCGCCGCTAGTCTTTTCGGGTTACTCGTGCTTCGTGTTTTCTACAAAGGTTGTCCCTTCTATTTCTCGTTACAAAGCCGAATGTCTGGCGATGCGAAATCCGAGCCTTCCACCGGAGTAAAGGCTCCAACATTGAGATTCCAGGAAGGGCGGTTACAATTTCGTCCTATTCCGAAATTCGGAGGTTTATAGCCCGAACCAACATGTCCCAAAATCCTGAACTCGAAAGCCCCGACCATGTGTTGTGGCCAGTTGGGCACTTTCCAACTCTTCGGAGCCAAGGCAGGTTTTCCAAAGGCGCTGATTTCTACTTGCTGCCATCACTTGGCACTCCGAGAGAAGGGGTGTTACACGTCATGTTCCATCTCCGACCAAAGCAAAGGTTGAGCTCCTGCCATTCGGACAGGAGGAAGTCTTTTCGGGCCCAAGGCGGATGTCTATGAGTTTGGAGTGGGAAACGGTCATCTCAAGGATGACTGCACCACCGCTTAGTGCACTGCAAAGCCAGGAATTTCAAGATCCGGAAACATCAGCACATGTCCCCCGGGCTCAGCTCCGGCTGGTGGGATAACCCTAGTCCCTTTGCACCCAAAACCCTAAACCCTGAACCCCGAACCCTAAACCCTCAACCCTAAGCCCTAGACCCTGAACTTTAACCCTAAGCCCTAAACCCTAAACCCTAATCCCTGTTCATCCTAAAAACCCTTCAACCACCGCTCGTAGCATCGCAGGCAGAGAGCCCCGCCTCAAGCATCTCCAACGAGGCATCGGCCACCATATGGGAGTTTCCGAAAATTAGGTGTGCCGTACTTTGAGGCCCTTTTTACAAGGATCCTACTATTTGGGGTACTATATTAGGGTCCCCTATTTTCGGAAACTCCCATATGGGGGTTTCCGAAAATTAGGGGTACTATTAGGGTTCCTTTAAAGGGTGGTCATAAGGTACTAGGAGGGTTGCTTTGAAGGGCTCTATAAGGGTTAGAGTTTCCGAAAAGCAGGGGTACCTTATTATGGGGTACCTTATCGAAGAGATCTACTAAATGGGGTACTATATGTTAGGGTCTCCTTTTTTCGGAACTCCCATGTTAGTATGAGTCTTAGTTTCTGTATGAGTATTTTTTGTATTCGTATTCGTATGTCGTGTGGTATTCCTATTCGTATGTGCATTCGTATTGTATTCGTACTCAAAATCAGTATCAGTCTTAGTATTGGTGTTTGTATTGGCAAAAGAACTAGTAACTAGCATTAGTACTAGTTCCAGCATCAGTAGTAGTATTTGGTTATTGGTAGTATTAGTATTCGTATTAGTATTGGTGCGAGTACCAGTACTAGTGCTGGTACTGCGGGCGAACTCTATGTTAAGAAAACTACGTTGCAGTTCCAGGGTCTGGAAATTTCTTAACAGAACAGCTTGCATAAGAAATGTACTTCCCTCCCGCGAGTCCGGTGTACATTTCTTAAATGCACTCCTCACCATCACCCGTAAGTAAATCCCATCAAGCTTTGAGCAGTTCCAAAACCAGCATTTTGAGCTTCCCAGGCCTTGAAAAATCGTTTTTTTGGTGGTTTTGGAACTCTGCTGTGCCCCTGCCCTGCCTGCTCTGCCCTAGCTGCCCTGCCATGCCCTGGCTTTGAGCAGTTCCCAAACCAGCATTTTGAGCTTCCTAGGCCTTGAAAAAGCGTATTTTTGGTGGTTTTGGAACTCTGCTGTGCCCCTGCCCTGCCTGCTCTGCCCTAGCTGCCCTGCCATGCCCTGGCTTTGAGCAGTTCCAAAGCCAGCATTTTGAGCTTCCCAGGCTTGGGTCTGCCTTTTTGGTGGTTTTGGAACTCTGCTGTGCCCCTGCCCTGCCGTGCCCTTCCTTGCACTGCCCTTGCCCTGATTGGAGGCTTTCAGGGTTTCAAATTTAAATAAATTCTTGTTGGGGCACCCAGAGTCTCACATAATTTATTGTTGGGGCAATCAGAGTCTGATTTCTTGTTTAATAAGATTTCTTAATACAGAGCTCGACCGTAGTAGTAGTAGTAGTAGTAGGAGTAGGAGTAGGAGTAGGAGTAGGAGTAGGAGTAGGAGTAGGTGTAGGAGTAGGAGTAGGAATAGTAGTAGTAGTAGTAGGAGTAGTAGTAGTAGTAGTAACTAGTACTTGTAGCAGCGGTAATCGGAGCAGGAGCAGTAGAAATCGAAGTAGGAGTGAGCGCGAGCAGTAGAGTATAACTTGCAGTATTGCTGAGATGACCTTAGGGGGGGACCTTTGTTTGCTTTCTATCAGCATGTTTCGGTGTATGTGTAGCGACATGCTATTCCTAGTTCTTCTTGAACGTTCAAGAGAGTTGTGCTCAGACTTTTGGGCCTAGGATCTGAAGGCGGCAAGCGGCTGGTTCGGGACTTGGGGGTTGCAGGGTCCAACGTTTAAAGGCGTTAAGTTTTAGAGCGTTCGAGCTCCAGAGCTCTGTCTACTGCAGGGCTTCAGGGTGGAGCTGGACTAGGCAACTGAAAGCGAGGCAGAGCATGCAGACGCCAAACTCAAGCCCCAGATTGCGAGGCTTCGGAGGCAGTGGGAGGGAGAAAGGAATGATGTGAAACGGACATAACCTGCACAAAAACAGGGAGACCTTGCAAGGCCCTTATCCGGAGCTTCCATACCTAAACCCGCAAGAGGCCCGAACTTCTCAACTCAAGTATCCAGAGGCTTCGCTTTGCCAGGAATGTTCTTGCCGGAAAAACCTTCTAGCATGGTATGTCCCCCGATCCTTTAGCCGCTAAGCCTTTTATCCCTAGACCGAAGCACCAGCCCAAGCCGCGCAGATGTCAATGTCAGTGCGCTCGAGCATCAACCATCAGTCCATGGAAACGGTCGGGAACCCTTTGGGGTCTAGGGTTGAGGGTCTAGGGTTTATAGGGTTTAGGGTTTATAGGGTTTAGGGTTTAGGGTTTAGGTTTCGGGTTTAAGGTTTTTAGGGTTTAGGGATTAGGGTTTTGGGGTCAGAGTTTAAGATTTGGGGCCCCAGCGGTATGTTGGTTCTGCTCCGTCCCTGCGTGCCTGCACGCTGGGAGATGCATGCGTGCCAGTTTTTATGTGGCCTTCAGGACGGGGTCAAGGATTTTGTGAGTGTAAGATCGGATTTTCACAGTTGTCATACTGTCGCTAGCGGGTATGTCTGGGCTTGAGAAGCTGCGTGGTTTTGGGTTTGGTCGTGGGGGACTGGACGAAGAGGGGCCGAGTTGTTCACACTCTGCATGTAACGGGGACGAAACCCGCTTGGAGCAAATGGAGACCCAGGGAGGGGATTGAAATGAGGCGGGCCCTAGAAAAGTTGGGTCTGTAGGCTGACCCTAAACCCTAAACCCAGGTTTGGCTGTAGAGGGTTCAGAGGCATTCCTGGGCGGGAAATCCCAGGCTCAAAAATCCTCCGAGTCCGGTTTCTTCAACATGAAACAACACTCGAGTCTGGGTGTGCTGTCAGCTGACCCCTCATGGACCCCCGCCAGACACCGTCGACCATAAACCCGGTTACCCCACCCCGAAACCCCGAACCCTGAACCCTGATGTTTCTTTACCTGCAATGCGGGTTCGTCCTTGCTAGGTAGGAGGGAAAAAAACCCTAAAGCCCCCGAGCCACCCTTGACGGGAAACCCGACGCCCTTTCTGGGGACCGGCATGGTAACCCGCTCTACAACCCTCAAACCCTAAACCCCTAAACCCTAAATCCCTAAACCCTAGACCCCTAAACCCCAAACCCTAAACCCCCGAAGCCCTAAACCCTTCGAGGTGAACTCCGCGCCGGTGGTGGATATCTACCATGATGTCGTCGGCCCGAGCAGTCCTTCGCTGAGAGGCCTGCGCTGCAGACTTTTTAAGGGGCTGTTGGTGCTTAGGCTTCTTAGGGTTTGTTGAAAGGCCCTAAACCCTCAACCCTAAGGGTTTTTTGGGTTTGGGTTTGTTTTTGGGTTTTAGGGTTTTAAAGGATTTGTAGGGTTTGGGTTTTCGGGCCTCGAAGCCGCAAGTTGGAGTTGGCTTCAGGGTTAGCCTATTACTGTAGCCAGCATCTTTGGGTGGATGATGTGACAACGATAGTCCTATAGGAGCCGCAGACCTAGACGGAAGAATATGCAGAGTAGAATACGTGGTGGGAGCTGTGTTGTGCGTATGCATCAAGATCCTATGTGCCCAAGCTCGGAGGTTTCGTTTCCAAGTCCTTGGTCCAGCAGAGAAGTGAAGGGGTCAAGAACGAGAGAGACATAGCGAGCTAGAGATAGAGCCCTAGTTATATGAATTCTGGGGACTGTTGAAATCGACACCTAATACCCGATACCCCTCAATTAAGGAATATACCTTAAATTATAGAGGCCTTAATGTTATGATTTACGGTTTATTCCTTAATTAAGGGGTATTGGCATCTCTGACTGAGTACTGTAACAGGCGAGCTTCTGCATTCGCCGTCCACCGGGGCAGCGAGCCCCGCTCGGCGCTCGGAGCTCGCGAGCTTCACCTTCAGCAGCAAGCCATTGCCACCTATTTCATCTTATAGTACCTTATAGTATAATATTCTGTAGTCTATAATCTAGTATAAAGCAGTATATCACAGCATATCATAGCACACAATCTTGTAGCTGGTGCAGCTCAAAGTAGCAGCAGCAACAGTAGCAAGCAGAATAGCAAGAACAACGAGAAGGACAGGAGCAAAAAGAGCGACCGGCACCAGCACCAGCACCAGCACCGCCGCCGCCACCGCCACCACCACCACAAGATCTAAGCTGCAGTGACTAGTAAGAGCATCCCCTTACAGGACGTATAAATGCATGAACAGATCAGTAAATGGGTAAACAGCNCACCGCCACCGCCACCGCCACCGCCACCACGAGCAGCATCAGCAGCAGCGGCGACGACGACGACGGCAGCCAATGCCAAACGGCCCAGCCCGGGTTCCGTCAGGGTTCGGACTCAAGGCCATCACCCACTGTAGTTACAGTTAGCACCCTAGGCCAACCTCCTCAGCATCCAAAAGAAGGGCTTCAGACCTGAAACGCTGTGGGCCGCTGAACCCGAAACTTGAGGTCAAGTCCCTGGGCTTCTCTCAAGGATGCCTGGAGTTGGGCTTGGATTCCGGGTTGAGGGTTTTTAGAATAATCCCCTAAACCCTAAACCCTAATAAGGAGTCTGGGTTCTGACCTATGACTCAGAACTCTAACTCGTTCCGCTGCTTCGCTAGACCTCAACCTGCTTCCCAAATAGCCCTAAACCTTAGACGCAGAATCCGCCAAACACCTCAACTTTCGACCTGAATCATTGTTGAACCCTTATAGAATCCCTTAAAGGATCCTTACTCGAACCCTAATCCAAATCCTAACCTGTGGTCCCGTCGGCTCTGTTCTCGTAAATGCGTCCCTCAGCACAATCTGAGAGAGAATGGATGCCGCCAGAAGGCTTAGATTAAAGGCATTCTAGGTTCCCCAGTAGTACCCTTTTACCCTTTTTCTTTTTGGTTTCCCTTATCAAAACCGAATAATAGGAAAAGGGTACCCTTATCATTAAGGGGCTACTGGGGAACCTAGCACTTAAACTTGCAGGTAACAAGGCGAACCTGGCCCTGACCACCGACTATTTCAACATCCCAACCTTGCACTTTTAACACTAAACCCTGAGGGTTTAGGGTTTGGGGTTTAGGGACCCTAAACCCTAGCTTCTTTTCAATTGGTGGTGTACTTTATTGGGTGCCGCCGCTTGCTACAAGTATCTGGTCGAGCTTACGACCTCGTTAGGATGCCAAGAGACTCCAATATCCCATAATTAAGGCGTATACCTTAAATTATAGCAGGATCCCCAATATGAGTTAAGGTCTATTCCTTAATTAAGGGATATTGGAGTTTCTGGCTGGTCCTGGGGGTTCAAAGCTGCTTCGGCGCGCCGCAGGGAGGCGGCGGCCTCTTATGGTCCCTCCTCCGCGTTCTCTCGTGAGTTGGGGCGTCTTTGGCGCTGGGAGACTTCTTACAGTTGCTTTCGATATTATTATATTCGAAAATCTCATGATCCTATATATTTCCTTTTATTATATCCTAGAAGCTAGAAAGTTGGAACATCATTAGCCTCATGCCCTTAAAGTAAAGTAAGGGGAATCCCAGCATGAATCATCCTAAATCGATGTTCCAACTTTCTGGGTTGCACTATAAGTGAACCGACTCTTAAGGTTTGTGCTGTGGGTTATGTCTCCAGTTGACGTGGAAGATGGTGGACGGGAATGCTCAAAGCGTCAAAGCTTCCCTATATCTCAGCAGCGCCGCAAAACCTGAAGCTGTACTTCAACCCAAACGCGGTGCCCTTCACCCCCCTTGACCCAAACTCGACACCCTAAACCCCAAATGCGAAGGTCCTGCGCATGCTGCACTCCAGACCCCAAAGCCCTGCAGGAAAGAAAGAGGAGCAGGAGGAGAAGGTGATGGACAAGCTGAAACGAGCCATAGCTGAGCTTTCTATAGAACCCAAGTTACATGCCTAGTGGGTTGCTGTCTTGTCGGAGCCCTCTCAGAGTAACCCGGTCTATAGGCGACTGTTTGGTTTTCTTGCCGCACAGCTTGAGTCGCTTCCGGTCATTTAGGTTCGTGGTGTTGTAGGGGGGAGGGTCATCCCATGTTCCTTTTAGCGGTCGCGGGTTCAATGAGCACGCGGTTGTTCTGCTGCATTTGGGGTTTCAAGCTTAGTGTGCTGAGGTAAGAGTTTGGGAGTTCGCAGTCGAAGCCTTGGGGTGGCAAGGTGGGTGCATACTTCTAAGTCTCGCGTTCTTCGCATGACCGCCACCATTGCCATCACTCCCGCCAGAATCGTGTTATGTATTGGTAAGAACCGACATGATGCAATCTACTGGCCCGGATCATCATCATCCGCGTCAGTTGATGGTGACTGTTCTACCGCTGCGGTCGATACAACCACTCCCACTAATCCTCCACCGTGTCTACTGCTGCTGCTGCTGGGTGGCTGCTGCGGCTACTGCTACCATCGCGATGACGACTGCCCTTACTGGAGACGACATACATCATAATTAGGTGCAGGCAGATAGCGAAACCGCAGCGATCTGCATCGCGGCTGACAGGCGACGGAGTGGGTGAGAGAGAGAGGGAGAGAGAGAGAGAGAGCACGAAAGCTTCGTAATTTATATTAAAAGGCTTGCAATCACCGTACATGTAGTTCCTATACGGGCAGCAAGAGTGGGCAGTGCCGTCCTCTCTCGAGGCTGGATCAATGTCCTGGCTGCCACACTTGTGGTGCTGAACTCCCTGGTCATGATGGTGGAGCTGCTCGGATGACTGTTGTAGGCAACAAGAGCGAAGATGGACGACATCACCATGATGAAAGTCACTTTGGAGTAAAAAAGGCATGGACAGGAGTCACAAGAAGACCATGTGTGATACGAAAACCATCGCGCCAGCCGTCGGATATCATGAAGCAAGCTAATGCCCTCGTTGTTTGCGCAGGCCGCAGCTATTGTCAGTACGAAAGTTATTGTAGGCACTATGTAGTCCTTCCAAGCCTTAAAATGACCCTAAACCCCAAACCCTCAACTCAAGACCATCAGGTTAGAGTTGGAGGGCAATGCCATTGGGACGCGGTGACTCGTCTGCTCTGTGATTACTAAAACGAGCATTATTACCATTAGTGCTTTTGTGTATTCTTATTGTTCTAACCATCAATGTGATTATGTAGGGGGGACGAAGGGCGGGGTTTGCATCGTCTCAGGGCTTCGGATACGGGTATCCGCTCTGGGGCTTCTGGGTTTAGAGGTCAGGTTTTTGGGGTTTGGGATTTAGGGTTAGGGGTTAGAGCTAGGGTTCAGGGTTCAGGGTCCAGGGTTCAGGGTTTGGGGTTTGGGCGGGGTTTGTGATGATTAGTGTTCGAGGGCTGGGGACCAGGGTTCTGGCTTCAAGAACAGGGTCTTTTGTGGAATTTCTTCTTAAGCCCGGCGAACTTGCACCTTGGAGGTCCGGGAGTAATGTAGACCCCTGATTGATACACCATCCTAGCAAAAAACGCTTTGCATTTTTTATTTATAGGGATCCTCATATGCAAGGGCCTTACATCGCAAGGGAAAGCGATTTCTTCTTCAGGGTCTACTACACTACTCGGAGGTTCACGTGTAGTTTTCAGTGGGGTTATAAGTAGGGTAACTATAATTATACCCTAAACCCTAAACCCTAAACCATTATAACCCTTATTAGGCTATAACTGCCCATGAACCGAAACCCCCGACAAGGAGGAGGCTGAAGAGGAAGAGGAGCCAGAGGCCTCAGCTTCGAAGGAGAGTCTGGAGCCTGAAGGCGGCGAGTCCTCTGCGGAAGAGGAGCATGATGAGGCGGGTTCAGCCGATGATCAGAAGGAGCCAGCCGATGATCAGAAGGAGTCAGAAGCCGGAGAACGACGAAGAATTTGCCTCCAAGTACTGTTGAGGTGATACGGCTGCTTCAAAATGTAGGAGTGTCGATCCGCCTCTGCTTGCGATGATGCTGACTCACCCTCCGGGAAGTCAACTTCGCCTGGGTTTACTCCTACATTTTTGGTACTGGGGCGAAGCGGAAATAATTGCCAATATTCTTCCTGAGGGTTCCTTATTATGAGTATACTATAAAGGGGCCCCGAACCCTATTCTAATGTTTAAGGCCCCTATATTAAGCGAACCTCGGACGCCCTGTCTACAACTTTTCCCAAGCTCCGTGCTCCGGTCGCTTCCCTGAATCCGAGGATCGGCCTGGTTAGTGAGGCAATGCCGTATGAACAGGCCGGGCCGATGTATGTCATGGCAAATTAGTAGCTGTGTAGGTAACCTCTTTTTGGGTTTATATACCCCTACCATAATTGAAAAAAGGTTAACCTTTCTTGCGGCTAGGGTACTCAGCCCCTAAGGCAAGAAGCCTGGAGTTGCTGAGAAAAGCAACGCTTGCGCCGGTAGTGTTCATAGCTGCGCGAACCGTCACGACAGTCATACAGCAATGAGAAACACAAAGGAGCAGTCGCAGCAGATAGGGGTAGGGAGAAGGAGGAGGAGGAGCAGAAGTAGCAGTAGCAGTAGGAATAGACATAAGTAGTGATAGTCGTGGTCGTGGTCGCAGTCGCGGTCTTGGTCGCAGCCGCAGTCATAGCAGTAGTAGTAGAAGTAGTAGCAGCAGAAGTAGTAGTAGTAGTAGTACTAGTACTAGTACTAGTACTAGTAGTACTAGTACTAGTACTAGTAGTACTAGTACTAGTACTAGTACTAGTACTAGCAGCAGCAGCAGCAGCAGGTAGTAGTAGCGGCAGCAGCAACAGCAACAGTAGCAGTATCGGAAGAAGAAGTAGTAGCCGGAGTAGTGAGACGTCGTGATAGTAGTCTAGTAGCAGCTGGAAGAGGAGTGGCAGTACGCCGTGGTAGCAACATTCAATGGACTGCAGGGGACGAAGACGAGACCGGCCGAAGTTGTAGAATACTAAAGAAACGTGCTCTTTGCAGATGCAGCCACCTCCTGTGGCTTTAGTTTTCAGTTCTCCTTCCCTCCAGGCTCAGCAATCTGAGGGTGCAGCCAGGTGTGTGTGTGTGTGTGTTTATCGGTCTCTGGGTGTGTTTGCTTTCTTTCAAGCATTAGGAAGACAGATGAACCGTCGACGGTAACCCCCCAGACCTTCCAATATCCCTTAATTACGGAATATACCATACCTTAAATCATATTAGGGATCCCATTATGATTTAGGGTATATTCCTTAAATAAGGGGTTTTGGAGTCTCTGGGCCACGACAAGGTCAGCCCGATCTTCGAGTCGCTCGACAGTGCCTTCGTGTTTATCTTCTTGGCCGAGCCACATGGCTTTGGAGTTTCGGGCGATACTTCTACTTACTTCTATTCCTGCTACTACTCCCATTCCTCCTACTCCTGCTCCTGCAAGCTCCTACTCCTACTCCTACTACTCCTACTACTCCTACTGCTCCTACTGCTCCTACTGCTCTTCCTGCTCTTCCTGCAACTACTCCTTGCGCTGCTGCCACTGCGTCTACTACAACGACTACGCGTCGTTCCTGTAGGTTAGAGTTGGCAGACTCAGGCTGCAGTAGAAGTACTGATCCAAGGGTTTGGCAGCGTTTAGGAGGCATCCGGGGTCAAAGGCTTCGAAGATGTTGCGTTTCTGGTTCTTGTCTCTCAGGACCTTAGGTTGACATTTAGACGATCCTGGCAACTTTCTGGTTCCTTTTGAGGATTTACTTTACGGGTTTGAGTTGCAGGGCGCTGGCTCTCAGGTATCACGCTGTTGTGCTTACTAGATCCTCAGCACGCATCCCTCGATGCCGCACAACGCCCCCCCGAACAAGCCCTGCTGATATTATGTGATTTCACTGGGTTTCATTTGATGAGTTTCCGAAAATAGGGGGCCCTAATATAGTACCCTAAATAGTAGGATTTTATTATAAGGACCCCAAAATAAGGTACCCCTATTTTCGGAAGCACCCATTTGATGAGCATGAGGCTGATCTTCCGAGCCTTTGTTGAGTGGGCAACGTTCATGAAGGAGTTCGCGCTGCTTGGCCAGTTTTTAGGGACCCCAAAAAGTACATAAGCATGAGCATTTTATAAGGATATCACTACCTTATTGGGCTTCATTATAAGGGGGTTTATATGGGATATCCCTATTCTAACTTTTGCTCTTGTGCTTTTGTTGGGGCCCTAGTTTTGGGTTGAGGTTTATGCAGGTGCTGGTTTTCCAGTATTTCCCGGGGAAAGGATCCTAATCCACACTTCAGAGTGTGAGGCGAGTTGTGAATCAAGACCCTGTGTGAGTTTTTCATTAAATTCCAATCCACAGGCAATCCTCTCAGCCCCGAATCTGTGAAACCACTTACACTCTGCACCCTATGCAGCCTTCGGGCGAACAAGAGTGTCAGAATCTTTCGCTTTCCAACATCCTCGTAGCCGTCCTCATCGCAATAGTAGTAGTAGTAGCAGAAGAAGAGAAGTAGTCGTAGTAGTCGTGGTAGTCGTACTAGTCCCAGTAGTCGTAGTAGTCGTAGAAGCAGTCGCCGCCGTTGTGGTCGTAGTAGTCGTTGTAGTCGTAGATGTCGTAGCAGTCGTGTTAGTCGTGTCGTCGTAGTTAAGTCGTCGTAGTAGTCGCAGTAGCAGTAGTAGGCGTAGTAGTCGTGGTAGGCGTGATGTAGTGGGTAGGAGTAGCACAAAAGTAGGAGCAGTGGGAGTAGCAGGAGTGGTAGGAGTATTCGGAGTACAGCAGCGGCAGTTGCAGCACCATTGCCAATGGCAGCGGTAACGGTGGTAATGGTGCCAACCGCAGGTAATAGAGCAACCCTACTTCCTGGCTGTCAGCAGTAGGAACAAGAGCGAGAATGGCCACAGAAGCTACATCCATCATGGCAACTGAAGTTTGAGGGGTTTAGTGTGGGCATGCCTGGTTCTGTTGCCACAGGTTCTGGTTCGACTTCTTCTCGTCGCTGCAGGTTTTGTTGACATGCAGCCTCTCTGAGAATGGCTTCAAGAGCAACCTACTGAAAGGCAACGTAGGGGACTGCCGATGCTCTGATTCTACGGGGATGAACGGCTACTCTGGATTTTCAGCACGTGCGTGCTTTTCGCTGACAGTCTAATTCCTTCTGGGTGGATGGAGTAGATGGTGGTCGTGATCTAGATTTGAGATTCTGTGGCGGGCGCAATGAGGGCCTCCTGTTTCCATGCAGACCTATCGGCTGAGGTATATCATCATGCCCTTGGCTTCTGCCGGGGGACTGGGAGGCCGCAGCATCGTCCGAAGATGGGCATGGGTCAAGTGTTTAGAATTAAATTCTTAAGAACTCACCCATCTGTGGAATGCCGTCCGGTGTCGGGGCCAAGTCCAGTACTGTGTGGAGGCTGCACAAAATCATAGATGCCGGTCTTGTAACGTTCAGTGTCAGCATATTGGTGCCCTGACAATGTGGCTCCAGGTTGCTGCTTGAGGATTGCTTGTTGCTCGTTGTCTTCATTTTCATTTCGGTGAATATCAATACTATACTGGCTGCCGCTGCTGCTGATTCCGAACTTGACGTTGCTGTCGCCGTCTGTCCCCGTGCTTGTAGGTGCTCTGCTTTCGTTGCTGTCAGTCTGGCCATTGGTGTTGTTGTAGCCGTCATCGTCTTGTTGCTGGGACCGGACCGTGATCTTCGGTCTGGTGCTTAGTAGGGAATGGGGGAATGGACCCCTATAGTGGCCCCTATATAATCCCCAATAATAGTCCCCAATATCCATTCCCCCATTCCCTACTAAGCTCTAGGGAGTCTTCTCGGTCGAATCGGGTTCCTTTTTAAGGGGTCCATAAGGATTATTATAAGGGCTGCTATAAGGCTTTACTATGGGGGCCTAAACAATTACCTATACTATTTGGGGGGGTTCCTTATTATAGTTATCGTACAATGGGCACCAAAACCCTATTCTAGTTATTGCGGACCCTATATTAAGGCCTAAGACCGCAACCGCCAGGAGAGCACAAGAACATTGTTTTGCTACGGCTCGTGCGGGCGCTGAAGGCGGGCAAATCTTTCGTTAAGTGCACAAACAACCACATGCTTCGCTTGGAGAGTCCGAGCAGCGCCGAACCCCGAAGCCCTAAACCCTAAGCCCTGAATCCTAATCCCTAAACTCCTAAACCCTATCAGCCCATAAGCCTGGAAAAAGGATGACAGTCTAGCCTTAACAACCCCGAAACACCTGAAGTTCCGTCAGCGTCGAGAGCTCGGCCTGCTCTGCCGCAGGCGCTCCGCGCGATCCGTATGGTGCGCACTTTGCGACTCTTTACAGGGCTTCGACTCCTTGTGAAGCTGGGCCGAAGACGATTTCCTCAGAGGGCTTTGTTGCTTCGTTTTGGGAGCTTTCATAAACAAATCATCCGAATGAGGTTTTGAGGTAGATTCCAAGTACACGAATATGTTTATGATGGGTAATCCAGGCCCGATGCCCTGTGTGCAGGCTTTGTGTTATAGAGTGTTTAGAGTTTGGAGGGTTCTGCAAGATTTGGTATTGTAAGGGTTGCATATGCGTTGGAGGTGGTGTTTGGCAAGGGTTACATCTGAGTTTGAGGTCGAGGGGTTGTTGCTGTTTACCGGGCCCCCAAGTAGTGTGGATATAAGACATCTTGCTCTTCCTCGTTGCGTATCGTGGTGCTTTTGGCGGCTAACAGGTGACCTTGTTTCTGGAATTGAGGTTCAGAGGTATAGAGGCGTTGCAGGTGGATGCAAAAGGGGAGTGAGGTTTCCGTCCAGTTGCTTTACAACTCGTGTTGACGCCCCAAAACCCTCAAGCACTCAGCCATGCAGCCCACACGGCCCTGTTCGCCCCTTACACCCTAAGCCGATTCAACTACACTCTTCAAAGCCGAAGACTTTCTGAACTGAGCTCCAAGTCTTGAACCTCGCGGATCTAATGCACTGGGGGACTGCCTAAAAGCCCATGAACCCCTGCCAAAAGCAGCTGACAACCGGACTCAGTGAGCCCAGTGTAACAGCAGCTTGAAGCTCTTTGCAACCACGCAACCCTAAACCCTAAACCCTAAAACCCTAAACCCTAAACCCTAAACCCTAAACCCTAAAACCCTAAACCGCTGAGACCACAGAACCTAAGCCAAAGAGGGAGAAGCCAGAGCCGCCCCTAAATCCCCCTACCCCAAGCCCCAACACCCCAAACCCCAAACCCTCAACCTTAAACCCACACCCTGCGTTGCGAGTTTGTCCTTGCTAGGTAGGAGGGAAAACAACCCGTCTAAATCGTCTGGAGAGTTTTTGGTTGAAGCTGTTTGCCTAGGGGGTCTTTGCTGTGATTGAATCAGCCCTTGCGTGTAGTTTCACCCATCAGACCTCGAATCACATGCCTCGCCTGGAGTGTCCGAATGTGAGCGCCGAAGCGGCAAAAACCCAAACCCCCCAAACCCCTAAACCCTACTATGTGGAGCCTTGACTGCCTTGTGAGAGTGTGAGCGTCGAAATCCCGAACCCCTAAACCCCAAAATCCCAAACCCCCCTCCTTAACAACTGCCCCCAAAACTGTTGTTCTTCTGGTTGGCTCTTAGGACTTGAACTTATCGGGTTGCTAGATGAAGTACAATATTGAGGCTAAAAGTGTAACTTTTAGAGGGGTTCAGAACTCAGCCAAATTCTTTGTCACAGGAACAGACTCCTGGCCCGGAGAGGGGCATGTCTGACCAAGATTTCTCTGCTTTTGACTCTGTGGAGACCAAGTGACCAGCATGGAGTTGGACAGCTGAGGATTGGTTTGTCGGCTGTTGGGGAAAGACCGCTTGGCAGCTCCCCTTCTCTCAGAAGGTCCTCTCACGCCGCGGGGACTGGACAGAGCCATGAGGAGAGAAGGCTTCGCAGGACTCTTAGGAGGCTGGTGGAAGCCCGAAACGAGTCAGCCCTCAGCTGGCTTCAAAGCTCCGGACTGCCGGCCTTCAGGCCGACGTTGCTCTGGCAGTTACGCAACAGAGATGGGGTTACGCCATAGCCTCAGTCACTGAGGAGCTTAGATGCCCTGATGGAGCGGTCGCAGCACCGCCAGCTGCAAACCCCAAACCCTAAATTGCTAAACCCTAAACCCCTCAACCCTCAACCCTAAAGCCTAAACCCTATCCCTAAACCCCTAAACCCAAACCCCCAAACCCCTAATCCCTAAACCCTAAACCCTAGTCCCTAAATCCCAGGAAGGCCTGCCAATGCTTCCTCCCCTCCCTCGGCTGGTCGATGGTGCTTCTTGGAGCGCCTCTTCCTGTGGTTCGCGGGTTCCCTTAAAGGGATCTTAAGGGTTCCTTCAGGGGGTTCCCGGGGTTCCCTGAAGGGTTCTAAATGGGGTCCTTTAAGGGTCTTTGCTTTTGTAGGGCTTTGGGGGTTGCGGGGTTTCGGAGTTTCGGATTTTCAGGGCATTTAGGGTTTAGGATCGTTTCCGGCCTAGGTACCACTTGCAAAAGGAATTACAAGGTCTTGTAGAGTGATCCTCGCCAAGATATCAAGCGATTTGAGGTATATTACTTCAGGAAAGCAACATTGGGATTCCAGGTCTAGGATACGGCTTAGGGTTGCAGTTTGGAGGTCAGTGATTTAGGGTTTGTTGGGGCTGGGGTTTTGAGGGGCGGGGAGTTGGGGTTTGTGGGTTTTGTGATTAGGTTCGTAGATGGATTCGTCGTTGTCGGGTTTGCAGCGTGTAGGGTGTAGAGTACAAAATGTTGGCTTTCCGAGCGTTTTCTCTCACCCGTTTTCTGGAGAACCCAGGATTTTTGGGGGGTCAGACGGATGAGAAGTTGAAGTAAAGCATCAAGCCTTTGATTGATTAGCTCCAACACTCTGAACCCCGAAGAATGACAAAGCCACAAACCTGAAATGCTGAACCCTGGCCGGCAGGTGGAAAAGAGGCCCCTTAAAAAACAACAGCTAAATCCCAGACCCTAGAAGGCTTGAGAATAGGCTGACATCGCCCTTAGGAGCTTCGGATGCCAGACTGTCAGGTTTCGAAATATCCTTCCGCTCAAATGGGGGTTTCCGAAAACTAGGGGCTAGGGGTACCTTATTTTGGGGTCCTTATAATAAGGATCCTACTATTTGCAGGTAACATATTAGGGTCCCCTATTTTATTTTCGCAAACTCCTCCCAAATAGGCATTCCCAAAAGGTTTCCAAGCATGGGATCAGGGCTTTAGTGTGTTATCGGGGTCTGCTCGAAGGTCAGCTTTCCAGTTGTACTTTAGTATGGACGCAAAGGATTATACAAATACGGTGGTTGCTGTTTGGGGTTCATCTTCATGTTGCTTTGGGTTTCAAGTTTAAGTTGCTACTTCTCACAGGTCTTTATGTCCATGGGCGCGCTGGTGCTGGGCACCCTGCTGCAGGTCGGGGGTTGGGTCCCTGAACCGTTTGATACGGGGCCATGTGAGGTTTGATAAGGTTAAGAAACGGGTTGTGCAACCATAAGCTATAAGGTTGTAGCTACTGCCGCAGCGGTGATTGTGAGTACGGTAAGTAGAGCTTGGGCGCATATGACCTTTAGACTGGTGGATAAAAATCATCTTTAGTTTCCCAGTGTGCGCTGATACAAGCTCTTAACCACGAGAAGGGACCAGCCGAAACATGCTTACTAGAGCATTTTTACGGATATTCTCTTTCGTGTTGCCTAAACCTTAGAATCCTAAATTCAAGTGTGAGAGCGTAATGCTGGGCCCAAGATCTGCAACTGAGAGACCTCAACCCGGCAGAGTTAAACCCTAAGCTCTTCGCCGCTTAAGTCGAACTTTTGGGTTCTCGGGAGTTGCTTGAAAATCGCTCTCCTTATCGAGGCCCTCGTGCCAGGCTCTGTATCAGGGGCGCGCGAAATTCCTATATGAAGACCCTCTTCCCCTTACATTAAAATTCTTGTCCGCTTAGCCCTAAAGGACCTCCTAAGCTCCTAAACCCACAGGCCAAAAAGCCTATGACAGTACTGCTGCTGTTCTTTGCTCTCCCGATAATGGCTCAGGTAGAGTCTAAAAAAAGCCGATTGCGAATTATACAGCATCCTGGCCAAGTCCTGTCAGCGCTGTTTAGGGCTGAGCACTGTCAAAACGGGAAACTATGTAAGCGGCAGCAGACAGAACATCTAATGCACCTAGGAAGCCTCTGAAATCCCTAAACCTGAACCCTCAAACCCCCAAACCCTAAAGCCCTAAACCCTAAACATGTGTAAACAAACGCTGAAACCCTCAAACCCTAAACCCTGAACGCAACGCGGGCTCGTCCTTGCTAAGCTAGAGAGAAAAAGAGCCCTCAACATGTATAAAGTATGCCCTAAAGCCTTTTGGACCTGGGCAGGACTTTATCCTCGACCCGACCCAGAGCCTGGATGACAGACAGTGGGTTCCTGGGCGCAAGGGCCAGCGACGGTGTACGGGGGAACGCAAGCTACCTTGTCTTAGTCTTAATTCTGTTCAGGGTTCTCTAAGGGTTCTTTTGATTTATAGGGGTGCGAGAATGAAGGGTTGTATCAGAAGTTCTGGACTTTTCGGGTGATGGTATCTGGGTTTGGGCTGTGAGATTTAGGTATTCCGCCCTCAGAGCCCTACTCGCGGAACCCGGGCTAACCCCAAGCCGTTACCGGGCCTAAACCACAGACCCTGGCAAGTGTAGAGTCGCTGGCAGCAATCAAGCTCACTTCTGACGCGCAAGACTGTCCGATAGATGACCTGGAGGCAATGAACTAGCGACAGGATAGCACAAGACCTAATCGCACAGCTGAGCAGCAGGCATATTCTTCCAACCTCAGCATGCCCCGAAAAAGATGTCTGAAGGAACAAAGGGGCTCGAATGACTAGTGCTAGTGCTCGTATCGGCTTGTAGGCCCTCCAGGTTACACCAGATTATTATGCCCCCAAACCCTACTTAACTTACCTTTGGTTAGTAGGGAATGGAGGAATGGGGTACAATTATAACTACCATTCTTCCATTCCCTACTAACCAAAGGTAGGTTACATGATTCATCCGGACGCCTTGCTTCCTGCGCCTTTGATCTTGGCTGTTCCAAGCTGCAGGTTTGGATGCGCTATGGCACAGCTTATCGAGCGTTGTACACACTTTACGAAATAACCTTTGCAGGCAGGAGGCTCAGTGTTCTTTCGGCGTGAGCAGTTTGTTTCAAGATTCAAGCCAGGGCCCTGCATTGCGAGAGTCTAAGCCCCAAGGACCTCCGATGGGAAGGGCCAAAGCTGACTTTTAGGGTTTAGGGTTGAGGGTTTAGGGGGTTCGCATAGAGAATAATTGGACTTTGATTGTTGTAACCCACTCCGGCAAAGTAACGATTTCACCTCGAACCATACGCCTCACCGGGATCGTCCGAGTGTGAGCGCCAAAACCCTAAACCCTGAACCCCTAAACCCTAAACCGTGAACCCCAAAACCCCCCTTAAGGGATCTTGAAGAGTTCCTTTAAGGGAGCTATAAGGGTTCCTTTAAGCGAACCTTTAAGGGTTTAATTAGGGGTTCAGGGGAAGGCAACGCAGATTTGCCGATTTGCCCAGCTCAGTTTCCTTTGTCGCAGTATGGCTTGCTGTGGAAGTAAGCTGTGCTGTGGACATGTCACTCCCCTCATAAACCTTGGCCTCCGCACGGGTTGAAAGCAGGGGAAGGTAACGCAAAATGGAGGTTTGCTGGATGAAAGAGGACCCCTGAAACCACAGGAGGGACCCGGCTGTAAAAGACGCCAGCATCGTCGAGCTCCGTGCTTGGCCTGCGCAGGTAACTGGCCTACCAACGTGAGGCCGGTGCTGGACCGTGCGGGTCATGGCTTCGTGATATTTTTCGTCGTGTGCCTGGGCTGCAAGGTCATGTGCCTTCTAGTGTTGGAATTTGCCAAGCAATGTGATGACGGCAGTCATGATCGAGTACTAGCCCTGCGCCGCGTGTTGCTACTTCCACACCACCCATGAAAATTTGTGTGCTATTGCGGACGTGCTTTTCGCCGGGATGTTGATTGCTGTGATCATTGCCATTGCTGGTGTATTTGGTTTCGCTTGTTCGTCGCTGTTTCGTCGATGCTGATGCTGGTGATGATGATGATGACGCTGCTTCTGACAAGAATTGTGCTACAGCACCTGTATTTATTGCCGTGGCTGCTGCATCTTACCTTCTCTTGCCAGGCCCAGTGCTCTTGTCTTCACCACCGTTGATGTGGTCCGCGTTGTCCCAACCGTGTTGTCTGTAGGATGCCGAGTCGAACCACTGCTGCTTTCTAATTCTATCGGACGAGTGATTCACGTCATTGCGTCTCTCTCTCTCTCTCACTCTCTCACACTCTCTCACTCACTCACTCGCTCACTCGCTCACTCACTCACTCTCTCTCGCTAACATATATATATATATACACATGTTTATATGTACATATATCTTTATAAATATTATCTAAGACATGTAATATATATATATATATATGTATGTATATGTATATGTATATACAATAGGATATATATATATACACACATATACATATATACACATACTTTATATATATATATCTATCTAATCTAATATAATACAATATAATATAATATAACATAAAAAATACATACATACATATATGTATATATACATAATATATATATATATATATATACACATATTTTAGTTATTTGTAGTATATCCTTATTTGTACATATACATCTATGTGTTACTAAGCCACTTGCCACTCAAATGTGAAAGACGGTTGCACCACTAGCTTTCGGGAGGTCTCTAGCGGGGTAGAAGAGTTGGGAGTGTGTGTGTGTGTGTCAATGGTCTGAAGCTGTGCAGCCGGGTAGGGCGTCGAGTTTAGGGTTCAGGGCCTTATAGTTTAGGGATGTTTAGGGTTTAAGGGCTTGGGGTTCCCCTCTCGCCCGTGCAGGTACATCACGATCATTGTCTTCGCAGTTATACGCGCGATATCTGCAATTTTCTTAAAGGAGACCGCCCCATGTTCAAGCACGCTAGAGCCGCTAGAAGTAGTCCGAGGAGATTGTATCGACGACTTACGCTGCATTGGATCCTGCCTGAGTTCGAGCACGCTTAGTTTATCAAGGGCATTCCGATGGTTTGTTGGCCGGCTTGCTTGAGGCCAAGTACGGACGCACTCGTCACGCTAATGCTTGCTCATGTTTCGTTAGGACAAGGTGACTCCTGTTTGCTTGATATCCATCGTTGAGAAATTACACTTCTTCAATGATGCATGTCTTCATAGACCCTAAAGCCCCTAGCGCCCAAAACCTCAATGCAGTAAGCCTTTTCCTTAAACCCTTGAACAGAAGGTTTTAGAAACCCGTTCTTAGTGTCAGGTTGCCGTTGAGCAAGTTGAACTTGTCGCAAGCCGTGGAACCACTTGTTCCCTGCACCAGGGAGTTTGTCTCCCTGATGGAGCGTAGGGGCCTTAATAATTAGAATAGGGTTTTGGGGGTTCCTTATTATAGTTTTAGTATAATAAACTGCCAAACCCTATTCAATTTATTAAGGCCCTTATAGGCTCACAAGAACCAGGGCCCGCCCGACTCTGTGAAACAGGCCCTTGATTCTGTACATGCCGGTTCTTTAATTGCTGCGCAACATCGGCCGAGACTACGCGAGACTCCTCCACGACTTGCTTGAACACTGCGAAGGTAGACTTGCTCAAACACAGCACGCAGAAATCTAAACGTCCTTCAAGCATCTGGTGCAGGAACTTCCCCTGTAAATGAGGCCGCACGCAGAAGTCGGAGTTGCTGTAGCCAGCGTTTCTTCGCAGGACACGTTAGATGCCGCCAACAATGATGCAGAACATCTTGTCGTGGAGCGACTGCGGAAGAAGGTTGGAGCCCCAGAGCCCAGCGCACTGTGCGGGGAGCCTAAGGGCCCTTCATGCTTCTAGTAGTATATAGTGGTGGGGGTAGTGGTCGTGGTCGTGGTAGTGGTAGTGGTCGTGGTCGTGGTGGTGGTAGTGGTCGTGGTCGTGGTGGTGGTAGTGGTCGTGGTACAGTAGTGGTAGCAGTAGTAGCAGTCGTGGTGGTCATTCACCTGCTGCTGCTACTACTGCTGCGACTACTGCTGCTGCCATTGCCGTCGAGACTGCTACAACCACTGTGCTACTGTTACTACTACTACGACGACGACGAGGATGACGACGACCACGACGACCACGACGACTACGACGACTACTACTACTACTGCTGCTACTGCTACTGCTGCTCTTGCTTTTATTCGAACTTTCTGCTGCATTGTCGTTGTTGCTCCCGTTGTTGTCGTTTTTGGTTGCTTGTTTGTCCTGTTTGTATTGATATCGCGGCTTGTAGAATGACCCGGACCATATCCATATCGTTGGGATTCTGCATGGTTTGTGTTGGTGGGCTGAATTGCTTTAGGACTTAGCTTGAGTTTGTGCTCTCGTATGTTCCCGTTTTGTTGCAGCACTAACAGCTCATATGCCCTGAACCGACATCTTCAGCCTCAGGCGGAGTATGTGGAGAAGCTGGAGCAAGTCTTCCATGCTATGGATGACGCTGGGGATGGCACCTTGGCGAGCGAGTGAGATAATTCCGTTCACGCCTGTCTGTCCGTAGATGCGTCTGCATACATACATTCGTTCATACATGCATACATACATACGCGCATGCAGATTTGCCAATGTACGTGCATGTAAACACATATGTAACTTCTACACATGTATGTATGTATGTATGGATGGATGGATGGATGGCTGGATGGACATCATGCAGGCCTGCCTATATGTGCACGCATACACCTGTACTTCGAGCTGCTGGCAGGCAGGCCGGGGTCCATTCCGTATGGATGCCGGCAGGCATTGCGACAGGCCTGTTGGCCGACGGACATGTGCATGAAAGCTAGAAAGAGTACGCCCGCACACGCGCTCCCGCCTTTGAATGTGTGTATAATTATCGCATATGCAGCACATATGTGTATGCACATGGACATTTAAAGAAGTAATCTATACAGGCAGACAGGAACGATATGATCATATTCTTTCGGTTGTAGTTACTCTAGAGTACACATCTCCGTTCAAGCATGCGAACATCCGCAGATGTACTTGTACCGGCATCTGCATGCAGAAGTGCAGAATGAGTACCCACACACACGGACTTAGTAGATATGCAGGTGGGTCGCTACGTGTGTTAAGCACATCTTTCAAAGAGAGCTGCTGCATCAGCAGAAAGCAACCCACAGGAATTGGTTGACCGAGGATGGTTTCCAGTGTGGGCGAAGATCCCTCAGCTTGCGTTCATGATTGAGCACCCGTTTCAGTGGCCGTCTCTAGCAGAAACAGAAGGCGTCGTAGTCGTAGACTCCACCGGCAGTTCTGCAAGAACTGCTGCAGGGGCGTCAGCTTCACTCAAGGTAGAGGAGACTAGACCAGAGTATAGGGGAACAGGAAAATAGGAGCAAAAGGAGTAGTAAAAGGAGTACAGGAATTCGTATAGGTGTATATGGACGCAAACAGTAGGAGTCAAGGGGTTTAGGAGTATACATAGGTGAAGTCCTGCCGTGCTTTGCTCTGGCTGATGCGGGAGCCAAAAAATCCTCAGACCCATATTCAAATGCACTTGTATGTAGAATCCTGGGAGGGATGTCTGAGTGGGTACAGTCAGTTTATGTGTTCTCTAGCTCCAGGTGTTGCTTTGTCGTGATGACATGCCCTCTAGATCAGTTTCACATCGTCCTACGTCCGACCTATATGCCTCGCCTGGATTGTGGGAGTGTGAGCGCGGAAACTCTCAACTGTTATGCCGAAAGAAAGCATAGCAGACGAGGCATGATCACCGAAGAGCGGCTGACGCACATTCTGGCGAACCCCGTGGCCAAGGCTGGTTTGATAGTACCCTGAATAGTAGGATCCTTACTGCAGGGACCCCAAAATACGGCACTACCACCACTGATTTTCGGAAACTCCCACATTGATGTGTCTTCTCATGCCGAATCCGAGCCTGTTTTGGTCCGGTTGCTCAGCTGTTCAGCTGGATACATGTGGGAGTTTCCGAAAATCAGAGGTAGTACCGTATTTTTGGGGTCCCTACAATGAGGATCCTACTATGTAGGGTACTATATATAGGGTCCCCTGTTTTCGGAAACTCCCATGTTGATTGATGCAGCGTTTTGAATTTTGGGATCGGCTATCCCCATACAGTCCCTAAAAGACGATGCTATAGTATATCGCAGGGGAGCCTTAGTCGCTGTATTCTGCGAGTCTCCCAGGCATTTTCGACCGTGGTTTTGTTGCAAGTCCTGCTAACCTAGCATGTCGGTGCCAAACTCATAGTGACGGCTATTCCAGGGTTCCATGCGTGGCAGTTACGCTGTCAGCTACTGCTGGCTGTCCATTCCGTTGAAAGAGAAAGAAGCTCGAAGAAGCCTAGCCGTCAGTCTCGGAAGGATGTTCATGGCTCAGCCGAGCAAAAAGGCCACGTCCTCCTGCCTTGGTGGGACCCAAAGCCGAGGTAACCCTATCGCCCTATCATGAACCCTAAACGGCCCTAAACCCAAAATCCTATCAGTAGCCCTAAGCCCTCAACCCTAGATTCCTGGAGGCTTACTTCCAAACGCTGGATGTCGACATCTATGAGAGTGCGGCGCTCTTCCATCTGTTTCTAGGCTTTTCTAGAACATAGTTTTCAATCTTGATATTTCGACTTTTTGTGGCACTTTCTTATCCTAAGCTTTAAGCCCTGAACCCCACCTGCTTAAGAGCAATAACTCCAAATTTTCAAGGGCCAGCAAGAACAGCCCAGGTTAGACAACGGAGATGGCGAGGCAGGTGCTGATACCCATTAGCAATGAATTAAGGTTCAGAGTTCAGGGGCCTCTGCTGAAGAACAGCGGGAGGCACTGCTGGCAGTCATCAAGTCCGGGTTCAAACAGGGTTTTTGCAGCAACACCTGAAACTTGAAACCATTGCCCCGGAATCACAGCAAGAACGCCAAGCTTTCATGACTCAGTGTGATGAGCGAGTTGCTTGCAGTTAATCCAGGGGCCTAATGGTCTTGGTTTAGATCGCAGCTTTACAAGCAAGCTTGTTGGCCGTTTGTGGTCGTCGGCTACACCTAAACCCTCTCACGCCTACACCGCAAGCCCTGAACCCTACGTAACCCCTTATGGTAACCCGTATTGCAGGGCCGCCGGCTAAACCTCGCTCGAGTTTTCATCGGAGTTTCGAGTGCGAGTCATCACCGTGTACCCTAAATCTTAAACCCTCAAACCCCTACTAAACCCTAAACCCCTAGACCCCTAAACCCCTGAACCCCTAAACCCTAAACCCTGAACAATTTTGCAGGTCACCTTGGAGGAGTTCATCGAAGGCATCATGCGCTGCAAAGGTCAAGCGCGAGCCATTGATCAGGCGGGCTTTCAAACGCTTAGGNCCCTAAACCCTAAACCCTGAACAATTTTGCAGGTCACCTTGGAGGAGTTCATCGAAGGCATCATGCGCTGCAAAGGTCAAGCGCGAGCCATTGATCAGGCGGGCTTTCAAACGCTTAGGAGCTGAGTAGGTAACCGGTAAGGGTTCTATAAGGTTACTATAAGGGGTTCCTTTAAGGGATCTATAGGGGTCCTAAGGGGCTCGAAGTAGCTGAGTAGGTGGGCTTTGCAAAGGTATAAGATGGACGTGCGCAACAGGGGCCTTAGTACATACTATTTGGGGCGTTCCTTATTATAGTTAAAAAGTACAATGGGCCCCCAAACCCTAGTCTAATTATCAGGGCCCCTACATTAGTCTTGAGTGTTCGGGCGACGGAAGATTTTACTCGTTATTGAGGTTGAGGCTTTGAGTTGGTGCGCCGGAACCCCGGTTGTGCAGGCCCGGAATGCACCTTCCCGCAGATCGAAGGCAATGTCAAGGAGCAATGCAAGATATCGCGTCAGCGGAAAATCTGAAATCCAAAGCAACGCAACTTCTCCAAGCAGATGAAGCTTTCAATGCCGCTTTCATTTCGCACCTGAAGCTAGCACAATGTTTCTTCGCAGACCGTGGCAGCCTTAAGCAAGAAGGTCCCATGCCCGGGTCCTAAACTCCTCTTAGGGACCCGAAGTGCGCATAAGCATAACATTTTGTGCGGATATCCATACCTTATTGGGCTTCATTCTAAGGAGGTTTATATCATGGGATATCCCTATCCTACATGGGGCCCTATCCTAAACCCTCAGACAAAGTCTAAGTTGGCGCTTGCGATGGAGAGGTTCAGTACTCCTTTCCTGAAGGAACCCTGTAGACTTCCGTCCAGGACCTAAGGAACCCTTAAATGAACCCTTCAAGGTAGGGGGCCTTAATACCCCTATATATTATGAACCTGATAAGGTCCCCTACCCGGCTCCCCCTTCCCTAAACCCTATACCCTAAACCCTAAACCCTNAACCCTTAAATGAACCCTTCAAGGTAGGGGGCCTTAATACCCCTATATATTATGAACCTGATAAGGTCCCCTACCCGGCTCCCCCTTCCCTAAACCCTATACCCTAAACCCTAAACCCTACCCCCCTACCCGCTACCCCCCCTTTAAGGGTCCCTATGAGGTGGCCATGCGGGCGGACTTGAAGGCACTGGACTTCAAGCTCTCCAAGCTGGTACGGAGACTTGGCAGGGCTTGGTGTAGCATAGGGGAAAAATAATTAGAATAGGGTTCCTTAAAAGGGGTAGTTAGGGGTCTATGAGGGCTGCTATAAGGGATCTGCAACGGTACTATACTTTAGGGGCCATAATAATTTTAACAGGGTTTTGGGGATATTATACTATAATTATAATAAGGAACCCCCGAAACAGTATAGGTAATTATTAAGGCCCCTTTAGTAGAGTAGAAGATGATACTACGTATCATTAGGGTTCCTTATTGCACTTGGTGACAGTGTACACCAAGCCCCTATTCCAATTCAGGCCCCTCAACTCGTAGCCCCCTGTAGAACACCTAGAGAAGCTTCAAGGAACCCTGAAAGAAACCCTGCTTAAAACGTTTAAGGACCCCTAAAGTAGAAGGATGAACCTTAACCTACCAAACCCTACTTTTTTGTAGGTTCTTATTATAAACCCTAATATGGAATTTATAGGGACCCTACTTTTTTGTAGGTTTTGGTAGGTTAAGGAACCTCCTGACTGCCTTCTTAAAAGTTCGCGGGCCTTCAATGGAAAAGTTCCATCCCGGATCAACTGAAACGCAGCAAATCCCAGAGAGCCCAATACCCCTTAATTAAGGAATATAGCTTAAATCATAATATGAAGCCCTGTATAATTTAAGCCATATTCCTTAATTAAGGGGTATTGGGCTCTCTGGGATCGCGACTCTGAGCCCTAGAGCCTAAACCCAGTCGCTGACTAGGGATCCTTTGCTGCGCAGTGGAACCATGATTTCCAAAGACAACCGAACCCCCTAAACCCTAAACCCTAAACCCTACACCGCGGAAAGTGTAGGAGCCTTAGTAGTTAGAATAAGGTCTGGAATTATTCAGGCCCCTTTAGTATAGTACCCTTATAGATCCCCTATGGTAACCCTTATAGACCCCTTTTTTAGTATAGACTATACCCTTATAGATCCCTTATGGTAACCCTTATAGACCCCTTTTTAGGGAACCCTATTCTAACTCTTAAGGCCCCTGCATTACACGGGCTACTCAGTTTTCAGACTCGGGCCTCGTTGAGCTAGGCTTCTTCTGGGATCAGCTGGGTGCCCTAAACCTTAAAAACCCTAAAAAAACCTAAAAACCCTAAAAAACCCTAAAAAACCCTAAAAGCCCTAAAAAACCTAAAAACCCCTAAACCCTAAAAACCCTGTGACAGTACTCGCAAGGAGTGCTGTAAGTTTCATGCTTGAACCATCAAGTTGTTTGAGATGGATCTGGATGCAGTGGACGATCAAGCCGATCAACCACATTACCAACAATTGACTTCCACATGTTGAAGTCGTTTTTAACTGTTGCTTCGAAGTTACCCTGCAATGCAGGCTTTGTCCTTGCTAGGTAGGAGGGAAAAAACCCTAAACCTTAAAAGCCCTAAAAACCCTAAAACCCTAAAAGCCCTAAGCCCTAAACATTGCTTCCGGTTACATGGTGATCAGCCTTAGGCTTCAGGGTTTTAGGGAGAAGGACTTCAGAGGGTTAGGTTTACTGTCACGAGTGCAGCGGCTCTGACATCCGACATCCAGGCGGGCATATAAAAGTCTGTGCAAAAAGGGCCCTTATCCTAAATCTTGAAAGCTTCAGCCCTAAGCACAAACATCTACAGATAATGAGTGCGTACCCTGAGCTCTTAAGCCCTAAACCCTAAACGCTATGAATCCGCAAAGTGGCTTGTCCTCACGAAGTAGGAGGTGCAAAACGCTATTAATCCTAAACTCCAAGCCCGCAGAGGCTTCAACACGTGGGATGAAGGTAGGTATAAAAGCTACGTTCCCCTTGCATGCGGACTCGTGTTGCCTCACCCACCTTCAGCCCCACCCTTCGGAGCCCTGTGAATCCCTGACATCTTAAACCCAAGCCCAAGAGCAAATCCAAGCGAGGATGCTCAAGAGCTCGGGCATCATCTTAACGCCCAGCCACAGCCACAAGGCGTTTTGTTTCTGCGGTCTGGGGTCTAGGGTTTAGGGTTTTGGGGCACCCGGCAGTCGCCTGGATGCAAAATGGTTCCTTTAAAGGGGTTACTGTACTACAGAGAGCGGTCCGTGAACAGAAAGTTAGCGTGAGCAAGCAAGAATCACGAGGCATCTCGAAAGACGTAATAAACTCCAAACACTCCTCATGCACAAAGCAGGCCTCAGGGTTCACCCTTCTGTTGCATAAGGGCGGCAGATGGTTCTCAGGCCTGTGGCGACAAATGGGGTTCGGGGACAGTAATTAAGCTACATGGCTGATATCCTTATCGCCATGATGACGGTATTTCGATGGCTCTCCGTGTTACGCACGCGCACAACCACCACCGCCACCACCACCACCGCCACCATCACCACCAGCAGCA
>BGNK01000114.1:246345-280735 GCA_003297005.1 Symbiodinium sp. clade A Y106 | reverse complement strand
CACCAGCACCACCAGCACCACCAGCACCACCAGCACCACCACCACCAGCAGCACCACCACCACCACCACCACCATTACCATTGTCAACCGCCACGACGACTACTGATACTAGCAGTAGCAGCATACGCAGCATTGAAGGCATGTTCAGTGTGCTCTGCATTACATAGTACAGCACATTTTCGTGCATTGTGTTTCGTCAAGCATAGCGTGGAGTACATTATCAGTATTGTCCCAAATCACTGCATGCACTTCCCATGCTCTGGCCAGGAGAAGAGGAAAGGAGCAAAAGTTCCAAAGGTTCTCCGAGAATCGCCCGCGCTCGAAGCTCTCGCATGAAAGCAGGCAAAAATCCCATTCCTTCACGTGGGAGTTTCAGAAATTTTCAGGGACCGAAATAGTCGGGGCCTTAAGGACCCCCCAAAATGAGCTCCGTGCACAGAGCTTTCACCTGCTGCCGCCACCGAATCCGGTGACAGCAGTCCAGGAAAGGCGCTACGTCGGATTGCCTCGAGCGTCGAACCTTCTTGCGGCTTCCGAGTGCAGAGTTTAGTTTTCTGCAGGGTCTGGGCATGGATACGTCTCACGTATCCAAAACCCTAAACCCTAAACCGGGTCTATCCTTGAGAGGTAAGACGGATAGACTCTTAAACATCTAGCTACTTGGGACCTGAAGGGACGTACCCGGCAACCCAGCACGATCCCCGAGGCCTAAGTTGAGGGTTAGAGTTCAGGGATCCAGGGGTCACGGCCTGAACATGTCCACCTAAACCCTAAACAGTTTAAATCTGTGGTCGAAAGTCGAGGGGCAGCACCCCCCGGAGAGTGCAGCGAAGAAATGCCCAAGAGGCCTGGAAGCGTGTTTCTGCGCAAAATTTCAATATAGGATAAGGTAGTATATTATTGTACAATACAGTATTCATAATTCTAGCAGATTGTAGCATAATATCGGTTCGCATATGAAACCTCAACAAGCACGGTTTTCTCCATGGCAGCATGTGCGAAGTGTACCTGGTCGAAAGTCAGCTTGAGAATTCATTGCGTTCGGGTGTGCAGGCTAGGGATAGTGGTATCGTCTGCAAGGAAACTGCTGGAGCAGAATTTTTAGCGGCTTACCGCTTCTGCACTGAACCGACTGTACCTTGCAGTCCGTTTGCCAGACGAGAGGCCGCAGCCGTAAAGGGCGCTTCGCTCTGCAATGCTCTGTACTTGTCGCGGACATCTGGGAGCCTTTAGAACTTTAACAAGGCCCTGCACGTGGAGCACCCTATGCATGGATACACGACGGAGCCCTCTACCTGTTGGGCTTCGGGCGCGAAGTAGCAAAATATTCTCGAAATTCTCGAAAAGACACAGGCGCATGCCTTCTCACTCTGGCTATGGTTATGATTCGTAATTGTCAGCAGTCTTTGGCAAGCCATGGAAAGAATCGGGTAATTGACACAATGACATGAGTAGCACAAGTACTCAGCACCACGTCGCCGTAGCTATGGTGGCGATGATACAAGGTCAAGAGATGCTAATCCCGCGGCTGCTGGCGATGGTGACAGCTGTGGCGTCAATGATGATGTTGCTGATGGTAGTGCTTATCGCGGCGACACTTGTTGTGGTGACGATGCTGTAGGTTTCTGACCATTCTGTAAGTAGCATTCGAATTACGTGAAGCCGTTGCCAAAATGCATCAACATCGACAGGCTGGACAAACATTGAGAACCTGTGTAATTTGTAAGAGCAGGTGTGCTTGTTCAGGTCTGCCAGGAGGAAGGTTAGGCTCTGCGCCGCCCATTGACTGAGTCGTCGGAATTGGCATGAAAGCCCACTGCCAACCAATAGAATAACGAACAGTTGCAGATGCTTCTACTCTTGCCTGACACGCTTCGATGCTGTTAAGCGGTTGCCCTCCATCTTGGCGAACGGACTGGTGCGGATGACTCCGATCGCATTTCGTTTAAGCGCAGCGTGCTCTTCACCCTAAACCCCTAAACCCTAAACCCTAAACCCCTAAACCCCAAACCCCCTAAACCCTAAACCCTAAACCCCAAAACCCCTAAACCCTAAACCCTAAACCCCTAAACCCCCAAACCCCAAAACCCCTGAACCCACGTGAGACTCATCCTTAGCCCGACCTCAACTCCTTGGTGCTTACTAGGGAATGGGGGAAGAAATAACTATAGTAGTCCCTTAAGGGTCCTTTATAGTAGTCCCTTAACGGTCCTTTATAGTAGTCCCCCAAGGGTCCTTTGTAGTATTCCCTTAACGGTCCTTTATAGTAGTCCCTTAAGGGTCCTTTGTAGTAGTCCCTACAACCCATTCCCCCACCTGTAGCCGAAAAGACCTACCTTTTTAGGGTTCCTTATTATGGTTTCTGTTTATATTGTTCCCTAAAAAGGTAGGTCTTTTCGGCTACAGGCATTCCCTACTAAGAGACAGAGAGAAGAAGCCCGAGGTGGATCTCGAGCTCCAAACGCCCTAATATAGGGGCCTTTAATCATTAGAATGGGGTTTCCTTAACAGGGGTCTACCAGGGGTGCGAATATAAAGGGATCTATAAGGGTACTAGACTAGAGGGGCCTTGATAATTCGAAAAGGGTTTCGGGGTATATTATACTATAACGGTAATATAATTACCTATACTATTTTTCGGGGTTCCTCATTGTAATTCTTAATATGCCCCAAAATCTTATTCTGATTTTTGAGGCCCCTGTAGTCTTGCGCAGCCCGTCGCAATGCCCTCGAAGGCTGCCTAGGAAGCCTACAACTTGGAGTCTAAATTCGACAGTAGGGTTCTGGGGCTAAGATAGGGCCTTAATGATTAGAAGAGGGTTTTGGGGCCCATTACTATAATTATAGTAAGGAGCCCCCAAAATAGCATTGGGAATTGTTTAGACCCCTATCTTAAGGGGTTTGAGATTGCCAGCATCTTGGGGATTTAGTGCTGTGACGGGCTTTCGTTTCTGTCTTGTTGGCAGGATTACATATTATGTGGTGCTTCTTTTCCGGATAAGTGCAGTCCGGGTTCTAGCTTACTCTCATCAGGTTGAGGGTTTAAAAAGCCCGGCGCGTTTGCTCTGTGAGCAGATCTCGTTCTGAACGCCTTAAAGCCTGGAAGCCTAAGGTGCACTTATCCTAGCATTGCATTGGCTACTAATCTGCCGCCCCGGACGAGAAGCCTAAGCAGCACCTGCGGCACGCATCAATCTGGATTTCATTCCCAGAGCCAGGCGGGTGCGAAAGCACCAGACCTGCTTGGAGGTTCATGGGTAGTTGTAAGTGGGGTTATAAGTAGGGTAACTGTAACCATAACCGCTGTTAGGGGGCTGATAACCCCACTTATAACTACCCATGAACCTCCACATGGTGAGATACTTTTTTTTGATATTGGGATTGTCATTCTTATTGTTGTTTCTACAATATTAACTATCATATCAACAATTATGAGATACGTATGTCCGTGATTGTGTATGTAGTTTTGAAGGGGCCCTAGTTGAATCTACAGTTTCACTCGAAAGAATCCCGAGGTGGACGATGATGTCGAGACGAATTCTTGGTGACTTTAGGGGTTGTTTAGGGTTTTAGGGTTTAAGGTCTAGGGGTTAGGGGTTTTGGGTCTTCCTGGACCCCAAAAGTATGCAGAATAATGGCTTTTTGTAGGTTTCGGACCATTATTTTCCCTTGGGTGGGTTTCGGGGCTTTTGTGAAGCATTTCAAGGGGCACATCAGCGGGGCAACAGCTCCTCAACGACTATCACCCGGGTGCAAGGGTTTTGCAATTTGGGACTCTCTCTCCCGGTGAGTGTTAGGGTTTCAAGCACAGCCGCCGAGCCGCGTCTCAAGCATGCACAACCCCATGCCAAATCCACAATCCAGCAGGCAACCGGCAGCAAAGCAAAACCAACAGAAACGGCCACACCGCACACGGCAGGGCTACAGATTTTCGGCGTGCGGGTTGAACGTCACCTAAAGATCAGGGATCCATATTCTTAGCTGATGGTCTTGTCGAGTGCTAGACAGATGCTGAATCCGAGGCACTTACAAGAGCCAGCAGCCGTGTCTGCAACACCTGAGTCCATTTCTTGGGTTGAGTTTTCTCGCGCAGCCGATCGAGCATGGGATCGCGGCCTGGGTGTCGGAGTAAGAGTACAAGGCCTTATGAGCCTGACACCCTAAACCCTAAACCCCCAAAGCCCCCTGAACCCTAAACCCTTAAACTCCCGTCTTGAGGCCCGACATCGCTAGAAGGGAGCTCTCTGAGATCTTTGGGGAGCTCTTTTGGCCGCGATCCGTGCCGCGTAGATCGGGTTCTCGAAGAGGGCAGGCGTCGTTTCTAAAATCCGCAGGGCTTCAGGGTTTAGGCTCTAGGAAGCAAAGATTCAGACGTTTCAGGGGTCTTGGAGGAGGGTGATTGTGCTAAGTACAAGAGCTACCTGCGGCATATGCCACGACCCGAAGCACCTTTAAGCTAGCGACTGCGCTGTGCAGTTCATCTCTCAAGCATCCATCCCGCTTGGGGCGAACACTTCACCTTCGGACAATTTCAAGTTCTGGGCTTCCCCTCCCGGCTCTGAGGCGAACAGTTCGGCAATCGTCACGCTGCTGTTGAGATGATCGTGTAACCTTGTCCATCCCAGTTGAGGGCTCGAGGATAAGTGCAAGTGTGAACCCTCTTGTTCCCAGATGCTCCAAGTTTCGCAAAAAAAAACACGGAGTACGAACCCCTGTTCACTGGCTCTAGCTAATTATCGGTGTATCTGAATCTATCTGATCTACCTGTCCATCTATCTAGCTAGCTACCTTGCTACCTATCTACCTATCTTCACCTACGTTTACCTACCTACCTACCTACCTATCCATTTACCTATCTATCGATCCATCGGTCTATCGTTCTTCTACAGATCTACCGACCGATCAAACAATCGACTTATCTGTCTTTCTGTCTCGCTCAGGTCAGCTTCGTACGTTTGTGTGTGCGGCAGACGCAGAGGTATAACTAATGCGTGGACCTGTCCATTTCTGCATCTGCCAGTGGATGGTGAGGCCGTGAATTTCCCGGCTCGGTTCGCGTTGGAAGATGGCAGGTGGCCTGGCGTCGGGAAGCATCAAAATCTCATAAAGTGTTTTAAAAGTGCAACATCGCGTCGACTGTACAGCGGATCTTCATGTTCCGGCTGCCACTATCACTCCGACTGCTCCTGCTGCTTGCTACCCTCTGCTCTTTCTACACCTCCCATGTCATCCGCTTACTGCTGCGGCATCAACGACTACTGCTACTGCTTGCTTCCTGCGGCTGCTACGGCAACGGCTACACCCGCTGACTACTACCACCACTACTACGACGACGACCACGACGACTACTACTACTACTACCACCACACTACCACCACTACCACCACCACCACCACCATTACCACCACCACCACCACCACCACCACCACCACCACCAACACCACCAACACCACCACTACCACCACCACCACCACTACTACCACTACTACCACTATTTCTGCTACAAGCAAGCAGCTGCTGCAACTGCTGCTTTTGCTGCTCCTACTGGCGAGAAGCATTCTCTACAACTCTATCAATACGGTGTACTCTGAGAGAAAGCCGTAGAGGTAGTAGGAGGTCTAAAGGGGATACGTAGTCGTTGTTGCTGCTGTCGCCCCTTGGTGTCGCGCTTGTTCCGTGGGCTTGTGATTGTGTGTCATTCGTGTAGCATCCATGTCGTCGGTGTTGCAGCGGTCGCACCAATGTACGAGTCTTCTGTCAAGGTCCGCCGTAGAGCAGCTGCAGCAGCAGCAGGGCTTCTCCCCAAAAGCCCTACAGTAAGCCCCCGAAACCCTACTACAGGGGCCTAAATAATTACCTTCTCTATTTTGGGGATTTCTGATTAAAACTATAGTATAGTCAGTATAGTGTAATTATTAAGGCCCCTATAGTAGCCTGAAGCCCCTGTACCCTAAGCTCTGCGAGGTTCAGCAGCCTCGGCGAGGGCGGTGGCCTCGGTATTCTTCCGCCTTGAGAGCTTTCATCAGCCTTCGGAGAGCGTGGGCTGAAACTGCACGGGGTTTTGAGTTTCATCCCCCCTTTATGAAACCCTACACCCTAAACCCTAAATGAGACCTGAACCGCCGTGCCAGCTTTCAGCGAGAGTGTGCGTCGAAACCCTAAACCCAAACCCTCTGCAACTTTATAAAGCCCTGCAGCAACATCATCACATCATTCGGTCGGAATTTCTTTTTCCTGCTTGCCACATAAGTCCGGCACTACAGAGATCTGATGCATTGCGAGCGCTATCCTTGAATCCACATATGTTCTCCATTACGGTCACGGTATAATGCACGCCTAAACCCCGTTCCAATTATGTAGGCCCTCAAAAGCTCAAGCCCTCTAGAACCCTGCAAGGAGCCCTTTAAACGAACATTATTCTAATGATTCAGGCCCCCACTTTGGTGAGCCGAGGCTTGGACAGAAGGTTCGGGGATTCAAGGGGCCTAGGACTCAAGGTGCAGATTTTACAGTTGGCATGAGGGCATGTGCACTGCAACCCCTCCTCAAACAAAAGCGGGCATAGTTGAGGGCTTCGGGTTAAGGGCTTAAAGTTTATGATTCGGGCTAAGCCCAAAGCCCAAAACCCTTCTTGTTAAGGAATTAGCATAATACAGAAACTAATATGGGTGGTTGTCAAAATTATGGTCCCTTTTTGGGTACCCCACATATTAGGTGCCGTACCATGTTAGGGACCCAACAAGCGACCCTAATTTTGACAACCACCCATATCATTTACTATAGATCCCAGTCCTGTCCCCTGGGATGACGAGTGCATTTCGGAAGATCGGGGAAGCGCCTGGGGAATATGTGATGTTCAGTTTGTGTAGCCTCCATAACATAGGGGCCTCCATGATTAGAATCGGGTTCTGGGGGCTTGTCATACACAGAAATTTTCCCAGCTTGAACGATTGAAAACCCGTAGTGCATGTCCCTTTGGGATCTTCACGTTCCAAGGGCTGCACTGGGACGTTGCCGACTATGCCGACAAGCCGCTTGAGTTGCTCGGGTCCGTTCTGCAGGCGGGTATGAGGGTTTACAAGCGGATTGAGAGCATCCTGAATGAGACTTATCAGCATCATCGTTCGTGGCAAGCAGGACTTAACGACACCGCTACTTGGAGAGCACAGCCAAAAGTCTTTCTTTCGGGGGTGAGCATGCCTTCAGAACACACAACAATACGTCCTCTGCATACGTCATTGACGTCTACCTGCGTATGTCGCGTTCGACATATCATCTTCTTCTTAACCGGGTGCAAGGTTTAGATGTGGCAGATGCTCCAAACCATGCCCTTCGTATTGGGTGGCAAATGGAAAAGCTTTCGGGCAGGGGGGCTTGATTCCGTGCAACTTTAAACGCTAAAATGCGTATACGGTAAACCCGAAACCCTGAAATGTCATGGATCCAACACAAGGCCTTTCTAATGCAAGTCCACTGAATCATCTTGCAACAGACCCACAATCCCCAGAGCAACGCGCAGGAGGACATTTGCATCATGCACGAGCAACTGGTCGGAGGACTGCCGAATAGTCACTTCTTGAAAAGCCTGGATGAGATCTTTCTTTATCGAGGGTGTCTGTGATGAGGCAGAAGTCTACCCATTGTGGCGGAGCCTTGAGGTCCATGTCTTGAGTTTCGCCTGCTGCCCCAGTATTTTCGACACAAAAGCACGGAGCCGTAGCCCCGCCCTATGCAGCGATTCCGTTCGAAGAGCCTGCACTTCCTGTTGTCCTGCGCATGGGTTTCGCTCGGACCTTGGATTTTGGTCCTTAGCGTTACTAGTGCAACAGCAATCATGGGAGTGCAGACTGGGGTGGCTCGTTTCATTTTAGGACTTATGATTCCGGGCGACCTGCCCCTAAAACCTAAACCCTGCACTCTGAAAACTAGAATTCGCTTCTGACGGGCCCCTGTTTCTTTCTGTTCCGTAGCTCTTGAAATCCTAAACCCTTTACGCCCTAAGCCTTAAATCCTAAACAACAGGCGCAGGGTCCTGAGCTACATGTCGACGCTACCCGAAACGTGACATAGGGGCCTCAGTAATTAGAACATTATTCTTTTAAACGGTGCCCTCACAGGGTTCTATAACAGTAACTCCAAGGGAGTCCATTCGGGATTTATGCTCCTCAATAATTGGAATAGTGGTAACTGTAGAAGGGAACCCTGAGGAAGATTACTGCCAATTTTGTCTTCGGGATCTTTTTGTAAGCTCAGCCCGTGGCATCTCTCTCACTAGAAAGGAGAATGAAGACAGTTCAGATATTGCTGCCAGGCATCTATGATGTGCATGTTGCTTCCGTGCCCGAGCATGCAAACCGAGAAGAGCATAGTTGACTTGGGATGCATTTCTGTGAGTGGGGCTCAACCCCTACAGCCTGAACATCTGGGAGTTTCCGGAAATAGGGGACCCTAATATAATATAGCACCCTAAATAGTAGGATCCTTATTATAAGGACCCCAAAATAAGATAGTCCTAATTTTCGGAAACTCCCATCTGTTGAACTGTTAGACCTGTCATACAGGAGAGCCGACACATGTGTTTGCCGCTGGTGTGGTCATGGATTCCTTTGACCCTGTGTCGAAGCACCTGCAGGCCAGTGAAGGGGTCCGAGCAGCCAGGGAATGTTTCATCTGGTTCGCGAGACATGCACACACACACACACACTCGCATGCATCTTTATCCCCGAAGGTGTTTACACAAACATGTCTACATCCTTCTTGGGTGTTGCTCGGGTTCAGACCATTGTCAGTTTGCATGACTGTTCCGTTTTGATAGTTTTGGTTATGGCCAGAGTCCCTCGTTCCCGTCCCCTTAAGCGGCCCCAGCTGTAAAAGCATCGTAACCACCACCCTCATCACCAGCAGATTTTCTGTCTTCTTCCATCTCCTGTTTTATCGTCCTGGTGCACCACCATCCCCCATGGACGTCAGTATACCACCATCATCATCACCACGCCGCTTTACCATGGCCCAAAATCAACCGCGTCGATCTTGTCCCTTGCGGGTTCCAGGTGAGTCTTGTCGATGTCATTTTTGCCATTTTGAGGTTGCCGCTCCTCTTGGGTCTCCACATTTCTGTCTTATCCTTGTTCGTCATGCTTTGCCATCCAGCTTCTTGCCTCTGATTCTGCGCGCATGCTTCATGCTTCCCTGAACGTTTCCGTGTTGCCACACCAGCCACGTTGACACCCAGATTTACGTGTGTGGCAATGCCATCGGCTACTGGTTCCAGTCAGTTGTGCGTGGTTGCCTCGCTGATTAGTGCTGCATGGAGCAGCTACATTATGCATTGTGTTGACCGGCAAACCCGCAGCCCTAAACCGCGAAGCTCTAAAACCTTAAAACCCTAAAAACCTAAGCCCTTCTTGTAGCCGTTACCTCGAAGTTACCCCGCATTTTGCGGGGCCTCGTCCTTGCTAAGTAGGAGGGGAAAACCGAGCAGCTCCGGGGTTAGGACATGGTCCTTAATGGGGGGTTTTAGGGTTTAGGGTTTAGTCTAAGCCATTTACAGGTGGGTAGTTATTAGGTGGGTAGTTTCCCATAAGCCTCCCATACCACTCCTATAAGGTAAAGGGGGTTTTATGGGAGTACTATGGAAGAAGAACTACCCACNGGGTAGTTATTAGGTGGGTAGTTTCCCATAAGCCTCCCATACCACTCCTATAAGGTAAAGGGGGTTTTATGGGAGTACTATGGAAGAAGAACTACCCACCTGTAAGGGGCTTCTATTTAGGGGCCTTGAGGAGCTTATGTAGATGCATCCGGCTGTTTTTATTCGATAGTGCAACTTGCATTCTTGGGCTCCAACCCTAACTCCCCCTCAAGCCTAAACCCACAAAACCCTAAACCTTAAACCCAAAACCCCTAAACCCAAAACCCTACACCCTAAACCCCAAAGCCCCAAAACCCTACAAGCTAACCCCCAAAACCCCCCGGCTTGCACAAATCATTATCTGTGCCGACTTGCAGCTTTAAGCTCCCCGGACTTAGGGTCCGGTGTTTAGGACATGAATAGCCATGCCAATACATAAGTAGTACGTTATAATGTACTAGAATGTAACACGGCTACAGCACTGTTGCATGTCCTGCAGGCCATCTGCGGGAAGGGGTTTTGAGGCCGCTTCGTCACCTAGTTGCACGAAACATTTCCAGAGTACATCCCCTGCACAAGGCGCTGGGGACTCAGAAGGCATCAGGCATGTGGCATAACAATCTATAATATACTATAATGTACTACAATGCATTATACCCCGAAACCCTAAATCCTAAACCCCGAAAGCGTAGGCAGCAGACCACGTAATCAAGCCAGGTGCCTTGGAAACCTTGCATGCTGAGCCCCCGATAAACGGAAATCTGAGTGCACCCTTTGAACAAGCGAGCCTAAACCCTAAACCCTTAACCCTAAACCCTAAACCCAAACCCTAAACCGGAAGCGAGCAACCGAAAGCTTCAGCCGGAAACTGAAGCCAAAAACCGGATATTCTGTACTCACCCGCGGATAAAGCCGCCGCATCTGTGCCGGTGCCATGGAATCAAAGGCACATAGAGAATTCTCCGTTGTGGTGTTGGGTTTTGCATTTGAGCTTATTCGGGTTTTTGGGCAACTTTGTTTGGTGCTTTAGTCTCTGAGGGCACGACCTTCTGGGGGTCGTTTTTGTTGCAGCATGACAGTACGGAGTCGGAAAACGCTGTTGTGTGAGGGTGCAGCCGTGGGTGACTTCCGACTGAGGGCTGGTTATAAGATGGAAGAGCAGCGAACCCGAAAAGCCTAAAGCAACAAGCCCAAGACCCTAAATCCTCAGACCCTGTCCTAGAATCCTAGAGCCTGGCATCCTAAATCCTGAAAAGCACAGACCGTGCAGATCTTGGGCACAAGAAGCTTAGATAGTGAACGGGGGAACTTTAAACTTTTCGGCCTTATATATTAGCTCTATCTTAAAAGGTTTGAACTTTTTGGGGCCCGGTTGTTGAAGAAGAGGGGAAGCACATGTAGGGGTGTTTGTTTTGGAGCTCTAGGAGTTGAAGGTGAGGCAGGGACATTTTCGGCCATATGGGCCTGAAAAAGAAGAAGGGGGTCTTGTGACATGTGGTAATAGGATCCTGAACTCCCCAAACCCAAACCCAACCCTAAACCCTAAACCCTAAACCCTAAACCCAACCCTAAACCCTAAACCCTAAACCCAAACTTTTGGGGCAAGCAAACTGCTTGGGGGCCAGGTTTGAGGGCTTCTGGCTGTGGGGTTTTGAGAGGGTGTTTGGGGCTTGCGTGTTCCCTTGACAGTTTCTTTTTCAGGGTTGAAGTTCCATTTGTGGGTTTCAGGACATATGCGGTTGAAGGATTTGTGGATGTGGGCCAGAGTTTCTGCTCTAAACCCTGAACCCTCGACCCGATCTCCTGGTGATGAATCCTCCCACCAGGAAGCCGGGAAAGCGTGTAATAAAGGGGCCTAAATTACCTACACTCTTTTGGTGGTTCCTTATTATAGTTATAGTATAACGAGCCCTAAAACTCTATTCTAGTTATTGAGGCCCCTATATTAGGTTTCGAAAATAAATCTGACAGTTTCAGGTTTGCAGGCTTTAGTGTTCAGGCGGTTCAGGGTTTAAATAGTCTCCGTTGAGATCCAGGCGGGCATATACAAGTCTGTGCAAAATGTCTCCGTGATTGATAAACTCAACAGTTATGAGTTAACAAGTAAATGCACACTTACACATATATATATATATATAGTTGCATATACAAATACACATACATATGTATGTATATATTGCATATAAATATGAGAGCAGAGTGAGCAGAGCCTTTGGAAGTCAGGGGGCCCCCACGAAAACCAGACTTCTTTAACCTTTGTCTCGAATCCCATCTAGCCGGAGGAAGAGAATGGCTTCACGCTGTTGGCCAAGGAACAGCAGCGTCTGCTGGGCTTGGCAGTTGTGCCCCGACGGCCTTCGACGAGCTGCGGTTCAGGGCCTCTTTGGGGGTAGAGGCTTTAAGAGCTTAGGAAGGCTGATGGGTTGGGGATTTTGTCTTGAAGTTCGTTGAAGGGTGTTCCAAGTCTTCGGCTTGTGGGGGGGGGGGTCTGGCTTGGGGTTCCTGGGTGATGTTTCTTTTCATACAGGACCAAGAGTCATTGGGGTTTAGGGAAAGCACACTCCCTAGTTTTCATGGCGCAGCATCCTTGAAAGCAGTCTTCTGACTTCGCCTGCCCACGTCGTACTGAAGCATTCCTCCGAAGCGCAGATGCTGAAGAGAGATGCAGTGCGGGCTCGGAGAACAAAAATCTGCAAGGTCGTAACTCCCAGACTCCCAGGCGAAGAGCTTCCATGAACTTCGAGGCTTCGCGAAACATCCCGAACCCCCAATACTGGTTGTGAGCGTCGAAACCCTTGAACCAGCCCGCAAGGCCCAGCACGCAGTCTTGGAGGAAGCTATCCAGGAGTGTTGCAGGGATCAGGTTCCGATGGAGGGATGGTGATGGTTGACGGGTCACTGCGGATAGAAAGGGTGTGTCGAGCTTCAGATTCTCTAGCCGGTAGTTTTATCATGGTGTTACGATGAGGCCTTAGGATGAACCACCGTGCAAACAAGGGCTCTCCATTCCCCAGCCCAACCCCCCGGCATCCTCATGACTCTTAAGTCCGTGAGCCTTCGCGTGCCACCGTGCCGGGACGTCCGGAGGATGCCTTCCAGCGCTTGTCTGGGCCCGGCGCTTGCTGCTCGGCTTGGAATTCGTTGCCGTCGACTGGACGTGACAACCAGCCTTGAGACGTAGGGGTTCAGAACTGTCCTCGTCACCTAGCATGAGCGGTTGCAGCAGTGGCAGCAGAAGCGGGCAGCTGCATGTGTGCTGGCGCTGCTGGCACTGTCTTACCTGGCAAGCAGCTGTACACCTTCCTTCTTCGCCATCTAGAATGCAGTCATCTATCGGACCACCCGATACATTTATATTTTGGAGCCGACGATTACTGTACGGGCTCAGTATTTGCAAGTGTTTGTGCTATGTAAAGGGACTAAAACTCCTGAAAGTCCCATCTTGCACCAGTAGGTTGTGACGATCAATTGCAGACACCTCCTGCGGCAGGCACGGGCTGTTCCCTACCGAAAGTGGCAGTTTAATTACATGTCTTGGAGAACCTATACCCGAAACCCTACTTGTAGGCTTGTTTTGGCACAGGGATCAAGCTCGCGGTGGCCTCTGCGCGTCAGCCTTCCTCGGTGCAGCTCCGTGCTCCCGACGCGCTACCGGAGGACTTGGGACTGCAGGGCATCTTGAGAGGGGACTGAGCTCAGTACAACGGAGTGCGCAGCTTCATGGCAGGTGTTATCACGTGAGAGAGGGGAACAGTATGGCGAGAGCCTGTCCCCAGAATGCACTCTCGGATGGCCCCATGTGGGGCTGCTTCGACATTGTCGTCAAGTTCGGGTTCCTCATGATATTCGGCTTAAGTTCTTCTACTTTAAAACAGGACACCTTATGGAGGAAGTTGGTCTGGAACGTAGAAGACACGGACGCAGGGCTTCCCAGTAGTGAACTTTCAGAAGAGGATGAAGAGGATGAGCATGGTAGCGGTGTGTGTTACACATGCCCTCGCACGAATCCCCAAAAGGTGCTGTGCCCAACGCGAAAACCCAGTCACCAACTCCATTGATCCGTCAAGTAAGACCCCGCATCAAGCCTTGTGAAGTACGAAGCACTAATTGCAGATATCCCAAAACCAGAATTTTTTTGCGCGGGAAGATGCCCTGAATCCTAAACCGTAGACGTTAATCCCAAGACCTTGGATATGAATGCCCTTTTCAGTGTTCATACGTGTTCATGCACCACCTCTGCAAGCACGAATTGCGCGAGCGTCTTCGAGTATTCGCCACTTCTGACTTGGCAAAGCAGCTACGAGAGTTCTGCCGGGACTAATATAGGAACCTGAGGACCCTGGGTCCTTCGCAGGTCTTAGGGTTCTCTATGTGATGCTAGTATGATTGCTAGTATATTGTGGGAATGGGGCCAGGGTGGCTTTACCAGGTGCCTACATTGGCATGTTCGCGTCTAGCAGAGTCTTAAGTGCTTGGGGTTGTGCGTGTGCGTGACTGCTAGTCCCGTCTGTTTTCACCAAGACGCCAACCTACAGACACATGCCTTGCATGGATTGTCCGAGTTGTGAGCGCAGAAATCCCCCCAAAATCCTAGTGGAACCCTGAAGAACCCTACAAGGAACTCACATCCAAAAGTCTTATACCCTAAGACCCTGAACCCGAAAACCCCGACTTGCGCAACATCCTTCTCGAAAGTGGACGAGGTAATTCACAGAGTTCGTCCGAAGCCCTCAAACCCTAAACCCACCAAAATCCCGAACATTCGACGATGTTAAAAGGTCAATCCCACAAAACCCCCCCAAAAACCTTCAAACAACCCTTAAACTTTGTCATAGTTGGGTAACATGTCACATGTTTATGGGTACTTAGCCCGGTAAGGAATCCCAACCATGAACTTAAACCCTAAACCCTAAACCGAAAATCCCCGAAGATGCCAGGAGGCCTCGGTGCAGCATGAGGTTTTGCAGCGGTCCCCTTCGATCAGCGAGGGCTCCGAGGTTTCGAGTGCAGAGGCCGATGTTGTTATTCTATTTGAGATTTAGGGTTTAGGGTTTAGGAGTTTTACATGTTCTGTTCGTTTCTGTTCTGTTCTATTCACTTGTTCTGTTCTATTCTTTTCTTTTCGATATTTTCTATTCTATTCGATTCTTTTCTATTCTATTCTGTTCTCTGTTCTGAGTCGAATACTAGTCTGTTCTTTTTTGAGTTAGTCTGTTCTATTCTATTCTGTTCTATTCGGTTATATTCTATTCTGTTCTACTCGATGTTTTCCAGTCTGTTCGATTGCAGTATATTGAGTTTATTTGGGGTTTAGAGTTCAGGGTTACATCGGCGCTGGCTGGCACGTCTGTCCGTTCTGCAAAGGGCTTTCGTTTGGCACGCCGTCCGACTTACTGCTGCCTGCAAGAGTCGAGACGGAACCGTAAGCTCACATCCGCAAGTCGAGCAAGTAAGTAATGAATTCGGGGTCGGTATAATTGCCAATAGTATTTCCTTAGGGCTCCTGTTTGTTATAATTAGCGTATAACGTGCCCCGACCCCCTGTTCTAATCGCTGTCACGGCCGCCCCGTATGGCATCCCTAGACCCTAAACCTTAGATAGTGAACGGGGGAACTCTAAACTTTTCGGCCTTATATATTAGCTCTATCTTTAAAAGTTTGAACTTTTTGGGGCCCGGTTGTTGAAGAAGAGAGAAACCCCTGAACCCTGCGAGGAGTTTGTGCCGCCAGTCACAGGGGGCCGAACCTCCACCACCTCTGCCTCCCTGACGCACGGAGCTGTACCCAGGGCCGTTTACTTAAGCTAGGTATCGATTTGGGATCTCTTTTTGCATTTCCCATATTGCTTAATAGAGAGAGAGGGAGAGAGAGAGAGAGAGAGTCATAAATACTTTTGGGGACTGTTGAAATCGACACGTAAAAAGTCAAGGGTCTTGACCTTATCGATGATTCAGGGTAGCAATTCCGTTCCTCTGTTGCAGCCCCTAGCCGACCAGAACCATGGAATCCGGTTCGGCTCCGCGTGATTGGAGCAGCAACACCTTTCGTCACAGAGGCTGATGTGTGTCACTTTCTGCGGATTTGTCAATGTTTGGGACTCCCGAGTAGGGGTCCATGTAATAAGGATCCTACTATTTAGAGCCTAGTTGGGGTCCCTATTCGGCCGCTTCTTAAAGCGACCTTCCCGAGCCGTTGGTCGGTGTTGATGCAATCATTATGCAGGCTCAAGGTAAAGTAGATTTACCCAGAGAGCCCAATACCCCTTAATTGAGGAATATGGCTTAAATTATATATTGCTTCATATTATGATTTAAGCTATATTCCTTAATTAAGCGGTATTGGGCTCTCTGGGTACGTAAGCCGCAAGTCCTGACACCACCCCACTGCGCTAGGAACCTCTTTCAACCAGCTAGGCCTCAGGCATGAGCCTTACACTGCACGATGCAATGTAGCTAGCCCCAGCACAGTGAACGTGGGGTATACTGCATTGATGCAGTTCGGAATACAAGATGGAGAACTACCGCGACTGCTGACTTTGATATTAGCGGTTGTCGGAATGGAGACTGCGGGTTCTGGCATGCTGGCACCCGCAGCGACTCTCGATAGTTTCAAAATGAGGGCCCTAGTACAATCCCTGAGCAGCAGAATCCTCGCAAATTAGGAGACCCCAGTGTATAGAACATCGCAAGGCGCCTGGCATGGGGAGCACCAACGTCCGTGCCGGGGCCGGCAAAGAAGGGGAGCCGTCCGGGATGGCTTTCGGGTTGGGAGAGGAAGCGGAATTCGAACTCCCCAAAGCGGTCAAAATGTTTGGGGGTTGGCACCCTCAAACGATCGGGCAATCGGGCATTGAGGTTGCACGTTTTATCACAGTTCCTGCATCTCTCTGCCTTCTTCACGGGTGCAAAGCTTAATCACAGCACCGACGACAAGTCGTCATCATGATCACGTTGTCATCATCATCCTCCGCCGCCTCCTCATCAACGTCATCCAACGAGCTCGCCCCTTGTTTGCGTGCGCACGGCGCTCATGCCAGCAGTGACATTGCATGACCGTACAGCTTGGAATCCTCCAAGAACCCTTCTTGCTGCGGCACTAGACCCTATCCGGGCCTCAGGGCCCTTCAACAGCCTCAGAGCCCCCTGAAGAGTTAAAGCCTAAACCCCTTGAACCCCCAAACCCTGAACCCCAAACCACTGGAGCCCTAAACCCCTAATAAACCACTACAGCCCTTTTCCCCTGATGCACCTAAACCCCTAAACCCTCAACCCTAAGCACTAAGGCCTAAAGCCCTATAGATCCCTTAAAGGAACCCCTATAGTACCCTTTAAAGGAACCCTAAGCCCTAAGCCCCTGAAGAGCGAGGCGCGGCAGCGGCCTTTGCCATCTCCGAGATGCCGCAGACCTGGTGCGACCGCATCCGAGGACCCCGAGTTAGTGGTGGCTGTTTTTGGGGCTCGTCTGGGGGATTTAGGTTTAGGGTTTAGGGTTCAGGGTTTAGGGTTCAGGGTTCAGGGTTTAGGGTTCAGGGTTTAGGGTTTAGGGTTTAGGGGGGGATTTAGGTTTAGGGTGTGGGATTGTAATCATATATTCGTATTATCGTTATTACCATTATCAACATGGTTAATTGGTTTCTAGTAGTGTTATCAGTGTTGTCATTATTGACATTGTTGCTAGTCTTATTAATGCTGCCATGTTTGATTATTGTGATTGTGATCATTGTCATTATTGCTGTTTTCGGATCCAGGTGTTTGGTGTGTACCGGAAACAACGATATGAACGCAGAGGGTTACCGAACATGTATTATTCTGTTCGTTTCTATTTTTGGTCATTATCAGTACCTTCGTTAATCACAGTATGAGTGTAGTGATGACATATACAGAGACCAATGAAGAGAGAGTAATACCAATGGTGAAGCCATTATGGTCATTCTCGGTTGTTGTTTTTCTATCGTTGCTATTCTTCTTCTGGTTATCGCTATTCCTGCTATTATTGTAACTATTGTCATGGGTGTTCTTTGCATTCTTATGGTTGCTGCCATTTTTGTTGTCAGTCTTCTTAAAACTATTCTTAGCATCTGTTGATGTTGTGGCTATTCTGATTCTTCTTCTTCTGGTGGTTCTCAGGGCCTTCCAGGACGAAGGAAAGGGCCGATAACCGTGTTACAAAAGCTGCATGGAAGAAGATACGGTAACAACAATACAAGTACGAAGAATCGTGGGAGTAGTAAAGATAATGGCAGTCATGATGGTAATGAGAACAAAAGGCAGTCTGTGAACTAATGACAGCAGTCCTAACATCACTATCAGTCTTTGTGTAGTCTTGCCAGCAAGGACAAGAGTAGCAGCAGTAATAAGGATCCTACTATTAAGGGTACTATATTAGTGTCCCCTTAAATTAGGGTGCCTTTTGAGGTCCTGATTTGAAAGAGATGCTACTGCTGAGGCTTAGGCTGCCTGGGGGAACTACGATACTTACGCTCAGACCGCGGGTTGACGGACAGTAAAGCGTCACGCTAAGCCCTAAACCCTAAACCCTAAGCCCTAAGCCCTAAGCCCTAAACCCTAAACCCTAAACCCTAAGGCCCTAAGCCCCGAAGCCCTAGGCCCTAATCCGAAAAGAGGTCGGATAGTCACACTATTCGACTACCTCGTGGGGCCCATGGTGTTTCTGAACTCCTTGGTGCTGCTCCTTGAGCTTCAGATCGAGGGCGGCATTGCCGGCGCGGGATCCTACTACGGGGGGCCTTGAGGGTTCGTTTACAAGGGGTCTTTAAGGGCGACTATAAGGGGCTATTATAAGGATCTAATATAGGGGCCTTGATAATTACCTGAAGTGGTTCCTTATTTTGAAAAGTATAGTATAACGGGCCCCAAAACCCTATTCTGATTGTTAAGGCCCCTATTTTCGCCTCTGGGCGAGTAAGGAGAGGGCAGCGGGCTTAGCTGTAGTCTCCTTGCAGCTCCAGTTCTTTTGGTTTGAACAGTTCGTATTTAGGATCCGGTAAGGTAACAAAAGGAACTACAACGGAGACTATAGGATGGGTAGTATGTAGGTCAATATATCAAGCCACTTTGGAACATCTCGGAACCAATCTCCTGCGCCTATGATCAGTCTTAGCATCGATCTTTGGACTTAGCGGAACTTATGCCGTCACTTTTTAAGACACTCTCGGATATGCAGATTTTGTCGATTGTGTAAAGCTTCATCGTGCAATACAAAGTCCTCCACTGGAGTCTTCGATTCACTCAGGCCCCGGAACGTCTTCTTGTCGCCGAACATCCCTAACATAGAGGCTTAAATAATTAGAATAGGGTTCCTTTTAAAGGGTCCTTTAGAGGGTCTCTAGGGGTTGCCCAGTGGTACCCTTTTCGGGCTCCCTTATTAAAGCCAAATCGTAGGAAAAAGTGTACCCTTATTATTAGAGGGCTACTGGGGTACCTGGAGCATGGTCACCTCTTTACACAGTGATGCGATGCCGCCGTGATCAGCGTAGAACCCTGCGCTTTCTAGGATCTGCACAACCTGTACATACTTTCTAGAGGCAGTGCGAGCTGAGATTGGCTAGGCAGGCGGCAAGAATATGAAGGACCCACCCAGGCACGAGTTATACTGAAGTTTTGCGAGACCCTTTGGATCCTTCAACCTGCCTGAAGCCCCTTAAAACCCTGCAACCCCCCCGGCCCTAAATGCGAACGCCACTAGCCAAACCGCAGATAGCACGAACATTCAAGAACTCTTGTGAACGAGAGAATCTCCGACCTGCTGTATCGAGTACACACTTGAGCCGTTCAGAGTCGGAAGCAATCAGCCCTCGACTCCAAGATGTTGAACCCCTTACCCTGAATCCTGGCCCAGTAACGCCGCAGTCCCACACCCTCTATTGCCCTATGTAGTTGTCAAAATTAAGGTCCCTTTTTGGGTACCCCAAATAAAGGGTGCCGTATTATAATAGGGACCCAAAAAGGGACCATAATTTTGACAACCACCCATATCCTGAAGCCCAAACACCAAAGCCCCAAGCGCTACATAGCAAGCCAGAGGCCCCAAAACAGTTCGCCCTGACCCCGAAACCCTGAACACTGAATAAACCCGAAATCGTTCCTAAACTCTATAAACCCTAAACCCTCTCGAGCCATGCGGAGAAAGAGCCACTGCAACTGAAAAAAGAAGAGAACGCTAAACACCCCCTTCCAAGACTATCCTGGAGCTTCGCCCCTAAACCCCTAAACCCTAAACCCCCAAACCCTAAACCCCCGAAGCACCCCTGTCTAAGACTATCCTTGAGCTTCGCCCCTAAACCCCTAAACCCCTAAACCCTAAACCCTCAAACCCTAAACCCTGAACCCTAAACCCTAAACCTTGAGCTTCGCCAGGCGCCAGCATCGGCATGGATCCGGCGCCGACATGGTCGGCCTTTTGGGCAGAAGAAGACGCAGGGTTTTGGGGCTTAGGGGTTCCTTTAAAGGGGATCTTTAAGGGTTCCTGTAAAGGGGTCTGCTCAGGGTTCCGTTAAAGGGGATCTTTAAGGGTTCCTTTAAAGGGGATCTTTCTTTAAGGGGGCTCTATAAGGGTCCTCTAATAAGGGGTTCTAGGGTTACTAAGGGGTTTATTGGGTTTAGGGAGGGTTCGGGGTTCAGGCTTTAGGGTTCAGTTGCAGGGTTTAGTTTTTTTTTTTGGGGGGGGGGTTGAGCATTTAGGATTTGGGGAAGTTGTCCGATTTCCCAAGCCTGGATGCAAGAAGGTTTTAGCACTGAACCGTGGGCCCAACAGGACGAGTTGCTGCATTTGTCACTCAGGGTAAGGGCTGAGGGCATAGATACACCCTTGTTGCACTCGCTGCAGTCTAATGTAACCCTTCCAGCTGCTGATCTTTTGGGATTTTCCTAGGGTTTAGCATTTAGGATTTGATCTCCCCCCAGGAGCTCGGTGATCTAAGTCATTATGTTCTTGGCCGCCACAAAACAACTCAGGGGAAGGGTTGTCACGCTGTAACATCACGCGATTTGGCCATTTCGGAGGCTCTCCGCCCAACGCCTGCTTCCAGTTTCGTCGGTAGTTGTGGTATGGAAGGGAAACTGAGGTATGTTGCTGCAGAAGTAGACCTCCTGCAACCAGAAATACTTGCTGGCCATAGTGCCGGTGAAGCCTTGAAACCTTAGCTATTGCCACCGCTTGTATTGCCCTTGTATTATCGGTATAGCTACTTGCTGTGTTGTTACAGTGATCGTCATCGTGGTTCTATTGTTACTTCTGCTAGCGCCCCTACCAGAGTCAGTCTTGCAACTACCCGTAGCACCGCCACATTGGCACCACGGCCACCACAACCATCTCGACCACCGCGACCACCACGACCACAGCGATTAGCACAAAGAATGGGTAGCACCACTGCCACGACCTACCTCTCCGACCAACACAACCAGCACGATCACCACGACCACCACGACTACCACCGCGACCACCGCGACCACCGCGACCACCGCAACCAGAACGATCACCATAGCCACCACGACCTCCGCGACCGCCACAATCACGACGCCTACCAACGACCACAAACAACCAGCACCATCACCGCGACCACAACCACCACCGCAACCATTGCGACCATCGCGACTACCGGTACCACCGCAACGACCCCAACCACCACAAACACTACGACCACACCACCACAACCAGCACGACCACCTCGACCACCACGACCAGCACTAAATGACTTCACGACGAGACGACCATTGCGACGATTCGACTGCTTTTTCCCACCACCATCCACACTACTGCCCTGACTTTTCCTGGCACTACTAGTTGCTAGTAGAACCGAAAGATAAAAAAACCTTAAACCGAGCCTGAACATGAACCCAAAAACCATAAAACCTTAAGCCTTAAGCTGAGCGTTTGATCTCGCTCGTTGTTTCTCGGAAGGACTGGGCCCCGGCTCTCCGAACCATCGATAGCGTCTTCGTTTTCGTGCCTAGGCTGCTGACGGTTTAGGGTTTAGGGTTTAGGGTTTAGGGGCTACCCAAAGCCCTAAACGGATGAAGGCTTTGCGATTCTGTTCTTCCTGCCTCAGGGTTTACGGCTTTTTTGGGGTGGTTCAGAGGGTTGCCGGGGCGGGGTTGTGCGGGACGGACGAGCCATTTGCCGTAAGCTTTGAAGGTTTTTCGCTGCTACTCACTCTTTCCCCTGAACCCTAGGACCCTAAATTCTAAGCTTTCTAATATACATAGCATGCCAGGGTCTCGGTGTCGGAGGCCTGACTGCGAGGACTTGGGCTGTGTCTCGCTATCGAGTTCTTTAGCTTCTTTTGGACTCTATCGGATCGAGAGCCATAATCATAGTAATAATAATAATGGAAAACTATCTTACTATAGTGCTATAGTAATGGCACAGTGCCATTTCTACATCCCCGACGGCGTCTTCACGAGTGGGAGTGCGCCGATTATCAAGATGGGCTGCTAGTACTACATTACTATAGTACTAATCGCTGTTCTAGGTGCCAACACCGAAGTGAGTTTTCTGAGGTCTTTGCCGTGGAGCTTATCATCCGAGTTGTGCTTGATCGACGGGGCAGCTCAGCTTCGGAGTGGTAGGCTCCATTAATTAAGGAATATACCCTTCAAGGGATCCTGGCTTAGGGTTCAGGGTTAGGGGGCTTAGAGTTTAGGGTTTGAGGGTTAGGGTTCATGTTTCGGCCTTAAGGCCTAGGGTTTAGGGATTTCGACACTGGGCATTGGCGTACAGCTGCCACGAACTCCCTGACCTACCCCAAAACCCATCCACTCTTGACCATCGTGACCTGCGGCCCTCACGATCAGTCGGATAAACTGTGGACAGTGCACCGTGCACTTTCTCTCAAAGTGTGCTCAGAGTGCACCGCGAGATTCCTGCTGGCAGAGTCGAGATGCTACCTGTAGTGGTCATAATCAGGGTAAAGGAGTGGGGAACGAAATGCCGTACTGATGGTTCCAGCCACGTCCACCACAGAGCAGAAGCTCTAGGACCCCGGGCCCTAAACTCAAATCCTCAAACCCTAAACCCTTCTGTGAAATTCTGTGAAATTCTGCAAAGCTTAGGAGAAAAGGGCAGTAAAACGCCTGCTGTGCTTCAGCTCCCAGCCGACAAACTCATGTTCCGGCAGATCTGCACTTCATGGTCCTGCAGCAAGGATGTCACCGAAGGGCCAATGCAGGAAGCATTTAGGCTTCGGGATATAGACTTAGACTTAGAGCCTTTTACTATAAGACCATACAGTAACAAAATAACAAAACGTACAAAGCCAGATAAATCCTTAGCAGCAAGTACAAGAGCATGAAAAATCAAAGTTGAAGCAGGAACGAGAAGCCCTAAAGTTAGTCCATCTCCCACAAACTGAAGCAGGGTGTAGTACCGAAGCCTGAACATCTACCAGCTCCAACAAACACGGAGAGTTTGCGATGATCGAGTTGATTTCTGTGGCTGTCGCTCTAAACTTTTATTCAGAGTTTGCCGCTTGATAACGTTCATGTGATGCCCGTCCGCTGTTATGATTGTGATGATTGTTGTCATTTGCAGTGCTGTCACCAGTTCAGTCAGCCCAGACGCCTTGATCCTTCAGACCCAAACCGACGACACCCGCAAATCGACAGGGGCACCAAACCAAAACTTTGTTAATAAACAATGAACCTTTTGCCTTGCAGTCTGAGACCAGGGTGGGCAGACATTGAAACAGGAGCTCAAAAAGAAACTAAACCTTAAACCCTCAACGTATATCAGGCTTCGTGAGGGACGTGGCGAACTGGTTCGATGGTTTTATCGTGGTAGCGGGTCTCGCGAATTTGCGACTCGCCTTGGAGCTCGTGAAGTTTTTTTTTGTGGTTTAGGGTTTGAGGTTCAGGATTTGAATTGGGGCTCGCATCGCAGATCCAAGTGCTTTTCCAGAAATTCTACGAAACGCCTAAACCCTAAACCCGAAACCGTGTTTATGGTTATAGGCAAAGGGTGCTACCAGCGAGGCTCCGAATTGCAGTCGGCCTCGCCCTGGATCCTACGCTTCTCAATCGTGGCAAATGGGCGACGGTCCATTAGTGACATTCCGAATTTGGCAGCAAATCTATGGAATCTATGGCCACCATTGGCAACCGCCACACTACTGTCATCATCAGCATCCCTCGCGATCCATGCCTTGAAGCTAAGTCTTCCGGGATCCTACAGCATGGACTGCGCTCCCTAGACGAACCGCGTGAATCGTTTTGGGACATGCATCGTTAGACAGCCTCACGCTGTTCGCCACCCGGAGAGAGCTGAAGCACCGCCTTTGAAACGCGCCCTAATGTAGGAGCCATAATCATCAGAATATTGCCCCGGTTGAGTATACTACACCCCAAAGAACCCTATTCCAATAATTACGGCTCCCCTGCTAAGCCTCGTCGGGCTTCTTACTCCCGTCCTCGCTGCAGGCTCATTGCCGCCCCTATGCTCAACAGCGCCTTGACTGGAGGGCCAGTTTAGGGTTTACGGCTTAGGGATCAAATTGTAAGGAGGAGTGTTGTAGGGGATTGTAGGGTTTTGGGTTTTGATCGGAGAGGGTGTTGGCCTAAGCTCGGGTTGTTTCGGGGAGAGTGAAATCCCCAAATGCAGGATGGAAACAATTAACAGGGACATCTTTTCACAAGATTGAAAATGACCCTGAAAAAAACTGGAAGGCGGGCTTACCCATTGTGGTAGTTGCACTTGGCAATTTCACCAACCTCTGGATCAGCTCAGGCGGCGGAGACCAGGACCAATCGCTCATGCGGCTTGTGCGTGCAGCTTGGCCGACAAGATTGAGGCCTCTGTCAACCCCAGCACAAGCTCTCCGGACATTTTGAGGGCATCATGTTTCGTTGCAGTGAAGGCGTTGCCGGAGCTCTGCTGAAATTTTGTAGCATCGATGTCATGTATTTCGTGAAGGTGATATGATGGTCTGGATTCTGCCCTACACCCTAAACACTAATTACTTGGAATCCGGGCATCAGGACCGTTTGGGGATCGTCCACGGCCTATAGGCCTTAAGACGAAACCCAGACATCAAACACGACGAGAAGCTTAGTATCAACTCTACACTGTATATACCCAGGTGTAACCGTACTCACATCATAAACCTGTACCAGCCTCTGATTTCCTGTAACTTCAAGCCCTACCCCCGTTGTTGCGCTGCAGGTACCGAGGCCGCATGATCCGCAAACCTAAACATAGCCTAGCCCTTTTCAAGCGATTATGGAGTCTCAATCTCTGTTTATCTAGAGAACCCGTCAGCCGACAAGGTCATCAAGTCGCTCCGGTCGCTGCGCATGCTTAGAAGTTTCAGCGCCTTGCCTTCGTGTGCAGGTGTCTTAAACTTAGGATAGAAGTTGAGGGTGGGGGTTTAGGGAGTTTGCGCCGGGTTTAAATCATTGTTTGATGGTTTATCGGCACCTATGTCACAAGAACGTCCAAATCTTGACGTTACTGTGCCGCAAGGTTTCAGGGACGGTTGTTTTTGCTCGGCTCTCTTTTTGCATCGTGGGATCGTTAACAACAGTACGGAGCCCCCTAAGCCCTAAACACCCAGCTTCCGAGTAGCGAGAGGCCTGAACGTTTGAACCCTTAAACCCTGAAGCCCCAACTGCCTAAAGCGAGGATTTGTGCGGGGCCTCCGCTTACTCGTCATGGCCTGCCAGTGCTTCCTCCCTTCTCTCTGCGGCGCCGGCTCAGTCTTGTGTTCCGAATAGTCTAGATACGCAAGGGGTGGTGGTGTAGAGTTTCGGGTTAGTCAAGGCTTTAGGGCTTTAGGGTTGGGGCTCTAGGAGTGGAGTTTGGACTGCCGGAATCGTCTGTGTTGACAGACCTTCCTCCAAACTTTCTGCAATCTCCCAAACAGGTATGATGGAATGAGTCTCGATCCTCATGCACTCCTTCCTGGGTTCAGGGCCTCTTTCCAAGATCTGTCGGGCTTCTGGTACGGGAGCCGTGCCCTAAACTCTGAACACGCTGGGGGGCCATGCCTGGCCAGGCTGGTCTATGGTCCTGCTGGGAATTTTCATGTCCATGGGCGGACTGGCCTTGGGCAACCTCTTGATGGACCTTAGCTTCTGACTTAGCTAGTCTACTATAGCATACTATACTATGCTATACTATATTATAGCATGCTGTACTATACTATACTATACTATAAAGCCATACTATACTATAACATGCGGTGCTATAGCCTGCTTTCCAGCGACCCTGAATTCGAGGACCTCCTGTCTGTTTCTGAAGCTTTGCCGCTCTACGTCAGGATAAGCCTTTGCTTCGGGGTAGCCGTCGAAGGTTGGGGTTTCTGGGTTTCAAACTCCTTGCAGTGTCTTCGTCTCACTCAGGAGTTTGTGATGGATGATGCGGCGAGTCTCGAAGACAGGCTTCTGCTGTGTCTGAATTTCGTGTCGGGATGTCTCCGGTGAGCTGAAAGGAGGGCTCTACGTCCTATTTTCAATATACTCAAGCTTCAAGCGCCGAATGCTCGCTGGCTTGTCCTGCCTTCCCTTTGCTGCTTCTCCATCTACCTTCTACTAGACCCAAAATGCCCATCATTTGGGACCATATACCGTATTTGAGGGTACAGGGAGGGTCCTGGTAATGAGACATTACATGCTGAAACCTTAGTCCCAGACTCACGGGAGGCCCTAGCTTTATGGTGAGGAAACCTTAGGGCAGGCAGTTGCTATAGGGGCCAAAAAATTACCAATATACTATTGTGGGGTTCCTTATTATTATTATAGTATAATGGGCCCCAAACCCTATTCTAATCATTAAGGCCCCTATATTCTCGCACCTTTTTGGATCCCTAAAGTAGCCCTTATAGATCCCTTTAAAGGAACCCCCATTCTACTTCTTAAGGCCCCAAAATTCATGGCCTTCGGGCTGAGGCTCCTTTTGTGCCAAGCGGCCAGGCAGTGGATCTGGCTGCGATATGGCACTGCCTACCGTGCGCTCTATACGCTCTATGAAATTACCTTTGCAGGACCGGGGCAAAGGGGTCAAGTCTTTCAACTGCCGGGTCGCGATGGTGTATGATGATGGTGTTGACGCCAATGCAGCCTACAAAAGAACAAGCTGCAATAGTTGGTTTGTGATCGTAGTCGTATCTGTAGTAGTTAGTCGTCGTCGTCGTGATAGTCGTCATCGTGGTCGTCCTCGGCGTAGTCGTCCGCGTCGTCGTAGTCGCTGACGTAGTAGTCGCCGCAGTCGCAGCAGCAGCAGCAGCAGCAGCAGCAGTAGCAGTAGCAGTAGCCGTAGCCGTAGCCGTAGCCGTAGCCGTAGCAGTAGCAGTAGCAGTAGCAGTAGCAGTAGCAGCAGCAGCAGCAGTAGTAGCAGTACCAGTAGTAGCAGTAGTAGCAGTAGTAGCAGTAGTAGCAGTAGTAGCACTAGCAGTAGCAGTAGCCGTAGCAGTAGCAGTAGCAGTACAGTAGCAGTAGGAACAGAGTAGTAGTTGTAGTAGTAGTAGTAGTAGTGTTAGTAGTAGTAGTAGTAGTAGTAGTAGTAGTGGTAGTGGTAGTGGTAGTGGTAGTGGTAGTGGTAGTGGTAGTGGTAGTGGTGGTTGTAGTAGTAGTAGTAGTAGAAGAAGTAGTAATTGCAGTAGCAGTAGCAGAAGCTGTAGCAGTAGCAGTCGTAGAAGTAGTAGCAGTAGCAGTAATAGTAGTAGTAGTAGTAGCAGTTGTAGTAGCAGTTGTAGTAGCAGTAGTAGTAGCAGTAGCAGTAGCAGTAGCAGTAGCAGTAGCAGTAGCAGTAGCAGTAGTAGAGTAGTAGTAGTAGTAGTAGTTGTAGTTGTAGTTGTAGTTGTAGTAGTAGTAGTAGTAGTAGTAGTAGTAGTAGTAGTAGTAGGAGTAGGAGTAGGAGTAGGAGTAGGAGTAGTAGTAGTAGTAGCAGTAGTAGTAGCAGTAGTCGTAGTAGTACTAGTACTAGTACTAGTACTAGTACTAGTACTAGCCTCTTGGAATACACCGCCACGTGGTGGAGGCGGGACGGGGTGTGTGGCTACACCTTAGTGCGAAGTATTCAAGATGTTACTGCTCCCCAAAGCAGCAAAGAAATGACAAGAAAAGCTGATGCAAGAGATCGAAGATCCACAGAGCCTCAAAGAAAAGAGATCAAGAAGTCAAAAAGCAATCATTGTGCCCAATGGGGCAGGGGCCACCGGACCCGAAGCCTCCTCTGCCTTTGCTTGCTGCCGTGCTGCTATGCTGATGGCGTGGGATATCCACACCATGAAGACGTGGGCAAACCGCGTCTAATTGATCCTGGAGATCACTGCACCTTGGATGCAACTCATCACCAGCCCATCGGGCTCCCTAATTCACTCCCCTCCCGCCGCGACGATGCCATGGCCAATGTCTCGCTCGTGGGCGGATGTGGTGCAGCTTCCCTTGGTCAGCTTGGCACCTTCACCTACTTTTTGAATGAGCAGGAGGTCTTAGCCTCTCGCTTGCATTCCAGTTCCTTGGCTCTAGTGTCGTACGGTCTCGCTGTTCCCGACGCTACTTGTCTTGTGGGCTTNGGCACCTTCACCTACTTTTTGAATGAGCAGGAGGTCTTAGCCTCTCGCTTGCATTCCAGTTCCTTGGCTCTAGTGTCGTACGGTCTCGCTGTTCCCGACGCTACTTGTCTTGTGGGCTTACCCACAACATGCCAGTTCCCGCACAGTCCGGATCTCAGAATGCAAGATGTGGGCATACCCATGTCTTGGTTTCTGAATGCCTTCACGACGACGACGACATGGGTGGGAGATCTCCTTGTTCTTGTCTCCATCCTCGTGGTCTTGGGTTGGGGGCTCTTCTTTTTGTGTCTGCGAGTGCCAGGCCGAAAGAGAAACAGAAAGAGAAGTAAGAAGAAACCGAAGCCTGTTTCACGAGTTAAACTACCGAAACCTTTGTTAGGGAAGAAAAAGAAGGTTGAAGAGTCTCAGAGCTGCCTACCGCGACAAACGGTGGGCCTTCGCCAACAAAAAGCTAAGCGCCTGGGTGCAAGGCAAAGGCGCCTCGGAGGTACAGGCCNGAGTCTCAGAGCTGCCTACCGCGACAAACGGTGGGCCTTCGCCAACAAAAAGCTAAGCGCCTGGGTGCAAGGCAAAGGCGCCTCGGAGGTACAGGCCAGAGCCTTAGCGGCCTGCCCGCTTAGCCAAGGACAGCTGCGGGCTTGTCGTCGGGATGACGAGTGTCGCCATCCCTCCACTCAGGAGCCCGCCTCAAGCGAGGAGCCTCAGTGGAAAAAGGGCCACGAGCTTCCTAGAGCTAGGAAGGCCCGTCGAACACGGCGCTCCCTGAGCTTCAAGTGTGTCTTGGCTCTGGCTGCAGTGCTCCTCTGCCGCGACCAGTTGGCGGTGGCTGCGGCCGTAGGAAAACCTCTCGACTTGTGTGCGACTCACCTGGCCGAACAAGATGTGGGCTGCACCCTGGCAGCCGCACACCGGACAGAGGATCGGAGAGGCAAGCAATCCGGGCCCAGAACCGGATAAGGAAATGCAACTGGCTTCCGCTCTGCTCGCTGTGCTCCAATCGTTCAAGGAACAGGTTGATCAGCGTAGCGTTCACACAGCGATGCAGGATCAGCGCAAGGATCCAGCGTCCAAAACCTTTGAGGCTACAGAAAGAGCCACAGGCCCTCAAGAAGTGTCGCTTGCTAGCAGACTGCNTGATCAGCGTAGCGTTCACACAGCGATGCAGGATCAGCGCAAGGATCCAGCGTCCAAAACCTTTGAGGCTACAGAAAGAGCCACAGGCCCTCAAGAAGTGTCGCTTGCTAGCAGACTGCTCTCGGTGCTTCAAGAAGCTTTAAAACAAGGTTGGTCAGACAGCAAGGTTGCTGAGAGGGTCGGTCAGAAGGTGCAGACTTGGATCTCCTCCAGGACCTCTCCGGGGGAGAAGGCCCCACGCAACCCGGCCGCTGGCTCGGTCCCTTCTAGTCGTCCCCGGCAGGTCACGCTTAAACCCGAAACCAAAGAGGACAAAACTCAGACCCCGAAACAACACAGATCTGAGGTCAAGCCCACCTTTGCTGTTGCTCTCAGCGCCGCCGAATGGGATCAAGCCCCTCAGGTCACATCCCTCTTCGCGGTGCGTAATGCCCTCGAGCAAGGTGACCAGTTGCCCGGGAACATCATGGTTACCCAGGACCCAAGACAGTGGTACGAGCTTAGAGATCTCTTCGCTGCACACGGTGTGCACGAGGAGTTTACCTTTGCNGGCCCTCAAGAAGTGTCGCTTGCTAGCAGACTGCTCTCGGTGCTTCAAGAAGCTTTAAAACAAGGTTGGTCAGACAGCAAGGTTGCTGAAAGGGTCTGTCAGAAGGTGCAGACTTGGATCTCCTCCAGGACCTCTCCGGGGGAGAAGGCCCCACGCAATCCGGCCGCTGGCTCGGTCCCTTCTAGTCGTCCCCGGCAGGTCACGCTTAAACCCGAAACCAAAGAGGACAAAACTCAGACCCCGAAACAACACAGATCTGAGGTCAAGCCACTTTTGCTGTTGCTCTCAGCGCTGCCGAATGGGATCAAGCCCCTCAAATCACATCCCTCTTCGCGGGCCCTCGAGCAAGGTGACCAGTTGCCCGGGAACATCATGGTTACCCAGGACCCAAGACAGTGGTACGAGCTTAGAGATCTCTTCGCTGCACACGGTGTGCACGAGGAGTTTACCTTTGCNGCCCTCGAGCAAGGTGACCAGTTGCCCGGGAACATCATGGTTACCCAGGACCCAAGACAGTGGTACGAGCTTAGAGATCTCTTCGCTGCACACGGTGTGCACGAGGAGTTTACCTTTGCGTGCCCAGCCTCTCCCCAATCCTTAGCCCCAGCCATTGCTGTTTGGTGGAGATCTCCTAAACAGTCCCAAAGGCCCAACAGAATCAAACTCGACATCCATCAAATGTCTGCTTCCCCAGGTCCCGAACCAAGGCCCCCTAACCAGGTGCCCATCAAGAGGACTTCGGAGAACGAGATCTGTACTCTCAGAGTCTCGGCGCCCGCGACGTTTCGAGCCTGCGTTCCGACACAGGGCAGCAAGGACTCGCCGCAAGTCGTGGTAGAGGAATGGGCGAGACTGCTTGACGTTCGCACCACGCCCCTCACGGGCGGACATTGGCAGTCCACTCAGGACCAGACTGGCGCAGTCCTGGTCGGGTACTTAAGAGTGCCTAAGGAGCTCGCGGAGAAGGCCGTCCGCCTCAGTGGATGCCGAGCTTTGTTCGCAACAATTGTCGCCAAGGGAGCCGGGCACGAACCCATCAGATGGATTGATAGAGATCGTAACNTGCCTAAGGAGCTCGCGGAGAAGGCCGTCCGCCTCAGTGGATGCCGAGCTTTGTTCGCAACAATTGTCGCCAAGGGAGCCGGGCACGAACCCATCAGATGGATTGATAGAGATCGTAACATGTCCGACGAAAACTACTATCGTTTCTGTCTGTCCCCGGCGGAGGCTCAGGGGAAACCCTTGATCTTTCGTACTGGAGGAGGTAAAAATTTGGGGATATTAGGAGCTGACGACGCTCTTCATACCCCTCGTCTCCGCACTTGGATAGTTCATGGAGCCCCAAAGGTCTGGGAGCAAGAGGACTTGCTCTCCTTTCTGAAAGCAAACAGTTGGAACCAGCCAGCAATCATCACTCGAAGGAAATCCTGGAGCAAAGGCAGTCCGCCGGAGTGGCTCTTCAGAGCCTTTGCCCCCACGGGAGCTTCTGATGATATTCATTTTGCATACGCTGACGAAGCCTGCTACGTCACTGTTGTTCCGGAGGGCCCCCGAGCGAAAAACAAGCTTAAGTCCTCCCCTGTCTCAGGTCTCAGAAAGAAATGGGTGGATGCGCAACATGAGCGTACCGCAGGACCCACCCAGATCGACTACGACTCCGACCTTGACTCGGCCAANAAAAACAAGCTTAAGTCCTCCCCTGTCTCAGGTCTCAGAAAGAAATGGGTGGATGCGCAACATGAGCGTACCGCAGGACCCACCCAGATCGACTACGACTCCGACCTTGACTCGGCCAACGCGGAAGGAGCTGACGAGAACGATCGTCTTTCAAGGCCAGTTCGAAGCGCTAAGGGCCTACGAGAGGGCAGAGAACGTTCCCGCTCCCCAGTCAAGGACCCCAAGCCCAAAAACTCACGACCCTTGCCGGGGCCTCCTGATCCGGATAGCATTCTCCTGAGAGACGCTTGCGGCTGGACCATCAAGGAGGCTGGAGGGGAGGGAGACTGCGGTTTCCGAGCCTGCGCTATGGCTATGGGAGCGGCCCAGTCCAAAACTTACTCAGCCGAAGAGGCGAAGCGGGAGGGAGCCAAACTTCGGCTCTACGCTATCGCTCACCTGCGTAAGCACAGTGAGTCATACCGTGTCTGGTTTGCTGTTGACACTGACGAATCGAGTCAAGCTTGGGCGGGTCACGACGCCCCTAAAGATTATGACTCCTTCGTGTCCACCCTGGCTCATGCGGGAGTGTGGATTGACAACTTGTCATTGACAGCCCTGGCCGAAAGGACAGGGGTCGCCATTGTCACGTGGGTTTGGGATGATTGCACTTCCACGTGGTACAGATCTGTTGCGGCGCCCTGGTTTAAGGATCAGGTGGCGCAATGCGCCAAGCGACTGAAACCCATTGTCTTGGTGCTCCGCGCCAAACACTATCGAGCTTTGATCCCGGATTCCGATGTTTCATGCCCGGAAGAATGGCTCCGTAAAACTGACTGGGTTCCAGCTCACGCCTTGAGAGGTGCAGGGAAATCCCTGTCTCTTCTCCCGTCTACCCCGGCCAAGTCCNCGGATTCCGATGTTTCATGCCCGGAAGAATGGCTCCGTAAAACTGACTGGGTTCCAGCTCACGCCTTGAGAGGTGCAGGGAAATCCCTGTCTCTTCTCCCGTCTACCCCGGCCAAGTCCTCACGAACGGGGAGAAGCCTCTCGGTGCTTAGTAGTACGCCTAAGCGAAGCTGTGCTGGTCTCTCGGTCCCCCCTTGCACACCTGGTCGGAGCTCAAAGGCTTCAAGCCGAAAGGGTTCTCAGCCCAAGGCCAACTCTTCGAGGTCACACGTCCAGGGCTCAGGAAAGCTGAGCTCTGCTCGCACTGCCTCTCTCAAGGCCCCCTCTTCAGTTGAGCGCTCTGTCCAAGTCAGCTGTGCTAAGCGCCCCAAACTTCAGTCCAGCAATGGTTGTCACGGTAATGCCCAAGNCTGGTATCTAGAAGTGAGCTGACTTCATCCCCTTGTCCCAATGCTGACGCCCCTCTCGCCCCCAAGGTCGCGTCAAGGATTTGGAAGGAGTGCAGAACCGCTGCTAGAGCTTCTCTCGCCCAGGACAAGAAAGCTCGGCTGAAGGAAAGAAGCTTGCCGTCGAGCCCGTGCTGCTCGTTGGGGCCACAGTTTGGACGAGCAAACTCCCGTTCCTCCGGCTAAGGGCGGCGCAGCCAGCTCTTGACTAGGGACCTCCGGTACGCTCCCCTTGCACATCGGGATGCGAGGGACCGGGGTAGGGGAAGCCTCCAACCCAGGGCCCCGCAGTTTGACCGACGATGAGCGTAGTACTTCCAGCGATCACGATCTTTACCCCCGAAGGCCTGCTCGCCTCCTCTCTTACAACATCGGCTCTCTCCATAGACATCTTGAGGAGGTCTTGTGCGTCGCTTCTGAACACCATGCTCAGTTCATCGCCTTGCAGGAAACAGGGGTCACTGAGAACCAGCTCCCTAGCCTCAGCCAACGTCTGAGACTTCGAGGGTGGAGCCTTTCGGCCATTCCGGCTAGAGCCCCCAAAGGGGGTGGCAGAGGAGGATTGGCGATCCTCGCAAGAGAGCCGCTCACCACTGAGGTTCTACATCAGGCTGTCAGCGAGGAAGGCCAGCTTCTTTCTGTCCAGGTTTTCGGCACCAAAGAGCCTTGGGTTATTCACTGCGGCTACCGCCGCCGGGCCATGGATGACAGTGGGCTGCTTCTTGAACTTTCTGCCTCCGTTTCGATCACTAGACATAGGCCCTGGGTTTTTGCTTGTGACTGGAACGACGACCCTCACGACAGCAGCTTACAAGCCACTTTGCAAGACATTGATGGCCGCGTCATTGCTACTAGCCNCGTTTCGATCACTAGACATAGGCCCTGGGTTTTTGCTTGTGACTGGAACGACGACCCTCACGACAGCAGCTTACAAGCCACTTTGCAAGACATTGATGGCCGCGTCATTGCTACTAGCCAGCATCAACGAAGCACTCGTCCTACTGACTCCGTCTGGACCCGTAGTGACATGAAGGCGGTGTCCCAATCCCTGCCCTTCATCTCCGATCATTCAGGTTCCCTCATTGAGCTCTCTGAGGTCCAGTCTCTTAGATCTCCTATGGCGTGGTGCCCCACACCGGTCCGAGCCTTATTGGAGATAGGCCAAATGGCACTCAGGAGCACTTACGCCGCTCTTGGGAAGCGGAAGCATGCCCCGACAGAGTCTGGCACTCGGCTGTCCAGGACCAGGATGTTGAACTACTCTGGTGTCTGTGGACCAAGGACGCGGAAGCCTACCTCTCAACACAAGGACTCTTGTCCAACAGAGCAGGCTCCAGGCCTCGGGGCTCTGCCCCCTCACTGAGTCCAGGGGCTTCCCCGAGAGGTCCCTCACAGTAGCAGTAGCAGTAGCAGTAGCAGCAGCAGCAGCAGTAGCAGTAGCAGTAGCAGTAGCAGTAGCAGTAGCAGTCGCAGCAGCAGCAGCAGTCGCAGCAGCAGTCGCAGCAGCAGTCGCAGCAGCAGCGCAGCAGCAGTCGCAG
>BGNK01000114.1:114698-246290 GCA_003297005.1 Symbiodinium sp. clade A Y106 | reverse complement strand
GTAGCCGTAGCCGTAGCCGTAGCCGTAGCCGTAGCAGTAGCAGTAGCATTAGCAGTAGCAGTAGCAGTAGCAGTAGTAGAGTAGTAGTAGTAGTAGTAGTAGTAGCAGCAGCAGCAGCAGGAGTAGTAGTAGTAGTAGTAGTACTAGTAGTACTAGTAGTAGTACTAGTAGTAGTACTAGTAGTAGTACTAGTAGTAGTACTAGTAGTCGTACTAGTAGTAGTAACAGTAGTAACAGTAGTGACAGAAGTACCAGTAGTAATAGCAAAAGTAGTCGTCGTCGTGGTCGCGGTCGTGCTCGTGGCAGTTTTCGCGCACGTCGAACGCCGGTTTCCTTACTTTGGTACATTTCGGATTTCCATTCTGTTCGTTTGTCGCAAGGTGCCCTCAGCTCATAATTCCACTTTTGCTGCTCGTAATGCCTACCACTGTCGTCCAGAGTTAGTGGCTGACCGATAACACCAACGACAAAAGCGCGCTTTGCACAATGACGAGCGTTGCCAAGAATTTGATGGCCTGCTCGTCCGTCATCTTGCCTTAAACCAGATGTTTCAATCGTGGACATGCAAGGACTTTTCTAGTAGCGCTTGTGCCCGGAGCCTCGCTCACTGTCATTGCTTTTGTCCCCAGCTTTTGCTGTCCGTGTGCCCGTCGCCACCAGAAATGGCGCACATCCTGCCTTGTTCGAACTCTACCCATCGTCTCCATTGTAGTTCCTTTTTGGTTAACTTATAGGATTATGTCCGTCTCTTGTTCTAGCTCTAGTCAGATCGCAAGTGGCCCGAAATAGGATAAACATGGGAAAAGCATAGGAATCCTGGGTGTTGGGAAACAGAGATAAAATAGGAGAAAAATGAGAAAAAGACATGAGAACGTAGAACCCCGGCCCGCCTACCCGTCCCCTTTCCACCCTGGCCCTGCGTTTTTCTCATTTTGCTTATGTTTTTTTCTCCTACGTTTCCGATTGTTCCTATTTTATTCCTATTCTTCACTATATTATTCCCATTTTTCTTTATTTTCACCATATCCTTTTCATTTTTTACATATGTTTCGTATTTGTGTTATTCTTAGTTTTCAATTTTCAACTTTGTTTTTCTGATGTTTCCTATTTCATGCAAACCTGCAGTTTCTGTTTTTCTTCCAAATCGTGTTTTTGGGGTTCTCTAGGATTAGTTAGTTACCACTATTGAGTCAGACATAATGATAGGATTGTAAATCTAGAATTGGTTGAACCAAAACACGAACCACAATGGAGACTATAAGTAGGCCCGGAAGTCTCGCACATTGGGTCAGGCAACTGGCCCACGAACGTGAGACCGGTGCTGGAGAAGGTCAGTCATGTGTATGCCTTCGAGCAGCAAGTTATACGCAGTAATATCCCAACAGCTTGCCGACCTGTGGACAACTAGACCTCTACATCCCGAAGCAAGCTTCGCAATCAGCATTTCACGGACATTAAAACTCACTACACCTACCATCAATACCCATGCACGGCCCAACCTCAAAAGTAACGTCACGACAACTCCCCTAGCGGGGCCCTAGCACCATGCAGCCTCACAGCCGAAGCCGAGCTGTCAGATTAAGCTTCAAGTGGGTGGTGGCAAGTCAAGCTTCGAGATTGGAGAACTGGAGGAATGGTTTTTCAGTTTCAGAACATGCTTTTCTCAGCATAGTTTCGGTGAGATGGGGACTCGTAAGCCATTATGCGACAACTACAAGAGTAGGTCGGGCATAGGAGCGTATACAGACGAGCCGCCAAAACAAATTCTGTGTAAGTCGCAGTATGTATCATGACGGGGTTCGATGGCCTTTTAGGACGATCCCCGAACATAGATAAACCTGCTTGGAGGTTGTTGGGTAGTTCTAAGTAGGGTTATAAGTTCCCCAATAGGAGTTATAACTATAGTTCACCTACTTATAACCCCTCTTATAACTACCCATGAACCTCCAAGTACATACTGGCACAAATCAGGCAAAACGCCGAAGGGCCGACCCAGCATTGTACGTGCAGAGAGAGATGTGTCGCGACACCCTGCAGGCCTTCCCTTAACCCTAATCCATCCTAACCCCTTGCATCTTCAGAGCGCATCAGAGAATCAGAGTTTGGCGTCGCGTCTAAGAAGGGCTTGGAAGCATTCCTGGTGTTCGGATCAACGGCATATTCACGGCTGGCACCAACACACCTCCGTGTGAGATACATTCGCCTGTCGAGTCAATGCGCATGGGCTGACATGAATATAGCGGCATTGCAGTCTTTCAGCCGTGAGCAGGCCCTAAAGGGACTTAAGCTCGAAGCTTCTCAGCACAGCCGCTCTATGCCCGCAGCCAGATGACGAGAGGACCATGCCGTTGATGAGGGTTGTTCTGGGGAGACGGCTTGTTCTCGTTGTAGAAACAGTGGAGCAAGTTTCGAAAGGGTGTAGTAATACCACATCCTGCCTTTACACGAATCCCGCACCTGCGTGGGCTCTGTCGGTGTCTATCCCCACATCCTGAATTGCTTGAGTCGATTCGGTGTACGATGTCGCAGTGCATCACTGGTTGCAATGCCAGGGTGCTGAATCCCTCAGCTCCAATTTGAAAAAGTTTCTGACTGAGGTGATCTTCTTCGTTCTCTATGTCACGGTCATCGTGTTCGCAGTGATAAGAGCATCTATGACAGCGTTCAAGATGCTTCATGAAGTAATGGTATTCCCTTATAGTCCTGCTGGGGTGATACCATGAAATGATTCCCCCATAGCCCCTCTGCTCCCTAACAGGAGGGTTGAAGGTCTGTCTAAACTTGAGCCCGGACCTGGGGGTCTTTAAGCTTTCGCGCTGAAGAGCCCGGGGAAACGAGAGGTAACCTTGGAGCTGCCGTGCCAAAGTAGCCTACTTTAGGGCCCCCAAAAGGCACGTAAGCAAAAATAAGGATAGGGATATCCCATATAACCCCCCTCTAAATGAAGCCCAATAAGCTAGGGATATCCCTGTAATAAAATGCTTATGCTTATGTGCTTTTTGGGTCCCTAATACTTGGGGCTCTCCTACTAGCCCTCCTGCTGGCCTCCAACTGCCCGAGCAACTGTTGGGGTCAGGGGCTGGGATGGTGTTTAAGGCTTTGCATCTACAGCCAAACAAGACAAACTGTAAGAAGCCCTGTTGTCCGGGCCACTCAAGCCCTACAGCTCTTGCGGCCTTGCAAACAAAAAAGGTCATTACGGCCCCACGGGTACCTGCACTACAACGGCATATATATATAGATGTATATACATATATATACATATATATATACATATATATATATACATACATAATACGGTTGTCGTCGTCAACAACACTACTACCAAAAAAGGTCATTACGGCCATCTTTCTCAAAGACACCTTGGACGCTGCCCACAACGACGCCGAGAACCTCATTCTGGACAAGATGAGGAAGAAGGCCCCCTGGTTTGCAGGGCCTTACACGGGTTACTAGGGTTTAGGGTTTAGGGTACTACGGTTGATGGACAAAATCCTGCATGACCCTAAGGACCCTAAACTATGGGAATTATGGTATATTCCTTATTATGGGTAGTGCAGGATTTTGTCCATCAACCGTAGGGTCTTGGGATGATGCCTTTTGTAAGGCCTAGTTTGTAGTAGCTGTGGTTGCGAAGAGCGCGAGTCGCTGTAATAGTGCTCGTGGTTCCTCAGTCGGGGCACCACTGGTTGCTTGAAGTGTTTCTATTTTGTGTGGGGTTCGTCAAGAGGGTGTTCGGTTTATACGTTGCACTGGCTTTGCCAGGCTTCATGTTTTGGAAATTTGGATGCTGCCACCATCTGCCACTTAGTCTGGTTTCTCTATACCCATACCCCAAAACTTCTGAACCGCTAAACCTTAACCTCTACACCTTAAACCGCTGTGATGCGGTAGTAAACTGGACTCATGAAGCCGTGCCTGCCCCGTGCGAGTGTGCGTGTCGAAACCGCTTTGATGAGAATCGCCAACTTGACATCACCGCACAGCCTTGAAGCATTCAAGGAGCCCAGTCCATGCGTGTCGTCCCCGAAGGATGCCCTTAAAGGAGATCCTTGAACGCGACCCTTAACAGGAGCCCCGACAGTTCAACTTATGCAAGCATCGAAGCCTCCTCGTTCAGGCCGAGTACGTCGGCAAGCTGGAGGCAGTTTTTCAAGCCATCGACAAGTGCGGCGATGGCATGATCTCAGAAGAGAGGCGACGCTCTCTTTCGGCGACCCTAAACATCCCTAAGCCCCACTGGCTGACCGTTGTGGTAGGCTTTGAATTCCTTGAGCTTACACACAATTTAACTTATAGTCTCCAAAGAAATCAGTCTCTGTGTTTGTTCATGTAGAGCCCAAGATAATATTTCAAACATTATTTTCATTTTGGTTCCAAGGGGGGGGGGTATAGTTTATGGGGCTTCGAGCCCCTGGAGCTTAAAGACAATTTAGCTGAAGAACCCTCAGGCCCTAAACCCTAAACTCCTAAACCCTATCCCCCAAACTCCTAAACCCTATACCCTAAACCCCTAAACAAAGCCTCTCTCGAGGCTGACGGAGATTCTTTCGAACCCAAAGGCCGGATCCTGTGGAGCTTTGGGTTTCGCGCTTCAGGTTCGTAGGGTTGGCTGAAGGGATTCAGGGCTTGGGTTTAGGGTGTAGGGGTTTAGGGTTTGGGTTTAGGGTTTAGGGTTTAGGGTTTAATGCATTGCAGTCCCTGATGAACAAAAGGTTGTAGCGTTTCTGCTTTTAAGCCGAGTTGGGAGGTCCGAGTTAGGATTTGGGGTGTAGACTTTCGAAGGATAAGGGGTTTCAGTGTGCAGGTTATGTTACAGTGACAGGGTCTTACTGAGGCTGACCCGAATCGGGGGCACCTACCGTGCTCTACCCAGGACGCCCCTAACCCGTAAACCCTAGCACGGGTGTGTGTGCGGCAAGCATAAATACCAATACAAATTTTGATGTTTGCTAGGGGCCTCAATAAATACCAATACTATTTATGGGGGTCCTTGCTATACTTAGGGTATATTATAATATGATTTGCGCCGAAATCCTATTTTAGTTATCGAGACCCCTATGTTATCCCATCATGACATGGCTGTCTGATGGGAAGAGCTGAGGCAAGCGCGAATACCCAAAGGTCCACCACATTGTTATTGATCTCTGTGTAGATTTCATGCTTCTGAATGACACCCGGTTTCAGTTCCTCTGGCTCTTCCGATCCTAAGCCAGTCCTTCAATTATAGTGCCGATAGTACCTTGCTAGAACGTTAGGTAACCTTCTAGAAGCGAAAGCGAACCTTACAGTGACCGGTTTGGGACAATGAACTGCTTCTTTCGTTAGCCGCTCCTCGGGTTCCGGGTAGGAATGCTGAGAGTTTCGGATCAGGGCAAGAGTAACAAAGGTATAGAGCTGTATTGGTTCTATAGCGGTACTATATCGGGTTTGGAGTCTAGCATTTCTGGTTCGGGGCTTGGATGCATATGGTCATAGTAGCTGTCGCAACCGGTCATGGCCCAGATCACTGCTATAGTTGTTACACCGTCTTTGCTCCGCCACTGTTCGAAAACATGCCTGCTCGAAAACGGTATATACCGTGAACCCTCAACCCTGAACCTCGTGCAAAAACCAGTCCCGACTTTCGATCGCAGACTGTGAGGTTGCGGCTTATTTTCAGACACTAGAGCTGGATGTGCACGAGAGCAGAGCTTTGTTCCACATCTTGGACAACGGCTGCTTGACCTCCAGTGGGGGCTGGGGATTTCTCGAACTTCGGGACTTGCCTCGTTGCAGGCATTGAGGTGGCCGAGTGATTACACGGCAGAACGCCAGGCAAAGTGATTGAAAGTCATGCGTATCGCTTCCAGCACTCTTCTGGCCTTCCGCTGTGAGTGTGAGTCGGTACTAGTACAGCACAGACAAATTCCTCATGCCAAGCCCAGGTGACGGCGAGGTGGGGTCAGCTACCAGGGCGTTTCAGGGGCATAGTGGTGGAATGGACTTGGTGGCTGGCACAGCCTGTGTAGCTAAGTAGCAAAAGCCTGCACCACTTGCTAGGCCTCACACAGAGAGTGAGACCCGTCTAAGGGTTGACGTGCAGCTATAGGCTTCAGTGAGTTTCAGCTGGTAAGGTCCAGTATACACCCTGTAGCTCGGAACTCGCTAGGGTCAGCTTGGACTGGTAGTGGGAGTTTTATCCAGAGACTCCAATATCCCGTAATTCAGGGATATACCTTAAATAAAAGGAAGGATCCTTAATATGATTTGAAGAATATTCCTTAATTAAGGGAAACAGGAGTCTGGGTAAGCTCTGACAGAGCCTCGGGTCTCACAAAGCTCTTTAATTGCCGATCTGCGACCTGCGAACCTTGCCTGCGCCTGAGCCTGAACCGTAAACCATACCCTGCAATGCGGGCTTCGTCCTTGCTAGGTAGGAAGGGAAAAATCCCATAGCCCTAATGCTTGAGATCAAAACCTGAGAAGGTGACTCGGGAAGAGTTTATCGACGGAATCCTACGATGCAAAGGTGGTGCCAGAGCTATCGATGCTTGCCTTTTTTCAACTTGGAGTCTTCGTTTGGTCGTATTGGTAGCTATTTTTCGGCATTGCTCCGGGCCACATGCAAAACCTCAGCCAGTTGCTTGTGACTTTGGGCAGAAAGGGCAGGAGTCGCTGCTCCTCCCAAGGAGCCCAATACCCTTCAATCAAGGAGTATCTCTCAAGGTACGTGGGGGCTGATTATTGTGACTTAGGGTATTTAAGTGCGTATTTCAGGCGAGGTGCTAAGTAGCGGAGTGAGTAGACTTCACGTGTTTTGGGGTGATATAGCCCCCTATAGAACTGAAGTGTACACTTTTTTTGGGGGCCTGTGAACCCACCCTGAATCCTAAACCCTAAACCCCAAATGAGACTCATGAAGCCGTGCCTGCATTGTGCGAGTGTGCGAGTCGAAACCCTAAATTAAGCACGAATCGAGAAGGGGAAAAAAACTAAGCTACGGGCATAGTCTTTCATGAAGGGGTCTTGGGCTCTCTGGGTTGTCCGATCTTGCTGAAACGCGGGTCGGTGGCGGCTGCCCAGTTCGCAGAGTCATAGAAGAGTCGCAGGACCTGGGTTGGCGACCTTCAACCTCTTCCGGTATATATATATATATATACACACATACACACGCACAAAAACACACACACACACAGCCTGCATACATGCATTATACTGTATTCATGTTGAAACCTGTATATATGTGTATATGTATATATTTATACGTAGATATATATATATATACACATATATATATATATATATATGCGGAGCGTGCAGTATATACATATCTATATAGACAGATGCATAGATAGATGAGTAATTGCATGGATAGATAGGTAGGTTCAGATAGATAGGTATTTTGTTCTGCTGGGCTAGGTACTCAGCCGCTAAGGAATCACCGTTCTGAGACCGGGTCTCAGGCTTCGGGTTCAGGGCTTGGGTTGGGGGGTAGTTGTTTAAGAGAAGTAGGGTTTGGGGTTTAGGGTTTTGGGGTTTAGGGTTTAGGGTACAGGGCCGGCGACTTGATCCCTGCTTGATCCCTGCTTCACTTACCTTCGCTCGTTGCCCACGAAAAGCGGCTAGAAGTATCCCACCCGACCTGAGATCCCACTCTCCATTCCTACAAGCTCGTAGTACCGTGTGGAGCGAGGGCAGCTTTGAGCCTAGGACCAGATCCAGATGCATGCGGATCTGCGGCAGTTGGACAAGAAAGTCGTGAAGCTTGCAGCTGATCCTCAAAGAAGGGCTGGAGGGAAACAAAAACCGAGCCGAGCCCGAAGCTACAAGCACCCCGAAATCCCCCGAAATCCTTAAAAGCTCGACACCCGAAATCCTAAACTAAACCTGAAAGCAAAAGCCAGAACGTTGGAGCATCATTGTCTTCGTGCACTGGAGGTACGGCCTAGGGAATCCCAGCACCAAAGAGACTTCCGGCACACTATAGGGGCCCTAAGTATTAGAATAGGGTTTTCGTGTATATTCTACTTTAATTGTCAGAAGGAACCACCAAAATAGTATTGGCAATTATTTAGGCCCCCATAGTAGGCTCCGATTGCTGTCATGTCCGCCCTGAGCCGAAGATCTGGGTTTTCTAGCCGGGTAGAGCTGTAGATTATCCTAGTAGTCTAGGTTCCTGAGTAGTACCCTTTTGCCCTTCATTTTCTAGGGTCCCCTTATCAAAACCGAATATTAAGAAAAAAGGGTACCCTTGTCAAAAAGGGGCTACTCCGGAACCTAGTAGTAGAGTAGATTACCTTTAACTTCTTTGGGGTACTATACTCCAAAATATACTCCCAAAGGTCAACCTTTCGTTCTTCAGGATACCGGACAAGTACGTTCTAAACCCAAAGCCCCAAGCCCTACCTGTAGGCGAAAAGACCTACCTTTCCGGGGTTCCTTTTTATGGATTCTATATCTAGTTCCTTAAGGTAGGTTTTTCGGCTACAGGTACACCTAAACCCTAAACCCTAGTCAAAGTCTTCAGGCCCCTTCAAGAAATCTGGGGTCTCGGATGAGTTTGCAGTTTCTCCTTCTGAGGGCTTATATGCCTGTATCAAGAAATCGGATCCTTCTACATGCTTATTGTTGTGATATTGTCGTTTGTCGGGAAACGGAGGATGTCATGGTAAGGTTTCCATTAAATGGCCGTGAGCTGTCATGGCACTTGACAGTTTGGGGAGCGTTCCTCCTGCCAAATCGATACATCCTACATCCTTTGTCAAGCAGGGTGCCCTGAACCCGAAACCTAATGCCCTGCAGCCAAGGTAAAGTCCTTGCAGAAGTCGGATGTCATCAAGGGGAAGCGTCAGAGTCTTTCGCCTTCAAAAGAGGGGTTTCTTCTCCGCAGATCGTAAATGCACACCTGAAGCCACCAGGCTTCAACCCTCCAGAAACCCGGCTAGTGTACCTGAAACCAGTGAGTGTTCCATGTTCCAAGCCAAGTGCGCCCGTGCCTGGGAGTTGAATCGCAAGGTCGAGAAGGTTCAAAGGTTCTGCAAGCGGGTGTTTTGGACCCTGACACCATCCGAAGGGTTCTGCAGAACAGGCAACTGCTCAGTGCACAACCCTCGTTGGTTTTTGATCAGACGAGAAAGATGAAGCGCATGGCCCATGAACTCAGGGTTCGACTGGTAGGAACAGTTCTTTCATAACTTATAGTTGTTTTAGCCTCTAAGATAGTCCGCATGATCAGAAATATCAGAATAAAACGTACGTACACCAACAGTCTTGCCTGCCAGTCTGATTCCCAGTCGGTTGGCAAAAGGGCTTCAACCACCACTTCAGCCCAAGCTTTTCACCTCAAACCCAACCTGCAGAATCTTAATGCCTGGTACTTTAACACCTGGCCGCAAACAGGCAGGCTTGAAGCCGGTACCCTACATAACCCTGACCTACATCCTCAACCTTTAACGGTCAAACTGTGTCGAACCATCGTCTCACCACCTCCCTAAACAGTGAAGAGCCCCCAATAGAATCCGTTAAGCCAAGACCCTAATACCCTGAACAGGAAGTGACATTCCCTAAAGCAAAAGCAAAAGTGCGCCACTAGGTGTGCGTGGCGAGCTGAAGCGAGCGCAGCACCTGAAGGCGCGCCGTGCCGTGGGTTCTGGGATTAGGGTTGGAGGGTTCATTCTATACAAGGACTCAGAGCAGGCCCTGATTCCGTTTTTTAGGATTTAGGTTCAATTCTCTTATAAGCACCCTCTTTATTCCTAGGTTATTTTTGGGTCTAGTATATCAGGGTCCTCTATTTGAGTGTACGGGTCTCGGTTTCAGGTTATGAAGAAAGATCCAAGGGTGTTGGGATTTTTTTCGGTCTTCAGGGGTTTGGAGGTTTCGGTCGTCAGGGTTTAAAAGCTTCAGGGTTTGCAGGTTTAAGGTTTTTTGGGGTTTAGGGTTTAGGGTTTATTTTTGGGGGGAACAGCTGACCAGTACTGGGCTTTCCTGATGGCGTGCCTGGTTTGGATTTTTCTCCTTTCTGCAGCATTTTCTGGCTGAGCCTTAAGTTTACTCTTATGGTAATGCTTGACAGGGACCCGAAAACCTGGAATTACTCCCTTTCAAGGAGTGGGCCATAGATTGCTTTTGCTCCGAAGCCTTCAGCCCTATCCCTCAGAATCAGAAAGACCCGAAGGGGAGCCTCCCACGCAAGCATATAGACATACCGACCGCAACGGAGAAGATCAGCATGAACCTAGAGCACGGCTTGCAAGCGCCACTTGAAAAGCGTAGTGAATATCACCAAAATCTAGTCATGATGGCCCTTATGATGACATCTCTCGTTGTATGTCGAAGAAGACATGTCACTTATTTTTGATTTTATCTCTTTCAGTTTCAACCCTAAAGCTCTCGTGTGGCTTTTCCCTTCTTGCGTTGAAAAAATAAACGTTTTTGGTTTATATCTTCGGATTGCTTTGCTTTTCAAAGTGTCAAATTCGGGCTTCTTATACGTGGAGACTGGGTTTAGGTTTGACTCGTGGGTGGTTGTCAAAATTAGGGTCCCTGTTGGGGTACCCTGAATAATAGGTGCCGTACTATATTCGGGACCCAAAAAGGGACCATAATTTTGACAACCACCCAAGTGTTAAGGGGTTTTGTGACAGAATCCGACGATCTGAGCTGCACTTGGGCACCTTCGTTTCCGAAGCTCACCTGGAGTGTCGAGGTTGCCAGAGCCCCGACATATCCAAACCTCGCTTGGAGGTTCATGGGTAGTTATAAGTGGGTTATAAGTAGGGTATCTATAGCTATAAGCCCTATTAGGGGACTTATAACCCTACTTATAACTGCCCATGAACCTCCAAGCAGTCAACGAAACTCAATACTGAGAGTAGGCGGAATTATGTTACACTGTGACGCTACCCATAGACCCTAAACCTAAACCCGAAACCCTAAGAGCATTCCTACCTCTATCTCTCTGAGCTCAAACCCCCTAACCCGTGATGGAGGTCTTCCACTTTGGTGCGGGGTAGCGCCAGCTGCATTCCAGGAAATCGAAATTATGGCTTACTAGGGGGTTCAGGGTTTGGGTTGGACCTTGACCGCGTAGGTGGTCTGGCCACGTTTACTTCAAATACCTCACGCGGCCAACAAAGGGTTTAGGTTTGTATAATCATGCTAAGGAAACGATCGGCAATTACTCAGCTTCCTTTATGAATGCATCGCATCTGGAGTTAGGCTTTAGGGCTTGGCGGCGAAGCAAAAAAGGCTTTAGGGCTTGAAGCACGATCCATGAGGGATGTCGCCTTGAAGGGAACTTCCATGTAAAAACACGAGCCAAAAAGATGCCAACCCTATTCACCGAAGCACCACGAACTTCAACTCTTAGGCCTCATGAGAACCCTAAACCCGAAACCCCAAACCCTAAAACCTAAACTAGAGCTTCCCGGTGCGAAGATTCAGGGCTCTTCTTCGAACCTTCTTCTGGTGTGCAAAAGCTGCTTCCACTCTGTCTCGCATCGCTACGATTAGCTTCCTTAGTAGTGGAGTAGGTAACCTTTAAGCTTCTTGGGATACTATAACCCCTACATGGGAGTTTCCGAAAATTAGGGGTACCTTATTTTGGGGTCCTTATAATAAGGATCCTACTATTTAGGGTACTATATTAGGGTCCCCTATTTTCGGAAACTCCCACATGATTACATAATCCCAAAGGTCCCTAAAGTCCGTAAGGGTACTGGACAAGTAAGACAGCGTAAACTCTGACTTCTCTCACCGTGTGCTCCGGAGCTAGAAAGGACAAGCGTTGGGTTGCAGGTTTCAGAGTTTAGGATCAGGAGATAGTGAAAGTTGTGGTTCTGCTGTGGCATCAGCCCTGCAGCCTTAGCCAAGATGGTCATTCAACGGGTTGTAGTATCCCTTTTGCTCGCAGTTTTCCCTCCCTGGACAAGACTCAGGCAGTCCAAAAGCTTCCATCCGCTTGCGTAGACGCCTGATGCCAAAATATATATCAGAGGCGGCTCGACACCCAGGACTACGCGGTAATCGACCCCTTGTGATGCATTGTCATATGGATCATCGGGTCGGTGCAGGGTAGGGCTTAGAAAAAGTGTGCCTTCGGTTTCCTCAGCATTGCAACCGCGATCATACATGTCCGTTGGTTTTTGTCTGGACTCACATAGACCCATCCACCCATCCACCCACCCACCCACCCGCNCACCCACCCATACATATGTGTATAGATGCATAGGCCGCATAGGTACATGAGTGGATACGTACATGCATAACACACACATGCATGCATGCATGCATGCATGCATGCATGCATGCATACATACGTACATACATGTTTGCACACGTGCGCACACAAACACAGACAGACAGACAGACAGACAGACACACACACACACACACAAACATGCCCACACACATACATAAATGCATACATCCATACATTCATACATCCACACATCCGTCCATACGTTCGTACTTGCACAGACGCATACACGCCCACAAACCGACGGACATACACACACATACATCCGAACATACAAACAGTATACAAACAAGCGCGCACACACACATTAATACATGTACTTATTTATATATATATATATATGTGTGTGTGTATATATATACATATGTACATACATACATACAAACATACATATGGGTTTGTAGATATGCATGCCCATGCCCCTACATGCGTTTCTTTTTGTTTTTGTGTAGAAGTTGTGCCTGCGTGTGTGCGTTTGGACAACTGGGTGAACAGACACGACATGCACCCAGGCATCCAGGCAACTGTGTACGTCTGTCGTCCATATACACCATAGTTGCCCGACTTTTTCATCTGCCTCCTTGTGTAATTGTTGACGTTCCAGGTCTTGGGTGGCGAAGGGAATGCTTTCCCCGCCACTGAGCACATGTCGTTTGAATTTTTTGATAGCACCGACAGGATTTGGGTGATCGTCCGTCCCATGCTGCCTTTAGAATTCAAAAAATGCAATGTATGCGGAGCCAGGCACAATTAGAGTCGAGGACGTTTTGTGAATCTTTGACAACACATGCCGGGTCTAGAGGGGATGCTGACGTGGACACATCTGGCAGCGGATGGGATTAAACGGCACCTGAAGTGAAGCGTTCCCTATGCACAGGTTTCTTGGGCTCCCCAAAATGGGTCGGGCCCGTCGCTGTGTTTTCCATCATCCTGTGCCTGTGCCGGTTCTGAACAGAGTGATGCTCAACCGTTCCCTGGCGGGTGCCATGTAAGACAATCCGAAACCCAAGCCCCGTGTCCGAACAGTAGCTTCGCCAGTTTCCCTAAACCTCAAACCCTATACCATCCCATACCCTAGACCCTGAACCCTAAACCCTACCCATAGTTTGCACTTCCTGAGGTGTTGGGCAACTTGCAGTCACTTCTTTCAGACATTCCTGAAGGAATGTCCTTCGCCCTCGTTTCCAGCGGAGATGACTCCTACCCTCCCTAACCGCTTTGAGCTTCTGTACTGTAGCTGTGGCATCCTTGGAAGTATATTGAGGGTTGCTCCTCACACGATTTTGTGTCTCTAGGTGGCGATCATTGGTGCTTGAGACGGATTCTGGGGATGTGGCGATGTGTTGGAGAGGAGCTATTATAAGTCCCCGAATATGCGTCATAGCAATAGCTACCGTGCTTATAACCCCCGCATATAACTACCAATGAGTTACCCTACTTATAACCCCTGCTTATAACTACCCATGAACCTCAAAGTTTAGCGGTTAGCGCCTGCTAACTCGAAGGGGCTTTGGCGGTTTTGGGGTTTACGGGTTGGGGTGGCTCAGTGTTGGTCGAGATGCAGTCAAGGCCCGTGTTTGTTTGTTTTGACGAATCTAAAGGGCACGACAGCCAAGTTGCACAGCAAAAGCAACACAAACCTAATAGGTGTGAATAGTTAAAGACGATTAAAGTAGGAACTTTTATTTTTCGGGTTCCCCTTCATTTTTGGTAGAACAAACTCCGAAAACCTATTTTCCATCACCCCAAGCGAGGACCCCAGTTCCTAAGCAAGCAAATGTTAACCCGAAAGTCGTAGGGATTAGGGTTTGAGGGTTTAGGGTTTGAGGGTTTAGGGTTTAGGGTTTGAGGGTTGTGAGAAACAGAGGTTCCGCTCATCCGGAGGGGGGGAGGATACTGCGACAGAACCTCAGACCGCGCGGTGCGATGCTGCCGTGGGGTTTCCGTGGGTTTGCAGCTCCAAATCAGATGTGCACAAAGAAGCGTTCTTCTGTTTCTGTTCACGGGTTCTTTGCTTCGGGTCTAGGGCTTGGGCAGCGGAGTTGGGCGCCGATGCCTTGCACCATACATAAGACCCGGGAATTTTCTGAGTGTGCTGCTTTGAGACGCATAAGGTCAAAGCTGAATGTTTGGATTTTGCGAATTGAAGTTCTGAGTCTACATCTCAAGTCAAGGCTCCGGGCGGTGTTCAGGATTTGGATTTTCAGTTTCGGGCCTAGGGTGAGCATGCGCTGTGTGCCTGCCCAACGACGCCCCTTGGCTCACAGGTCAACAATAAATCAAGGGGACCCAGCCATCGTTATAATATAGCAAAGGCACTGCTGCTTCCCAGGGCCCAAAATACACCAGTCGTACTCGGGACCCATCTATGTCTCAAGGGGTCTTCCTTACTGAAGGATCCTGCAACACAATAAGACAATCAACAACCCCATAATGCCCTAGCATAGAGGTCGGAATCATACTCATCATGTCCCATTATAGTCCCTCTGACGTCCCCATACATTTCCATTATAGAATGCACTTATAAACCCTGTTCGATTTATTCAGGCTGCTATACTAACTATCTAACGGGGTCTGGAGCACTTGCACCACGCGCCCTCTGCGGGACTACGCGGGCCGGACCGCTCTGTGCGGTTTGGGGCCATGGAGGCCTCGTTGGGTTTGGCACTGGGGCTCTTTGCAGGTTCCACCCCTGATTGGGCCTAAGAGGATGTTGTTTACGAGTATCTTACTTGTAGTAGCTCGTCGAGTACACGTTACACTGTTGGGGATAATCTAATCTCCTATAGAACTGAAAGTCGACACTTCTGGGGGCCTATGAACTCAGCAACGAAGATATATAGTTTTAAAGGCTTTGAAGGGCCAACCTAGAGAAGTGCTCTGTACCAGTTTCTAGCAGGCTTATGGTTCAAGCCTACTTAACCCGAAATAAACTACCTTTTTAAGGACATATATAAGGATCTCATAATAGGGAGCCCTAAAAAGGCCCAAATAACCTACCTTTTTCAGGACATATATAAGGATATCATAATATAACCTAACTCTTTTAAGACATATAGAAGGATATCAGAATAGGGAACCCTAAAAAGGCAGGTTTTATAGGGTCCAGGTAAAGCTTAGACCTTTGAGTTTCTGGCCTTGGGCTTTCGTTTAAAAATTTGGGTTCGGAGTCCTTTAGGGCCGTTACTAAGACCCTAAACCCTAAACCCTAAAGGACCTCCCCCCCTCCCCTTCCCCAGAGCAGCCCTAGACCCCGAAACCCTTGTAGAACCTTTCAAGACTTAGACTCTATAGACTGTTAGATCCCTTAACGACCCCCCAATAGATCCCTTAAACGCCCTCTATAGCCTCCATAGACTATTAGATCCCTTAAAGACCCCCTAATGGATCCCTTAAGCATCCTTCGACGCTTTCCGAGGCCATGCTGCCTTTCCCGGAGAGGTTGGCCCGACTCGCAGCCCAGTGGCTCGGACTCACTTCTTGTCATCAGCCCCCTTTAGGGGTTCCTTTAAGGATTCCGTTCAGGGGATCCTTTAAGGAGACTTTAGGGGTTCCTTTAAGGATACTGTAGGGGTTCCTTTAAGGGTTCCTTTAGGGGATCCGGTAAGGGTTCCTTTAAGGATCCTTTAAGGGTTCCTTTAGGGGTTCCTTTACGTGTTCCTTTAAGGGTTCGTTTAAGGATTCCTTTAGGGATCCTTTAAGGGTTCCTTTAAGGGTTCCGTTAAGGTGACTTAGGGATGTCGGGTTTCTGGGAGTCTTATATCGGGTTTTGTTTCGGCTGAGAGGCTCAAGTGCCGATACATTGGAAGAATTGGAAGCCTCCTGTATCTGCACTGCAAGACGAAGGCTAACCGTAGGACAGGAGGGGATGAAGCCCCTCGATCCTTAAAGGTTATGCAGAGAGTGCAGTACTAATTTCGCAGCAAGTTGTGATGATGGCTGCCTTCAAAATGAGATCCCACGTTTCAGTTGACGAGCATCCACGGCCACAGTGCCCTTGATATGAGAATTACGAGAAGTACAACAAAGCCAACCAGTGCCAGTACTACCACGAAGTCTGTCTTGATGTGCTCCGCTGGATAGATTTCGCTATAGGTTGCTTCAGTTTGGCTTGCGTTACCGCAGTCAGTTCAGCTGTCACCGTGCCGTGTTACCATGATGCTGACTGCAGCATCTCTGTCGCATATTGCGAAAAGCCATAACCAACATATGAATAAATGCTGTGCTGAAACTCATGATGGCTATAGAGTACCGGTGCTACAGTACCAGTATGACTTCTCTCGCAGCAGCAAGTAGTCTTCAGAGCAACGAGAGCTCGTCACAAGACACATAGACGTAGTCATAACCATTTATTTGCCCATTGTTCCAGTTAGGTCTATGCAAGAAGTCCTTCATTCTCAACCAGTACACCCTGAAGCTTCAACTCGCATAGCCAAACCCGGGCATTTGCCAGCTCCGAGGACATGCCCAAACCCAAAAGCCTTGCACCAAAGGTAGATATCCAAGAAACTCAGATTGTTGTGTAGATAGTATAGGAGCGGAATAATGGCCCCCAAACCCTGTTCCGATTATTTAGGCCCTTGTGTTATACAAAGCCACTTTTAACCCTAAACCCTACCTAAACCCTAAACCGCTTTAAGCCCTAAACCCCTAACACCGTGGGAATGTGTTCTTCTCCGGAGTTTGGCAAGGCAGCAGGCGCAGCTCACGCGGCTCTCGGAGGCTCTTCAGATGGCAAATTCAGAGTTTAGGGATTAGGGTTTAGGGATTTTTTCTTACGAGGACCCTTCAAGGGCCCTTGAATCGAGCCCTCATGGTCTTTGATAATGGGTAATGAAGGTATATTAGGGGATAGTTGGGGGTCTAGGCAGAGGGTTTGCGGTAGATAGAAAACGGCATCTTGAATTATGGTGTAACGTATGCTTAAAGGAGCAACTTGGAGATTCATGGGTAGTTCTAAGTGGGGTTTTCGGGTTAAGTTTGGGGATCCTTTAGGGCAGTTTAGGGTAGTTTTTTTGTGGGGTTAGTAACGGTTAGTAGGGTAACTATAGTTATAAGCCCTCTAATCTTCGAGACCGAGCAGGTGCATCTTGCTGCATGGGAAGATGCGCTGAGGGGCGAGCTTGTTGACAGGCCCTGCTGTCTCCGGGAGTCTGTGTTGTCGAAAGCCTACATCCACAAAGCCTGCTATCGCACTACTGAGACACTTCGTCGACGTCGCTCTCAACCTCATAAGCAACTCAGGCAACAGCAAAACCAGCACTGTAGCAAACCAAAATCAGTAGACATTTCCTGATGAGTAATCGTGGAACTCAGAGTAGCAATAGTTGCACCTGTGGTGCTAGCAGCAGCCATATGGAGTCTTAAGCTACATATACCTACGACCACCTTCATTCTCTCTGCATACATAGGGAGTAGTACGTTTTTGTGCCGTGTGCCACCGTGCATGCAATGGCTAGCTGCACGTGCATGCATACAGCCTTCACATCTGCATACACACCGACGCCTTTAGACACATAGATTTTGTAGCAACCGCCAGGAAGCTACAAGTGCCGTTATACTACTTCATGCATACAGACGCATGCATACGTTCTTGCACAGGTATACGGTGCCTTCATTCATGCCTCCGCGAATATGCATGCACCTGATACGCTGGTGATTGGGACAGGGCAAATAAACAAATCTACGAATCTGTTCATGATGTGTTGCATGGTGTTTGGTTTTGGTTAGCTGCGTTAGCCGTGCGCAGTGCGTGCATGTGCGTGCCTGCAGCTTTCGACGACATGCATCCGCGCCTGTGTGAGTCATTGCGAACGGGTTTTTGCTTTCGCATTGCTAGTTGATGATGGTTGGTTTGCAATTCCGTTGCAGCCGCATTGCCGAGAGCTATCGTCGTGAAGTCTTGCCTCTGTGAGAGTGAAAACCACGTTCGGGATCTGTGTTGCTCGAACTTCCTCATGCCAGGAAGTTGGCTCTGGACCTGGTTGTGCAAGAAGACGGGGAAGCCGAAGGCAACGGAGAAAGGGTGGACTCACAGGAGAAGGAGTGTGTTTGTTTCCAAGATGGTGATGCCAAGGTATTAATTAGCATTAAATCAACAGCACTGTCGTCCAGGAGCTCCTTGAAAGTTTGGCGCAGCGTCTCCGCAGAAAATGAAGACGAGTTTATTCAAACCTGCTGCTTTTTCTTCCCACGCCGCCGAGTCTGCGACCTCCCTCAACATCATCCGCCACAGCCGTGAAAGACTGTCATAGAGGTGTCGGCTCGTACACAATCTCAACCCCTGAGTAATGTAGCGGCCTTAATGATCAGAATAGGGTTTTGGGGTTTCCTTATTGTAATTATAGTATAATTGGACCCCAAACCCTATTCTGATTATTAAGGCCCCTATATCATAGAACCCTCATAGTAGCCCTTACAGACCCCTTTTCAAGGAACCCTTTATAAGAACCTACAACTGCAGACCTTGCCAGGCTTGTCCGAGTGTGAGTGCCAAACAAAGGAACCTTGTTCTAATCATTAAGGCTATATTCCTACATTACCAAGTCGTGGGCCTCCTCGCGCGACTTCAGGCGAATGGTCAGCCCGCTGGCAGAAGCTGGGGCTTGTGCCCAGCGCCGCGCAGCCGACCCTCCCGGACCCGATCCCGCTCGGGTGAAACTAAAAGCTGTTCGTGCTTGCAAGGGACAGCTCAGTAAGTAGGGTTAGCGCGGTTCGTCCAGGTTACATTACTATTGCGTTTCTGAAAGATTTAGTAGGAGGAGCAGCGAGTATGCCATCAGTGGGATCATAGGTGTAGGAGTAGGACAAGGAGCTGAGCCGGAGTAGTAGCAGTAGTGGCTATCGTAGTCGCAGTCGCCGTCGTAGTGGTGGTGCTGGTGGTGGTTGTGGTGGTGGTGGTGCTAGTAGTAGTAGTAGTCGTAGTAGTCGTAGTAGTAGTAGTAGTAGTAGTAGTAGTAGTAGTACTAGTAGTAGTAGTAGTAGTAGGCGCCCCCCCCTACCAACCACCCCCCCCCCACATACTCCTCTAACACACATCCGTTTTACTCGGTATTTACAGTACTTTCGTCATGTCGGAACGTTTNATGCAGCTGTCACATATAGGGAGCCTCAGCCCCTGCATCTGCGACAGTTAAGGCAAGTGAGCATCGGCAACTTCTGCAGCTGTCACAGATAGGGGGCCTGAGCCCCTGCATCTTCTGCATCTGTCATTTTCGTTAATGATGACGATGACGATGGGTTGAGGCGCCAGGTGGTTGGTAGGGGGGGGGTGGCTAGTGGTAGTAGTAGTAGTAGTAGTAGTAGTAGTAGTAGTAGTAGTAGTAGTAGTACTAGTAGTAGTACTAGTAGTAGTACTAGAAGGACTAGTAGTACTAGTAGTAGTAGTAGTAGTAGTAGTAGTAGTAGTAGTAGTAGTAGTACTAGTACTAGCTAGTACTAGTACTAGTACTAGTACTAGTATTAGTACTAGTACTAGTACTAGTACTAGTACTAGTACTAGTACTAGTACTAGTACTAAGTACTAGTACTAGTACTACTACTACTAGTACTAGTACTAGTACTAGTACTAGTACTAGTAGTTGTTGTAGTAGTCGTAGTCGTAGTCGTAGTCGTAGTAGTAGCGGCAGTAGCAGCAGCAGCAGGAGTAGTAGTAGTAGCTGTAGTAGCTGTAGTAGCTAGTGGAGCAGTCCCCGTGCTCCTACTGCAACTGCGACAGTGATGGTTGCCTGCGACGAGCAGCAATCCCAGCAATACGTAGCCCGCGGTCGTCGGTCGTCGCTGTGGTACAAGGCGTCGCTACAACGCCGCTACAACGATTCTTGCCGTTGTTTTCATCACAACGACGACGCCAGCGCCACAACTACCATACCTCGACCGTCATCTGCATGATTAACACCTCCTGTCGACGAAGATGTTATGCAAGCGTGGTTAGCCGATGTGGTGCTGGCTCATGCGCCATGGAGGTGGGCGGTAAGCTGGGAGAACCTGGACACTTAACAGTTGGGGCTTTGGTAGCTCTGTACTGGGTAGTCGACCTTAGTGTAGTATTCGGAATCTTTGGAGATGCGAGTAATGCGCCTGTCCACCGGCCTCGTGATGAGGTGAGACTCCCCTCTGTGCCCGAAATCTCGCCTGAGCCTTGCGAGTACGAGTGCTAAAAGTGTAGCCGTGACACAGTAAGTAGGTGTTCACAGGCAGAACATGTGGAATACTTGCTCACCACCGCGGCTCTTCGAATCCGCATGCAGTTTTTTCTAGCTCCCGTTCTCGTTCTCGTCAAACTTCGTGATATTTTAAAGAACTCAAGCCCTAAGCCCGTGATTGTGGCGGAGGACACCTTTGACCCTGTGCCAGCGAATCCGTGGGCACCGCCTGCCGGCCCAAAGGCCGCCACGATGGACGGTTCATAAAGGGGGGCCTTTAGAATTAGAATAGGCTTCCTTAAAAGGGGTCTACAAGTCTATAAGGCTTGCTATAAGGGATCTAAAAAGGGTACTGTACTATGGTGGCCTGAATAATTAGAATAAGGTTTTGGGGCCCAATTATACTTGTAGTTATAATAAGGGACCCCCAAAATAGTTTAGGTAAATTATTTAGGCCCCTACAGTGGGGGTGTTTCGGCGGATTCGGGAACAGGCCTTGCCAGTTTTTTGATCAAGGCGATCGATCGCCCCCCTTTGAAGGCCTAGTATTGCCATCCCGAGTAGAATTCCTTTTTGAAGGATGCAAGGGGGTCCATGAACAAGGGGTCTAATGAGGGCTAGAGGGAGGGTTTACACGTTCAAGGTCGAGGGTCACCAGGCCTCTTTAGTCATTCCTGGTCCTTACCGGCAGTCCTACATTTGGGAGTTTCCGAGAATTAGGGGTACCCTATTTTGGGGTCCTTATAATCAGGATCCTACTGTTAGGGCACTATATTAGGGTCCACCAATGTTTGGAAACTCCCATTTAGGTACTGTGCTTTTCCATCTGTAGCTCCAAGTTTGCGGCCAGAGTACCGGCCAGGTGGTTTCTGTCATGGTGTTCTGGGCTTGGGAGTACCATACTGTAATACTTTTTTGGGACCTGTTACTGAAAGGGAACCATTTTGAATACTTCCAAGCTCAGTGTTCATGGTGTTCATGATGAATGTGGGTAGGAATACGGATCCTGCTGTTTTTTTTATATGGAGACCACATATTGTAAGCTTCTCGAATCATGGCAACTTGGGAATCCAGCTTTAAAGTTGTTCAGTATTTGTCAGTGCTTACACGGGGAAACCCCACGGACTAGCAGCTTTTTGCAACTAGTCCTCAGAGAGCTCACGACGCCCTCATTCAGGAATTCAAATTCAGCCCCGTGTACGTTTCACGCAAATGCCTGAATTGAGGGGTGTTGGGCTCTCTGGTTCCACAGGAGGTGTCGTGGTTGGCTCTAGATCCGTCCCTAAGCCCTAAACCCTAAACTCCTAAAACCTAAAAAACCCGAAACCCTAAACCTTATTGAGCGCAGGTCGAAGCCTCGCTGCCGTCAAATCTGTGGCCAGCGCATACCCTGGGTGGCTCAGACTGCTGCAAGTGCCCCTACGCAAGCGCCAGAGACTCAGCCCGTTTTGGGTGCGCAGGCTGCCGTCTTGCCTCTTCCCAGACCTTCCAAAAGCCCCTTAATATACCTTAGGGTTCCTTCAAGGGTTCCGTAACGGGATCTATAATATAAGGGTTCTATAAGGGAATTAAGGAGAATACCTAAGATCCTATTAGGTACCCTACTATTAATTTAATATATTCCTTATGAAAGGCTATTGGAAGGTCTGGGTTTCGTCCTTGCACCCAGCACTCATCAGAAAGAGGATGCCTGTGTTCCTATCCAGGGCTCCGCCCCTTTAAAAAGAGCGCAGCTTGACTTGCAGCTTTTGCTGATATTAAAAAACCCAAACCTAGGCAAAAGAAAGCCTGCATGTCTCAGACAAGTGCGGACAAGTACACGAGCCCTTTTAGCCTCAAGCCCTAATACAGGGGCAAAAATAGTTACCAATACTATTTTGGGGATTCCGTATTATAATTATAGTATAATGGGCCCCCAAAACCTTTTTCTAATTATTAAGGCCCCTATAGTACACGAGCGCTTTAGCCTCAAGCCCGAGAGCCCTTCTTCAAAAACCAGGCGCTTGGTCTCCTACTTTACAGCCCTGCTTACATATCCTTCTGCTTAGAATAACAACAATAAGACTAATCCTTGAACCTAAACCCTCAACCCCAAACCCTGAACCCTATACTAATACTTGAAGTATGAACAACAGCAACAACAGTCATAGTGAGTCCACTGATCCTCCAGGAGGCAGGAGCAGGCAGGAGCAGAAGATGTCGGTAATCCAGGGGACTTAAATTGCCATTACTATTTTGGGCCCCTGGGGTTCAGGGTGCAGGGTTTTATTTTTGGGCTCCTTAGTATATGTGCATATCAGTATAGGGTTTAGGCTTTGGGGTTTAGGGGATTGGGTTTGTCATGGGTTTAGGTGTCTGAAAAGTGGAAAGCCTGTTGCACAAGGGTTCAGACACCCAAAACCCCTATTCTAATTAGTAAGGCCCGGACCCCTATATTCATCAGGTGAAGCTTCCCACCGATACCACTGAGAAGCCAATGTTCGTAAGCGACGACTTGGACTCCGTGGCGAGCTCCATTCTCTCGCAGTCAGGCATGGACATTCAAGTTCTGGTTTTTGTTAGACATGATGTCGCGATGTGTGGTTCGGTTTTGGGCCGTAACAGCCTAACAGCCCTGTCATTAGCGCCCCTGCCACCGTCGTCATGGTCACATTGGTCACCAAGACTTACGGTCGAACCTATCACCTCGCTAGTTGCATCGGCCGGAGGTTTCTTTTGCTGTCGTGCTTCAGACCCCTATACTTTCTCAACTCAAAACTTATCTGAATCTAAGGTTTATTGCTTGCCTCGTCCGTCTGCGAACCAACATTCCTCATTTGGCTTGTCCGAGTTCTGAGAGCGTCAACTCCAAAACCCTGGAGTGCTGATGGAACCCTTTAGGGCCATACGGTTTGCCCCCAGGGTTTTAGCAGGGTTCCTTCAAAACTTGAATGGTGCCCTAAACCCCCCTTAAGCCCTAAACCCTGAACCCTCTCCTTTAAACCCGTAAGCTTTCTATACATGGTGAGAGGTCTTCCACCTGTGGAGATGGCTATGACTGCCGTCGCTTCCCTGCCAGGAGAATTCTTGACTAAGGTGGTTCAGGCTTTTTGCTTGAGGTGTTGAGGGTTGAAGTCAGGGCTTTACTGTAGGGTTTAGGACCTGTAGGCTAGCCGGTACACCTACGACTTTGCACAATATCAGCACCACAGCCTCGCAGCATCGCGTATCGAAGCAGAAATAGTGACTATGATTTCATTTCTTGGCCTTCCCCGCAAACTCCCGGATTAGAACCTTTACAGTGGCCCCTTTGAAGGAATTTTCAACAGGGAGCCCTGGTCTGATTATTGAGGCTCCTCTGAAGCCAACCAAACCCTTACAACCCCAAGGCAAAGTCGATCTCGACGAACAAAAGCGGTCAGGCAGATCGCCCCGTGGCTTTCTCTATGGGTTTGCACAGGCTGTGTCAGGTCCTTGCATTACAGCAACACTTGAGGGTCTCTGCGAAAGGTGTTTTTTGTCCGTGGTTTGAGAGGTATGAGGGTTAAAGGGTTTAGGGTCTGGGGTTCTATTTGGCTATGCTGGGGAGTCATCTCTGTTACCTGCTTCGACAGAAGTGTGGGATTTCCTTGTAAGGGTTCCACACGGTGTTTGCTGGGTGGGCCAGAGCATTTAGGATGACGAAAGGGGTGCCCGAACCCAACTCCGAAGCCCTGAACCCTCAAGCTCATAGAGAGTCGGAGTGTGAGCGCCGAAAACGGTATAGGCTTTAAGGTCTTGGGTTTAGTCTTTAAGGCTCCCTTCAGAAGCTGAGCCTAAAAATCCGGAAGCCCGAACTTAGAACCCCAAACCCTCTGCAGCCGGGCCCACCGCCAAAGCCCTGAAAACGATCACACCGTAGCAAATGAACTCAATCGGCACCAGTGGTGAATCTTTGTCTTATCAGTAGTAGTCGTACTTTTTCGTATCATTCGTACTAGTAGTGGTGTTAGTTATGAGCATTACTAGTACTATCAGTATTAAATCAGTATGAAATCAGTATTATAGTATGATTCGCGTTATTAGTAGTAGTGTTATTCGTGTTTGTAGCTATCGGTAGTGTTTAGTAGCATTCTTAGAGCATTAGTAGTAGTTCCCAGGAGCCTTGTAGAGCCCTGAATCCCCAGTTCCGGCTCGCAGCGAGGACCCTCTAGTAACCGCTCATAGCCACACAGCAAGAACCGTGAAGGAAGCACCCAAAAAGCTGAAACCCTTTACCCCCAGAGGCTCCAAAATCCCTTAATTAAGGAATAGGAATATTCCTCAAACCATAGTAGGATCCCTAATATGATTTAAGGAATATTCCTTAATTAAGGGATTTTGGAGTCTCTGGGCCCTTAGGAAGCAAGCCAAAATTCTGAACCCCAAGCTCCAAACCCTGGGACCTTTGTCCAACCTATGGAGGAAATCAGCCCTATATCCTGACCCGCAGCCCCAACCCTCGTGGAACCCTTTCAATGGAGGCAGCAAGGAAAAGCTTGAGGAAGGAGCCCTCTTCTCAAACCAAGACCCTAAACCCTAAACCCGAGAGGAAAGGAGTTTACAAGAAACCCTAAACCCTAGACCAAACCCAAAATCCTGGAGACAAGGAGTGCGAAACAAAGCCCTAAACCCTAAACCCTTTCATGTAGCAGTACCATGCCCGCCCTTGTGCGAGTGTGTCAGTCGAAACCCTTTCTGAGGATCCTAAGCCCTAAACCCTAAACTGAGGATCCTCAACGAGGCCGGGTGCTCTGGCCGACAAGGTGAAGCCAATCGATTTCCACCTGAGCCTCAGCCTGGCAAATGTAGCTGAGCATAGGTAACTTTTAACGGGGTTTAGGGTACGTACTATATGGCTTCTACTGTACGTAACTTTTAACCTGTTGGGCTTCTTGTCATCCTACTACAATTGAAATTGTTAACCTTTTTGGGGTTAGGGTACTCAGCTCCTAAGCTGAAGTAGGGCCCCTTGTTTTTTAAGGGGTCAGAAGAAGGATGAGCATGATGAAGGTGACGCTGATGATCATGATCCTCTTCTTCTCTACATGTTGACACGGAACAGAGTATCCAAGGACAGATGCCTCCCAAAGCCGCAGATTTGAGACTTGGGCCGATTTGTGGGCTGTCTAGGGGGTACGATGCAAGATACAGATCCTCATGCTGAGGGTCAGGTTCAGAGCTTCGACATGTCAGGTTCAGTGTTTGGTTCTCAGGCTTTTGAGTCTATGTCTTGCGCCTCAGACGCCTTCGACCCACACTGGCGTGAACGCAGGCATGAAGGCTGTTCAGTAATAGTGCACAAAGCCTTTCCACATGATCTCGCCAAGCTGATAGCAGCATCATGGCCTACCTTTACGCTGGTGCACGCTGCCCAAACGGTAAGGACAAAGCGCGAATGCGCTTACTTTTGGACTATGTTGCTGGAGGCAAGGACCAGGCTTTTGCAATGAATACTAGCTGCGCATGTTACAAGATGGTCGTAGACTTTGGCTGTGTTCCAAAATTGCCGTTACCAAAAAAGGTTCAAAAAGGTTAATGCGATTACCACGGCACGGGAGAATCCAATCATGTACGAGCAAACATGTAAAGACAATGCTAAACCTGTTCCTCAGTGAGCCCTGAGAACTTGAACACTCGTTTTCTTCTTCCACTGCTACTACTACTACTACTACTACTACTACTACTACTACTACTACTACTGCCCCTGCCCCTGCCCCTGCCCCTGCCCCTGCCCCTGCTGCTACTGCAACTACTACTGCTACTGCTACTGCTACTGCTACTGCTGCTGCCTCTGCTGCTGAAGTAGCCGTAGCAGAAGCAGTAGCAGTGGCAGTAGGAGTAGGAGTAGGAGTAGAAGCAGGGTTAGGATTAGGATCAGGAGGAGCATAGTAGTAGCTGCAAAAGGAGTAGCAGCAGTAGTGCTTGCCAAAAGAAGAAGCATAGTAGTGGTGCGACTGATGCTGAGCAGCAACTCAAATGCCGACAGTCCCATGTTTGGAGGTTGTACAAGTGGTTTCCTTGCACGAACCAGAATCGAGAGAGTTCAGAGTGCCGAAACCTTCAACCCTCCTTTGGAGGTCTTGTGTTTCTCAACTGCCTACTGTTGATGCTCGAGCTGGAGGCACGGGTTTACCCCGGGAATCGGGTGGAGCGCCGGGGGTCTGAGCATCTCAGAGCTGCCAGGTATGGCAGACTGTCTCTGCTATACTATGTGCTATACTATACTATGGAAGACTATGCTAGAAAGTGTTGTGCCAACCTATGCAAAACTTTGCTATGTACTTTACTATGAACTCTAGCGCGGACTATACTATGCTGCATACTGTATATTACCATGCAACCCTCGAGGCTAAGTCGCAGCCTCTCAGCCGCAAGCCACTGTGAACCTGAGACCCAAATTGCCGTTTTTGCCACCCGTCTTGTCTTTCTTGACATCTCCAACCCTGCTAAACTCTAACTGAGTAGGAGGCAACAAAAGTCCAACCCGGGCAGTTGAGCCCAAAGTCTTCGTCATTGAGGGGAAGGGCCCCACAGAGGCTTCTCAAGCCGTCAACTTTCATCAAACAGCCGAATCCCATCGAAGTCTTCTGCGTCGCCTCGAAGACCGCACCGTAACGAAGACCCCCCCCAAAACGAAACCCAAGCCCTCAGAACAATAGTACTAATAGTCAAGGTTATCGCAGTACTTATATTTCCTTACAATTCCGATATCATACCGTGAACCCTATATGATATGCAAACTCTGAAAGCTCCTAGCTGCGGAGGTGGAGGGCAGGGCGGTGGGAGCAAAAGTGGGCTTTGAAGATCCGGTGGACGTGTCTCGCTGGTGGCGAAGCTGCATGCAGTGAGCAAAATATATGCCTGAACTTTTGTTGGGCTAGTGTTTCGATCTAAAGCAGATTCCCTGGTTAAGGGGTGCAGGGCTCTCTGGCAAAGAGGGTCTTGGGTTGCGGGCGTATGCGTTCTCAGGGTAGGCCCCGGACAAGGGTCTTAGTCTCTGTTTCGGTTTTCACGATCGGGGCTCGAGGGATCTTGTTAAGGAGCTTACTTGAAGTTACAATAACAAAGAAACCATATTATTCACTATAAAGTCCGAAAAGCCGTATGATGGTAGCTTAGTTTAGAGTCTTAACTTTTAACAAGAACCCAGGCTTGAGGGTCTTTGGGGTTGTGAAGGAAGTTCCAGCCGCAAGGTCTGTGTGCATTGTATGATGTGCTTGGATTGAGGTTTTAGGGTTAGTTCGAGCCCAAAGGCACCGGATGCCCGTAAAAACAAATCACAAGCCCGAACGACTCCGGGCCCGCAGCCATCCTTGGCCCTCGCCCTTCGATCACATAGTTTTCCACAGAAAATGGGTAGATGAAGGCTCTTCCCTGGAATCTGTGGCTAAAGGCCCGAAGACAGAGCTCGAAGCGAGACGGACGACAGACAAAGCGTACACCGGTCAACAATATTTCTAAGGGTAGTTACAGCAACCAAAATCAATAGCAATAATCAGAAGCAGGGAATTTGCAATAGGGACTATTTCGTTAAGTCTGATAGTGGTAGTAGCAGTTATAGTGCTAACTAGTAATAGTGTAATGGTAATAACGTGACCATGGCAAGGACAATAGTCATAGTTATAGTGGCAAGAAGAACAAAAGTAGCAGTAATAGTAATAGTTCTTAGAGTAGTTGTTAACGTTGATGCTGCTCGCCAATGTGTGGGTGCAATGAGGAGTGAATCCGCTTCTGAAGTCTACTGAGTTTTGAGTCCTACTGCCATACACCTCGCCTGACTTGTCGAGTGCGAGTGACAAAAAATAGTTCTTAGTGCTGCTGCTACTACTGCTGCTGCTACTACTACTGCTGCTACTGCTCCTCCTCCTGCTTCTCCTGCTGCTGCTGCTATTGCTATTGCCAGAAAAATTAACAGTTGTAGTTTCAGTTATAGTAAACCCTAAATGCACAAGGCCTCTGTACTGAGATATCCACATGCTACTTATGCTGTCATGTTACCTGTTTCCATGTTCCATGCTAGGCTCCTCAACGTACTGGCGATGACAACCCAGACCCCCGGAAGATCTAGAAAGTAGATCCCCTAATTTGGGGCCCTATACTACTAAGGGTACTTTATAGGAACCCCCATTAAGGGATCTACTTTTTGGATCCTCCCGGGGGTGTGGGAAGGGAGTGAGGCGACTGAGAACCCTGGAGCGCCCAGCTCCTCGAAAAGTTGGCAAAATAAGGCCCAGTTTGAGGAAGTATAGTCCCCTTCCCCTACCCCCCCCCTTCCCCCCCTACCCCCCCTAAGGGCTCATGATGATTCTCATAGTTTAGGGGGTAGTGGNCCCTCCCCCCCCTACCCCCCCTAAGGGCTCATGATGATTCTCATAGTTTAGGGGGTAGTGGGCTGTTTAGCCCCCGAGGCTCCCTTTCTTCAAGTTTATCGACACCACCTTCATCTTCATCTTCCTGCTGGAGAGTTTAGGGGTGTCAAAACGAGAGGAAGGGTCGTGGGGTGATCTTCTACCAGAATTAGCTCTAGTTGCGCTGAGAAACTCGTATTCTGATCATGGGTAGTGTTGATCTGCGGATGTTCAAGTATTAAGAAACCCTGGGCCTATAACCCAAAATAATAGGATTCATATAAGGAACCCTAATAAAGGCCCAAGGTTTCTTAATCAGGTTCCTACATTAAACTGAAGCCAAGGGTTTCTAGGATTTGGGAGTTGAGGGAGTTTTGGTTTTGCGCTTGGGTTTTTTTTGTTTGGTGGTTGTAGGGTTCTGAGAATCGGAGATGTTTTTTTACCCTAACCCTAAAACCCCCAAACCCGGAAGAGATGTTTTTTCCAGGGTTTTGGATGAGTTGGGATTCGGGGTTTCCTGAGAATTCTGGCCCAGGGCTGGGAGTGAAACAATGAAGCCATAGGCCCTACAGGGTTTAGGGTTGAGGCTCGGGGGTTCAGGGTTCAGGGGTTAGGGTGCAGGGTTGAAGGTTTTATTCAATGTCATGATGTTGTGCAAGGCCTTCTCATGCTCCGGTTGCATAAACCCTTCATGAACCTCAATGTCTTGGTAGATCCCCTCTTGCAAGAAGTACTTCTGCCTGACGTTCAATCCAGTTGGGTAGTTGTCAAAATTAAGGTCCCTTTTTGGGTACGCTAAATAATAGGTGCCGTACTATAATAGGGACCCAAAAAGGGACCATAATTTTGACAACCACCCAGTTGGCAAATCAAGTTTCTGCAGGAGCTGCTCATCCGAGTGTGGGTTGAATGGCCCTTCTGGTGCCAGAGCTCAACAAGAGCTACAGCTCCACTGAGTTGGACATTGGGCTTACTCCCAAAACCCCAAGCCCATCCTCAACCCCATAATGGTAGGATCATTCAGGATCCCACAACCTAAAAGCTTCCATCCTAAGCTCCATACGGGTGCTGATACACATCCTGCATTACCCATAAGGGCTATACCATAATTCCCAGAGTTTAAGGTCATTGACGTTATGCAAGAATTATATGAAGTAGGGTTTATATTACCGTTTCGGTGAGTGTAGATAGGCCTCCTTCTGAATATTGGTGAGTACATATATATATATACACATATTTTGGGTTTTATTATGGGGATACTAGTAATATAAACCATACCCTATATCATCAACCGTAGTGGTAGGCGTTGGCGGAGCTCACAGTTTCAGGGATAGCAGCAGGACCAGTGCATTCAGCAGTCACCCCTCGAAAACATGGGAGCTTCGAATGCAGGGCTTACACCTTGTAGCTGAGTGGATACCCTTTACCCTTCTTGGGATAATATTACCCACTATAAAACTGAAAGTGTACACTTTTTGGGGCTTATGAACCCAGCAACTAAGTAGAGGTAGTACGAATCTACGGCAAGCAGGAAGTGTTGCAGCTTGGTTTAGTTCTCAGCCTTGGCCCCAGCTCCGGCCATTTTCGTCCAGGAGCGTTGAGAGTTCAAAACCCGCGAGGCGCCGGCAGGGTAAACCCTAAATCTGAGAGTTTCTGAAAATTAGGGGTACCTTATTCTGGGCTCCTTATCATAAGGATTCTACTATTTCGGGTACTATATTATGGTCCCCTATTTTCGGAAACTCCCATCTGAGCTCACTCAGGCACCGGGACTTGGCGAACCACTTCGATCTTTGCTTGGTCATCGCAGGGTGCCTGGGCCTGCGGAAGCCTGCGCATGCTGAGATTGGCACATCTGTGTACACAGTATATAGAAACGGTATGGACATCATTCTATGCAGCAGAATGCCACGAACTCTTGTACGCTTGTGTATACTTACGTATACATGTGTCTACACACATTTTTTTGTATGAATGTATGCATGCATGTAGGTATGTATGACACAACCTTATGTCAAACACCGTAAGAAGTCCGCCCCAAGCCGGGTGATGAGGATGGTCGACTTGTTCGTCATCGTGCCGATGGCCGGGAACCAAAGCGATGCCATGATGCGTGTGGTCAGGACATAATATGGGAGCTTCCGACAATTAGAGGTACCTTATTTTGGGGTCCATATAACAAGGATCGACCATTTAGGGTACTATATTGGGGTCCCTATTTTCGGAAACCCCCAGAAAGGTGTTGGAAAAACTGCTATAACTATTCCTTAGGGTTCTCTACTCTAGTTGCCATGTAACATGCCTCTAAATCATATTTCTGATAGATAGGCCCCTGTATTATGACATTTGTCTCGGTGCACCCTTTCAGCCGCTCGGTTGAAGGTTTGTGTGTGAAAACTCCATGAGTCCCAGGGTGATTATGCAAAACGGTTTAGGGTTTAGGGTTTAGGGATCACAACTTATTGGCTGTAAACTCAACTTTTCAACTTTTGGGTTCGTATAAGGTAGTCGATTCTGAAAGTTTCAACTTTTGTCCTCTTGGGTTTTGGGCCAGTGAGACAAAGCTCTGAGTGAGCCCCAGAAAGTTGAATGCAAAAGGCCGATCTCAGACGCACAGCCAGGCTTGCAAGCAGTTCATCTGAATTCCAAAGCCTAAGCACGAGACCCTACACCCCCAGCATCCGGCCCAGTCCCCTGAACCCTGCAAAGTAACATAGAAGCCTAAAAGAATTGCTAACATTATTCCTTCGGGTTCGTCCTTAGTATTACTATCATTCCTATCATGATTAGGACGCTAAACCCTAAACCTCTAATTACAGCTTAGTTTCTCGAAAGGCTCCAAAGGTGGGAAGAAGATAGGTGGGATGATCCCCAATGAAGAGCCCATGTATAAGGGATCCTTCATCCTACCCAGCTTCATCCCAGCTTTTGAGGCCCCTGAGTTTCACAATCCTGAACCGGGAAGGACGCTGAAGTCCCTGCGTTCAGTTCGCCTTCTTCGAACTTTCAGGCCCGAATGGCTTTCGGGTTTTGGGTTTAGGGGGTTTAGGGTTGCAATAGTCTGGGAGTGCTGCTTCCCAGCTGATTGGCAGAGTCTGGGTTCAAAAAAAAAAGGGGGTTTAGGGTTAAGGGTTACGTAATCTTTAAGATCAGAATTGTAGGGCTTTTAATTAAAACTTGCATGTTCAGTGTTTTGGAACTGTAGGCAGGGTTTCGGGCTAGGGTCAGGAGGTTTCGGGATGTAAGGGTGTTTTGCGGATTTAGGGGTTTGCTTTGGAGTGTAGGGTTGAGCGTACAGTTATTCCCGGGTCTGAGGGAGAGTTGAGGGTTAATTGTGGATGTGTCGACACTTGCACTGTCGCTTGTGCAAAGAATATTTTCCAGCCCAGTATCCTTTTGCTGTCGATTGTCGATAGTATATGGAAGAAAGTGCATGCGGCTTAAAAAAATGTTTCTGGTATTTACGGGTTACTGCTTCCATAGCAGTGCTCCGGCTCTTGCTGTGTCAATTGCTACATGTTACGATCATCTGTGGTTGGTTGATTGATGGGGTGCTTCCGACGTCATGTAAGGATTTCTGCTTCAGTCGTGGTTGGCCTAGACAGTTGCTGATCTCATTCTTCATTCCCGGGTGCTTGTGACACCTTGTTGGCTATTCGTTTTGTTCGAGTGGTGGCCCCTGACAGTTCTTATTTTGCATCCTTTACCGTTTCGGCTGCAGCGAACGACCTAGGTCGGACGCGGTATCGACGAGCGATAGTTTGCGAATGTCAGTGACCCAAAAATAAAGCCACAAATCACTTGGTAGCAGCACAGAGGTTGTAGAGACCAGGTGACTACTCTTCCACTTTACAGAGGCTCCCAGTATAGAAGCTTCAGTCATTCCTAATCCTGTCGTTCGTTGGGGTTCCTTCGTATAATCCTACCATTGCAAAACCTCGATCCTCATTCCAACGGAAGCGCCGGGACTCCTGACGCTTCAAGTTGGCCCGAACTTCCGCACACTCGGACCCTGAAGACGAGGAGTGCCAGGTTAGAACAAGCCTTGTGAGCAACAAAACTTGGATCCCATCCCCCCGAGACTGTAACATACCTTTGCGTGCGCGAAGCCTCGTGCCGAACCCTGAAGCCTCGCTAGGCTACTCAGCCCGCCAAAAACAATGGACATGCTGCTTTCGATCTGCAGGTTTGTTCGAGGCTTGCGCTTATTGGTGCAAGCTTGCCAATGCTTTCTTCCTTCGCTTTGCCACGCGGCTTCGGTTCTTGGAAGATTCCTGCACCTAAATTTCCTTAAGCCTATCTGGTCTCTGTTGGATTCAACACCTAAACCCGACTGACCCTCAACCCCAAATCACGGAGCTCACATGGTCTAACCCCAAAACCCTAAATCATGGTTTTTATTATGGGTGGAACCCCACATGGTAATCTTGACCCGGCAGCTTTGAGAGAGAGAGCTGCTCAAGCAAGTCAGCCGCTGTCAGAGCTGCAGAACGAGGTACCCCACGGTTCAGGGTTTAAGGTTTCGGGATCCTCTGATCTGGTTGGACTTGAGTTCAGTGGGACAGAAAGGGTTCACGGGATCATACTGTTGATGGACAAAATCCTGCATTACCCATTATAAGGAATATACCATAATTCCCATAGTTTAGGGTCCTTAGGGTCATGCAGGATTTTGTTCATCAACCGTATCTTTGGAGATTGTGCAAAGGTTGTGGGTTTCCAGCAGGAGCGGTGGAGCCAAAGGCATCCTGGAGTTTGGGCAAGACGAACGATCCTAAATGCTAGGGTCCATGAAAGACTCGTAACTTCGAAATTCCGCTACTGGCTTCAAGATGGAGGGAGCTAATTTGTTAAGTCTATAGCTTTGATATGTTTTGAATCTTGGTTCTTACTACTTTAAACCCTACTGCATGAGTTCTTTTAAATTATTTTTGGGTAGACTTTGAGGTTGGTCCATGGTCCTTCTTGCCGTCTTCATGTCCATGGGTGCCCTGGTGCTGGGCAACCTGCTGCTGGAGCTCAGATCCGTGCTTTCCGCCGGGCCGGTGGTCGTGTTGTTTTCGGGTAGATGGGAGTTTCCCAAAAATGGGGGTACCTGATTTTGGGGTCCTTATAATAAGGATCCTACTATTTAGGGTACCATATGAGGCTCCCCTATTTTCGGAAACTCCCAGATGGCTCCTGCAACGATTAGGGTGTTCATTGGGCGTCCAAAGTTTCGGTTTGGGAGCAAGTGCAGGGTTAGCTTTCGAGTTCATGTTTTTCTGACTGGACCTCTGGCGTCATTACAGGGATTTTTGGGGTCTTGGATCGAGTGTGGGCTGTGCTGTATACCGGTATGGCTCGCTACGTGCTATGCAGTATGACTATGTCGAGTTCGAGAGGGAGAGAGAGAGAGAGTAGGGTCGCGTGGTTCCATGGAGCTTACGTGGCGTTAACCTCTGTGACTCTATGGCCTAAAGCCTACGCCCTAAACCCAAAACCCTGCTGGAAAAAGGAGCAAAAAAACCCAAAACCCTGTTCGGCTGTCCCTGTGTGTTCGCAGCGCTCAAGGCCTTTTCGGCTGTATGGTTACCGATTGCCCCGTATAAGAACTTTGTAATATACCCGCCCAAACCCAATTCCAGATCTTAAGGCCCCTACTTGGAGGTTCGTGGTAGATATTATGATAAGTGGAGTAATATGTAGGGTAAGTATAATTATAGCCCCTATTCGGGGACTTACAAACCTACTTATAACTACCCATGAACCTCCACGTAAGATCTATGAGAGTTTCCGAAAATTAGGGGTACCTTTAGGGGGTCCTTAGAATAAGGGTCCTACTATTTAGGACCCAGAGAGCCCAACACCCCTTAATTAAGGAATATAGCTTAAATCATAATCGGAAGCCCTATATAATTTAAGCCATATTCCTTAATTAAGGGGTATTGGGAGGCTCTCTGAGGATACTTTCTGGGAGTTTCCGAAAATTAGGGGTACCTTATTTGGGGTCCAAAAAATAAGGATCCCACTATTAAGGGTACTATATTAGGATGTCCTAGTTTCGGAAACTCCGCCTCTGGAAGCCTCATCCCCCCCAGGATGTCTTCCTGTGCAGGCTTTAGGGTTTAGGGTTTGGGTTTCGGGTTCAGGGGGTTTAGGGTTTAGGGTTCAGGGTTTAGGGTTCAGGGTTTAGGGTCTAGGGGTTTTCAATCGACCTACTGGGTCCATGGGTTACATCGTATCCGCTTGTGTTTAGTCGCATCGATCGAGTGTCCAGTTGGGGATTCTGCTAAAACGCCTCGGACATGCTTGTAAACCTAATGATTCAGCCAGTGTCCAGCTGCTGTTTGCGATTCTAATGCTACCGGTTGCCGGCCCTAAGTCTCGAGCGGTTGCCTGTGGAATCGAGCGTCTACATGGGGAATGGCTGGTTTGGATATGCTGTGATGTTATGGGTGATCACAGTGAAAACTTATGTGTGCCTCCAGCGGGTGCTTGTGGAATCGAGCGTCCACATGGGAAATGGCTAGTTTGGATGTGTTGTGATGCCACTGATGTGCGTCTCGAGCCGTTGCCTGCGGAATCTACATGGGGAATGGCTGGTTTTGATTGCTGTGATGTTATGGGAGATCACTATGATGACTTATGTGTGATTCCACCGGTTGCTTGTGGAATCGAGCGTCCACATGGGGAACGACTGGTTTTGATGTGCTGTGCTGCCCCTGACGTGTGTCCCGAGCGGGTGCTTTTGGAATCGAGCGTCTACATGGGGAATGGCTAGTTGATGTGTGACCACNCCTGACGTGTGTCCCGAGCGGGTGCTTTTGGAATCGAGCGTCTACATGGGGAATGGCTAGTTGATGTGTGACCACTTATGCCTCGACCGGCCGCCTATGGAATCGAGCGCTTACATTGCCAATGGCTGGTTTTTGTTTTAGTGTGATGTTCTAGGTGATCACTTTGGTTGTGTGTGCCTCGACCGAGTGTATGTAAAATCGAGCGTCTACACGGGGAATGGCTGGTTTTGATGTGCGGTGCTGCCCCTGACGTATGTCATGAGCGGGTGCTTTTGAAATCGAGCGGCTGCATGGGGAACGGCTGGCCTTGATGAGCTGTGATGCCACTGATGTGCGTCTGGGGGCGATTGCTCGCGAAATTGAGCGTCTACATGGGGAATGACTGGTTTTGATGTGTTGTGATGCCACTGATGTGCGTCTGAGCCGTTGCCTGCGGAATCGAGCGTCTACATGGGGAATGGCTGGTTTTGATGTGCTGTGATGTTATGGGTGATCACTATGATGACTTTTGTGTGCCTCCACCGGTTGCTTGTGGAATCAAGCGTCCACATGGGGAACGACTGGTTTTGATGTGCTGTGCTGCCCCTGACGTGTGTCCCGAGCGGGTGCTTTTGGAATCGAGCGTCTACATGGGGAATGGCTAGTTGATGTGTGACCACNCCTGACGTGTGTCCCGAGCGGGTGCTTTTGGAATCGAGCGTCTACATGGGGAATGGCTAGTTGATGTGTGACCACTTATGCCTCGACCGGCCGCCTATGGAATCGAGCGCTTACATTGCGAATGGCTGGTTTTTGTTCTAGTGTGATGTTATGGGTGATCACTTTGGTTGTGTGTGCCTCGACCGAGTGTATGTAAAATCGAACGTCTACATGGGGCATGGCTGGTTTTGATGTGCTGTGCTGCCCCTGACGTATGTCATGAGCGGGTGCTTTTGAAATCGAGCGTCTGCATGGGGAACGGCTGTGGCCTTGATGAGCTGTGATGCCACTGATGTGCGTCTGGGAGCGATTGCTCGCGAAATTGAGCGTCTACATGGGGAATGGCTGGTTTTGATGTGTCGTGATGCCACTGATGTGCGTCTCGAGCGGTTGCCTGCGGAATCGAGCGTCTGCATTGTGAATAGCTGGGTTTGATGTGTCACTGATGTGGGTCGACAGAAAATGTGGGATGATATATAGCAATTCCTCCAGTTTCTCTTCTATTTCCAAAACGGTCTCCGTCAGCCTGATCGGCGCCGGGTATACCACCGAACGCTGGGTACACATGTGCAATAAACCCTGCNGGGATGATATATAGCAATTCCTCCAGTTTCTCTTCTATTTCCAAAACGGTCTCCGTCAGCCTGATCGGCGCCGGGTATACCACCGAACGCTGGGTACACATGTGCAATAAACCCTGCGCTTGTACGTGTCTTTAGAGGGTGCTAGCGTCTGGTTGGGGAACGGCTGGTTTTGAAGTGCTATGATTCTACTGCTGTTTGTGTGCTCTGAGATGGGGAAACATTTGTGAGCAGCAGATTCATGGTGCTCGTCCGTGCCCCTTGTGACATGCAGCGTCTACATGGGGAATGGCTGGTTATCCTGCGCTGTGATGCCACTGATGTGTGTCTAGAGCCGCTGTTGAAACGAGGTGATATGACTGCCAGATAAGGCACGAATACCTGCGGCACGCGGGCAGTTCACTCGTTCTGTTACATGTGTTGAAGACCGCCTCCGGGCGGCATGCGCATGGGGCTTCGCTCTTTCTGATGAGGCTAAACGAGGTNGCACGAATACCTGCGGCACGCGGGCAGTTCACTCGTTCTGTTACATGTGTTGAAGACCGCCTCCGGGCGGCATGCGCATGGGGCTTCGCTCTTTCTGATGAGGCTAAACGAGGTGATGTGAGTGCAAAATAGGCACGAATACCTGCGTCACGCGGCCTTTCTACTAATTTTGCTCCATGTGTTGAAACCCACCTCCGGGCGGCGTCCACATGGGGTTCCGACATTCCTGATGTGGCTAAACGAGGTGATGTGAGTGCAAAATAGGCTTTACCAGCTGCACTCGGAGCAATAGGTTGCAAGCAACCCTAAACCCCAAAGTCAAAACTGTGGCATAGAAGGCGTTGCCAATCGGCTTGATGCTTTCCATTTTGCAAGCATGCGTGTGCGTGTTTCTAAACTTGATAGATCTTCTCCGAAGCCAGGGTGCCAGTGACAAGTTTGCAAGATGCGAGGAACTGCTGAAGCCCCGTAGCTTCAGCTTTGACATGTTCAGATTTTCTAGACTACATTCTCAACTTCAAAACCCGCATCCTGAAACCTCACTCACGCTAAAGCCTGAGCCCGAAGCACCAAACTTCGCAGGAATTTTCGCAGAACGAATCCGAAGAGCTGGAGGACCGGCAATGGATTTGGCTTCACTACGGGACCGCCTCGTGGCACAAAAAATTGTCTGATTCTTGTGGCTTTGCCGTTTGGTGTAGGCTTTATATAGGTGTGGTTTTGCTGATTTCGTTTTCTGACTTAGACATAAGCATTGACTCTAAAGTTTGCTAGAGCTCCAAGGGCCTTTTTCTGACAGCTGCGGAAGAAGCTTTTGTCTTCGACGCTATTCGGTAAGAAGCTTTTGTCTTCGACGCTATTCGGTATGGTCACGATCATCCCCTGCATATCCCGGAGAGTTGAGAGTCGATTCTACATTGGACAAGCAAGGCCTACCGCGCGCTTTACACGCTTTACGAGATCACGTTCGCAGGCTTGGACATGCCAGCAAAGTCTTGGCACAAGGGGTCGCCCACCCTCCGACTGTGACTGACGACGGCTCCTGCTGTTGCTGCTATTGCTGCTGCCGCTACTCCTCCTAGTGCGACCGCTGCTGCTACTGCTGCTGCTACTGCTGCTGCTGCTCTTCCCCGCTCCAACTCCTACTACTACTACTACTGCTACTACTACTGCTCCTAACTCCTACTCCTAACTGCTAACTCCTAACTGCTAACTCCTAACTCCTAACTCCTAACTCCTACCTCCTAACTCCTAGCTCCTAACTGCTAACTCCTAACTCCTAACTCAAGCTCCTAACTCCTAACTCCTACCTCCTACCTCCTACCTCCTACCTCCTACTACTACTACTACTCCTCCTACGCGTACTCCTACTCGTACTCCTACTCCTACTGCTATCGCTACTGCTAGTGCTACTGCTACTGCACCTCTACTGCTACTGCTACTGCTACTGCTGCTGCTGCTGCTACTGCTGCTGCTGCTGCTGCTACTGCTACTGCCACTGCCAATGCTACTGCTACGGCTACTGCTACTGCTACCGCTACTGCTACTGCTACTGCTGCTCCTATTCCTACTACTAATGCTACTTCTACTTCTTCAGAATGCACTTGTACTGGCGCTGCCTCCCAGACATACGCTAAGCGCTACGGCGCCGAACTTTACACATCCACTCCCCGAGCCCCTAAACCCTGAATACCCTGCAACCGCCTTTGCAGGTAATTGGCCGACAAATGTGAGGCCGGTCCTGGACAAGGTGAGCCATGCCTATGTCATCTTCTTCTTGCTCCATCGGCTGCACTGTGGTTAACGATATCTGCCCAACATTTGAGATGATTCAGGTAGGCGGATATAGAGAACCTTACATGTAGCGATGTTGTTTTTTGCTATTGCTATGCCCCCGCCGCAGATGAGGCGACACGAATTCCAAGCCTCAAACAACCACTTGCGGCTCGGGGTTCGATGTGCCGGGGTGACGACAACTGAAGTAGGGGAACAAGGCTACCTAAAGGTTGGCGAAAACAGGTCCCTAGTCCAGTGACCCGAGTGCGAACTCGCGCAAAGAATGCAGCAGAAGAGCTTGCAAAACGGACCAAAGGCATTGATCTGCCGTACTCAACTTGAACCCCAGACCATCAGCCGGCGAAACTTGGAGCCCCAGAGAAACGCAGGAGTGGGCCATGAATGTTAACAGTATTCCCTCAAAGCCCAAAAAGCGTCAGTGTTTCCTGTGAGCTCGTTTTGATGTGGCTTTGAATCTTGCCGCACCGTCGCGTCAGTGACAAGCAGGACTGACGCAAGATGAGACAATTACGTTGCGATGCAAGCCAGAAGCAGCAGTAGCAGCATTGGTAGTAGCAGTAGTGGTGGCGGTTTTCGTAGCTGTCGTTGCAGTGGTAGTTGTACGAGGAGGAGTAGCAGCAGCAGCAGCAGCAGTAAAGCAGCAAAGCAGTGCAGCAATAATTAGTAGCAGTCGTTGTCGTTATTGTCGTAGCAGGAAGAGGACTAGGCTCAGCGCGAGAAGTAGGTAGTAGCCCGATACCTTAAATCTGCGTCACCAAGGCTGTACATCACGATTGTGGTCTTTGCAGTGATAAGGGTCATCACAGCAACTCAGCGGGAGGCTTTTCGAGAAGATCCTGGGTTTGGTGTCGCTTGACGGCTTCGGGATACCTAGCCCCAGCCACATGCTTTTGAGGGCCCACACCCTAAACATAAGCCTCAACTGTTCCTATGAGGTAAAACAACATCCATTATGCACCTGGAGCTGCAACACCGATCTGTGATTTTACCACAGTATACCCCAAACCCTGTTCGAATGTTTCAGGCTTCGACAAAATCAATTTTGAGCCGCCAAGGTGTTTAAACCCCGAGCTACCTAGAGACTCAAGCCATGCTCACTGGAACCAATCCTGGGTTCTGAGTGCCATGCTTTAAAGCTTGTTCTTGATCTGTTCCTTAAACGAACCAGACTGAAATCAAACAGTATGGTTTTTGCTCCATGACTCCATGGTTACTTCGAAGCACAGGTTCTGTTCTGTGACATCTGTGGCAAGCCTTGGGTCTGACGCTTCTTGAGCTGTCCGCCTTCAATGCAAACACAAAAAACTAGAATCCCGCTAGCCGAAATCCTGAACTCTACACCCTAACCCTTAGTCGTAGGCTCGTCCTAGCCAGGCGGGAGGCAAAACAAAGGGTTAAGGGGTTTTGGATCTTTGGAGCAGAGGCCTGCGGCACAAGTCTTACAGTAGAAGCCCATAAGTTGGAAACCCAATAGCCTCAGACCCTAAGTAAGAGTATTGTATAGGGAATCCCACCACTAATTGTCCTTAATCCGGTTTCCAGCTTTTTGGGGTTCACTATAGGGTGGTTTCCAAAGGTGTTGGCATTTTTGGAGGGGAAGCTTCCGTGGGTTCGTGGAGATTACGCCTACGCCAGCTTTGCCCAAATCTCTTAGTAATTAACCTCCCCGGTTACTTGGAGGTTCATGGGTAGTTATAAGTGGAGTTTCAGTAGGGTAACTATAATTATGACTCCTACTAGGGGACTTATAACCGTTCTTATACCTACCCATGAACCTCCAAGGTTAGTTGCAAGACCACAGACAAGGACCCAGAGTAGACCCTTATTCCCTTTTTTTGGATTTAGGTTCTCTTATAATCCCCTTTAACCCAAAAAGGGCACCCTTTTATTCCTAGGTTACTCTAAAACCCTAAACCCTGAACCTTGAACCCAATAACCCTAAAACCCTAAACCCTAAGCCGAAAAAAACCTTCAACCCAATCCAAGGCGATCTTCTTGAAAGATACCCTCGACGCTGCCCAGAACGACTCCGATCCTTGGGTGGTTTTTTAGGGGCCTTAATAAATACTTATACTATCGCGGGGTTCCTTATTATGACTATAGTGTTTTTACAGGGGGTCTATAAGGGATACTATAACGGCTATTATAAGGATTTAATATAGGGGCCTTAACAATTACCTATACTATTTCGGGGGTTCCTTGTTATGACTATAGTGTAATATACACCCGAACCCTATTGTAAGTATTAAGGCCCCTATATTAGAGGATCCCGGGTTTCAAGAGAAGCAGAGAAGAGGTGAAGGCCATGAAGCCCATCCACCGAAACATTGCAGTCGAATAGCTTCATCAACTAGCATCAGTATTGCACACCAGTATCATTTTGGTGCGTTGGAGTGTGAAGTACGTGGCCGTCCCTGCAAGATTTTTTCACAGGAGGTTGATGGCATTTCGTCGTATTTCGAAGTGTTGCCTTGGGGCCAGAGACGACCCGAGGCTAACCGAAAACAGACTATTGCCGAACACCATAAAGTCTAGGGCTGTACGTTGAGGGTTTCGGGTTCTGCCACTCCTTCAATTACTGTGAGCTAGGCGACAGCTTCTCTGCCGAAGTAGGAGTGGCATCGTGAAGCTGGAAAGACTGTTTCCAGCGACCACTATCACTGCAACCGAGCTATGCAACTCCGCAAGAGTTGTGGAAGCGTAGGTTCACGGCGAGAGCCCATGAATGAATTAGAGAAGTTAATGTAGCAACAGTCAGAAGAAGCACCCTCGACCAGAATCGAGACAGGATAGGACAGAAACGGCGTTTTCCCCGATCCCAATGTGACGCCGAGTTTGCCCTAAACCCTGAACCCTAAACCCAAAAACACCTAACTTGAAGCGATTCTTGAAAGCCACAATTAGAATCCTAAATCTTCCAGAACTACGCCACGCCCTCGAAGCCTAAAGCCCACCCACGGAACCCTCGGAAAATCTTGGACCTTAGCCAGAAGTCGCACACATCACCAATGCTGCTGGACATCTTGGGGATAAGTTGCGAGCGTGGCAATGCGCTCTCCCAATCTGATGTACGTTCTTACTTGCTGCAAGTAAGTACCGTGTTTGGCGGCTCCAAAGATTCTACAGGTTCACAGTGGGGTACTGGAGCAAGAGGAGTTAGACGCCCCACGCCCTGAATCTGAAAGGCGTTCCAAGATGCGCCACGGAGGCTTGAGGTATACACAAATCCAAGAAGTCGGAATCCAAACTTGCAATACTTTGCTCGTAGGCTCGTCTAAGGGTGGGCATGAGGTTTCGTGGCGATGCTGTCTTGACCTGTTCCTGTTTTGGCATCTGTGTCACCCGAAATCTCCCAAAGCCCAGGAAAACTTGGTCGTGGAGAGACTGCGCAAAAAAGCCGAGTATGTTGAACGACTAGAGGCCGGTAGTGCTTCGGTTGGAGGCTCTTTCAGAGCAGGATCTTGCAGATTTAGGGCTTCGGGTTGAGGGGTTGGGACACATCCCAATAAAAAGGGGGCAGCGGAGAAGCGTGCCCTGTGCAGGCCGTATTTAAAGCAATCGACAGGACTGGCAACATGGCTTGCACTGCGATGGTCATTGTGAGGGGTCCGGTCAAAACTTAGACTCCGAACCTGCATTCTGATCTGGCTTTTCTTTGGAATCTCAAGCTCCACGGGTTTAGGGCTTAAGGGTTTAAGTCGAGAGTTTAAGGTCTCCTGGTCGGAGGAGTAGGCCGAGATGGACTCCGCACGTCATTTGCAACCCAAAGTCAAAGTTGACAAAATCCTTGACATACCATGCCTATCATAAAGCCCGATAACACCTTACATCAGCGCAAGGAATCACTAGGCTTCAAGCCCTGGAGCGCTAAACCCCACAACGAATCTCCGAAGCCAAGCCTAGGCGACGGAATGATCACGGAGGAGCGTTTGGAAGAGATCCTGAGCCATCCGAAGGCTGTTTGCTGCGGTTTAGGTTTTGCAGTTTGGGGTTTAGGCCCAAGTCCCAAGCCTTAAACGTTCGAAGCTACAAAGGTTCAACATTTCAATTTGCTAGGTTACACCGAGGTTCACAATCTGATTCCTAAACCGTGAAGTTTATAGACTGGTTTCGGTAGGCTTAAGGTTTAGGGATAATCAAACACCGAGCTCCTTCTGATTGGAGCCTGTCATAGTGAGAGCACTGTGCCTCTCTCAGCCGTCCAGATCCTTGTAGCGAGTGATCGGGGAGCCGCAGGTCCTTGCACTCTAGGGTTTTTGTGGGTTTTGTGCAGCAGTTTCAGCACTCAGTTGACTTTCTGCATGCCAGATGAGCTCATACATGAATACGTTTTAGAACGAGTTGTGTAAAGAAGATGGATATAACATGTGGTGTGTCATACCCCTGCATCTTGTGGTTTGCTCGAATCGTTTTGGCCCCCTCCGTCCGTTTTATGCCAAGCTTTTCAAAGACTTTTTGGTCTAAGTGTGCTATTTCCGAGTTGTCGCTCCATCCTGTGTAATTCTTCTGCATTCCCCGATCAGGCTCGACCCTGAACATTTCCTCGACCTTGCTTCCTGTACATTGCTCGAGGATTCAGGATCTGGGCTTGGGGCGTGAGCTTCAGGATTTCGGTGTGAAATTTCAAACCTTCGAGGAACCCTGTAAGCCTATTGCACAGAAGCCTTAGCCAATACAGAAGCTCTAGCGCAAAAGAACCCTTAGATTCTAAACTATTGACAACTGCATCCCCGACCCCTGAACCTTAGCCCATGAGTACATCTTTCGTTTCCTTTGACAGCACCCACCTGCTGCCGCAGATGCCTTTGCAGGCTCCCGTATGCTGAAACTGAAAACCGTAAACCCCGGAGCTTGGATTCACAACACCACTTTATTCGATCTTGAAACCGCAAAACGGAAAGCCTAAACACACACCTGAAACACTTGAGCTGCCAGGTTGCTGCATATTTCAATACCCTCGACTTGGACGTGCAGGATTAACCGACCCGACCTTCAATCTTGCAGTGCTTGGATAAAGGGATTTTCGCTATTGGACCACGGGGACCATGGATGAAGAATGCATAGGTGGGCTTCGAAGGCCAACCGCATCTGCCGCACCGACAGGAGACGTCCGTTTTCTTCCACATCATAGACAATGGTGACGGAGAGGCCCAGAAACTGTTCATCTCTGTGTCTTTCTGCTGGATGGTACTGCATTTCTGACTTAATGCCCTTGGTTTGTGGATGGGCTTGTTCACATCTGCCAAGATTGTCGTTTCGGCTCAGCTTTGCAAGGGCCCTTGGACAATAAGTTAGTTAATAGTTTGACAACTGCTGTCGAAGTAGTTTCTTCATGATCGTGACCTGGCAGGTTACTCTCGACGAGTTTATTGATGGGATCTTACGCTGCAAAGGCCGGCAGAGAGTTGCGGTGAAGATGCCGAACACATCGAGCGTATCGGACATCTCTTGATGTGTTGGTATTCTCTCTAGATCCCTGCTGCTGCTGCCACTGCCGCTGCCACTGCCGCCACGCCAGCTGCCACGACGAATCCTTCAACAGCCTCTTTCGGCTTCAGCGCCACCGCGGTTTACGCCTAGCTTGCTCCGCGGGCCTCTCTTAGCAAAGGGAGTCTGCTAAAGCTGTTAAAGACCTATGCAGCGATGCTGAAACATGAAGAAACGCGAATCACAAAGCCGTCTAGACTCCGCTCGTGATATTGCAAGCCATCCCTCCTTTTCCGGTCTGTCTTCGGCATTCGGCAGTATGTGCTAAACACTCGTATGGGGCAGGAAGTCAAACGATAATTCAGAGCTCGGGGTCGTAAGTCTTCGTGCCAAAATCCTACCAGCTGAACTTGGCATTCCCTCGCGTTTCAAGGGTCTGTTGTGTGAAGGCATATTGCGCGTCTGTTTACGATAGTTGTACCCACTTACTGTTTCATTCCTCAAGCACAGGGCCTAGTTAACGTCTGAGTTAAGACGTCCCTAAACCCTCAAGCCCTAAACGCTAGCCTAGTCCCTGAACTATGAACCGACAAATTCCTAGTTTCATCTTGCAGGCAACGCGCGGGCCGTCGATTCCATGGCAATTCGGGCTGAGCTCAAAAGACTTCATGGGAAGAGCTTTGGCTGACACGAGTGACGTGAAGGTTCAGTCTTGCATGCTATGTTGATTATGGTGGAAAAGGGGCTTTTAGGGTTTAGTAAGGGTGCGGATGAGGTTTTTGCAGCTTCAGCAGTTGGCTTCGATTCTTGTTTAAGATTTGTCTTCGATCTTTAGGGCAACGAAAGCTCCGAACTCTGCTGGAAGCCTGTGATGCCGTCGCCAATGATACAACTCCCCTGGGCCTGGTTGTTGCTTGAGCTGTCATACCATATTTCGGGATTATGGTTTGGTGCTTCCAAGAAAGAGTGCAGGGAGTACAACCGCCATCCAATGCTAGATGCTGCTAGATTGCCAGATGGGTTCCTCGATCGGCATCAGAACTGCCACAATTCCGAGTTTCCTAAGCTCCTGGTATCATGAACAGCACAGCCCGGACAAGTCGTCGTTTTGCAGCAGCAGGCTTACCACAAGAATACAGCAAGTGAAGTCACTGATGGGCATGTCACGTGGTCTGTTACATGAGCAGTGCCAACAGTCTTGATCTCAACCAGATTCCTAAACAAATCCCGGACATATCCTGCCCCCCTAAACCCTAAACCCTACATCCTCGCCGAGGTTCAACAAACTTCAGAGGCCGGCCGTCCGGGCGAAGAGTGCTTTAGCGTAGGCCTTGGGTTTTTTTGTAGTAGGCCTTGGGGTTAAGGTTCGATGCGTGATTCCAGATGGATAGCTCTCTAAATTAGGCTTCCTTGTCGGGTCCTGTTCTATAAGGGTGCCGCTGCACTATTTTGGGGACCTAAATAGGGACCCTAATTTAGAGAATTACTCACATAGAGCTGGATTCTACAAGGGCATAGTTTCAAAGCTTAAAATTTATAGTGCAAATTCTCAGGCCTTGTGTGGTTCTCCTTCCCCTTGCGCTGTAAGGGCTCGATGCTCAGGTGCTTCATTCAACACCCTAAACCCTAACCCCCCCGGTCGACTTGCTTGGCCCGAGTCTACATGGGAGTTTCCGAAAAGTAGGGGTACCTTATTTGGGGTCCTTATAATGAGGATCCTACAATTTAGGGTACTAAATCAGGGTCCCCTGTTTTCGGAAGCTCCCAAATCCCAACCCAAACCCTACTCAACCCTGGCCCTAGCGGCTAAACTTGGCCAAACGTCCGCTTCTTGATTATTGGGGCCCCCATACTACAGCATTGCACTGCAGGTAAATTCGTTCCGAATTGCAAGACGCGACCTGAGGCCGTAATACCGGGGCCTGAAGCATTCTAATAAGGTTTGGGGTATGCTCTATGAACTTATCGTGAAAGGAGCGGAAGGGTATATTTTGTCTAATGATTTCGAATCCCGTGTAATTAGTATACTCTCCCAGAGGGTCCCACATACACTACCATTATGGAATTAGGTCCCCAAAACCAAAACAGGGATGGTTTTTTGGGGGCCTAATTCCATAAATAGTGTATATGGACCCTCTGGGTCTAACCTTAACCTACCGAAACCTACTTTTTTGTAGGTTCCTATTATAAATTTACAACAAAGTAGGTTCTGGTGGGTTAGGGAAACTCTAGGGTATGGGGCTTGAGCCCGGAGCCCTGGATAAAGTAGTTGCACAGCTGAAATCAGGGCTGAGAGTTTATTTTCAGGCTTTCATTTTTCATTTTTGGTCCAGGGCATGACTCACTTCGGCACCCTGAAGAATAACCCTCGGAACCCGATAGAAGCTCAGAAGACCCTACAAGGACGTCCACGCCTCAAGGCCCAACGCCTTGCATACGAGCCTTGAAGCTTCGACTCTAAACCCTGAAACCCTTTATCCTCCTCCAGGGCTTTGACGAAAAATCCGAGCTGATGATCAACGCCCTTCAAGCGCGGAGGGTGTGGCAGGAGTTGGAGATTACGTGTTTGGACATCGAACCCCGCAGAATCCATAAGTTCCGGGTCGTGGGGTCTCCAGGTTTCGTATTTTTACCGCTTATGGTTTAGGGTAGTTTAGGGTGTCGGAAGTTGAATGCATCGTGGGCTGAAACACTAAACTCAGGAACGCTGAACTCTGAACCCTACAAAGCATACATCCAAAGCCCTTCCTGCCTGTGCGAGTGTGCGTGTGGAAACCCAAAAAGCCCTGAGCCCTTGCCTTAGTCTTGTCTTCCGGGGGGAAGGGGTTTCATTAGGGTTCAGGGTCGACATGTGTTCGGGGCTACGGCCCTTTACTTGCGCCGACGAGAAGTTTGGTACAGTCGTAGGGCTCAAGCTTGCAATCGACGGTCTTAAACATTGGCCGCAGCAACCGCGACTCCAAGCGCCCAACAAGGGCGGCCCACGTTCGAAGCAGAACCTATCTCGTTGATGGAAGAAATTTTCAAGCAGGCAAGGCACAGGTGCCACGGCTGAGTGTAGAGGATGTGGAATCTGGAGGTATGAACCGAAGGGGTTTCTGCAGGTTGGTTTCCGAAAGAGACTGCCATGTGCAGTGCCTGCAGCTGGCAGCTTCGTTGGTGGTTCAAAACCACCGGCTGCATTGTGTGGAAGCCTCTTGTCTTCCGTTGGCTGCGGCCCTTGGCGACATTACAGGCAGCAGCCCGCAACCCTGATTTCCGTAAAGCTTCAAGCAGCCCAGCTCCGTGAAGAGATGATCCATCTGGGAGTTTCCGAAATAGGGGACCCTGATCTAGTACCCTAAATAGTAGGATCCTTGTTATAAGGACCCAAAATAAGGTGGCCCTAATTTTCGAAAGTCCCACTTGAAGTCCGTTGGTGATGAGGCTCCAGGCACCCGAAGCTTCGGACGTCTCTTCGAGGGTTTGGGCTCCAAGGTAGGCTTAGGCTTTCTTCTTAAGGTTTTATGGATTTGGGGTTCAGGATTTAAGGTCTGGGCGTGTGTGTGTGTGTGTATGCGCGTGCGAGTGTTTTTTTAAGGTTTTTGGGTTCAGGATTTAGGTTTTGGGTGCAGGCTCCCGTTTAGTTTAGGGATTCATATTTGCGGCTCCCAGGTGCGAATATATATATATATATAAGTGTGTGAATCTTGCCGCAGCCGCAAGTGAGGGCGGATGGCCAAAGGCGTGTACCGCAAGCTGTCGAGCTCAGTGGAATGTTGTATAAGACTGGTGGGTAGTTCAAAGCCGGGTTTTCAGGTGTGAGTTGAATTTTAGTCTAAGCAGCAAGATTTTGGTCTTAACTGCAAAGCTGGTGTCTGTTGTTTGAGCTTTATACTGAGCGACTAAACACAGCAACTCAAGAGATTTGCAATACCAGCAGTCACGCGGGCAATTTGGGATATGGGTGGTTGTCAAAATTAGGGTCCCTTTTTGGGTCCTAAATATAATACGGCACCTAATATGTAGGGTACGCAAAAAGGGACCCTAATTTTGACAACCACCCATATCAGGAGTCTTGTTTTTGGCAGTCCCAGCTCGATTGGTTTCAATCCGCGGCTTCTCCCGCCAAAAGCGTTTAGGGTTCAGGGGCCTCAGTGACGAACGCAGCCACTCGACAGCTAGCAGGCCGAGTTTCTTTCAACTTTCAACATTTCAAGAATCAACGCCTCTGGCGCCAGGCGATGGCTGGAATGACGTTCCCAAATGCCTTCGTGAACTCACTACTTGGGTTAGCCTGTGCAATCAAAGTGGTATAATCGGGAACAAAAGACAGAGGAAATTAGTTACGAAATCCCCGTGTGGTCACCACTAGTGGATGAGGGCCTTACCTAACCACTGCCCAGAGCGTGCTTTGTTAGCAACTGACCAGGATGCGATTCTGTGCCCAATGGCAAGCCCAGAATTGACCCAATTCACCTTAGAATAACTGGTATTCAGACTACTCTTCAAGACAGCTTGTCCCTTCAGAAAGCTGTCCTATACCGTATTCTGTGCACAAATACAAAGCTTGTCACATGCTGCACAGTTCAGTACATCGGATGGCAAGCAAAGCTTGCTTCATCCTCTGCAGCCTTTGTTCAAGGCTCCCCGTCGGTACGGCGCGTGATGCCGAAGCACCCCTCCACCGAAAAACAACACCGCCATTGGATTTTCGAGGCATCGGCGTATTGCAGAAACACCATGTACTGCGGCGGAGGTATACGCAGCAGCAGCAGCAGCAACAGCAGTAGCAGTAGCAGTCGCAATAGCAGGAGCTTGTCGTTGTGTTTCTGATTCTGGTTTTGCTTGTGTTGTCGTGGCGGCTCTTGCCGTTGCCGTTGACGTTGTCGTTGTGGTTGTGGTTGTCTGTCGTTGTTGTTGTTGTGGTGGTGGTGGTGGGCCCAGCACATGAGAACCCGCGAGTTTCGGGCTCCCCCCGAACACGACCACCGGAAACCCGAAACCCTAAATTACCAAACCCGCACCGATGGAACCTCGCCTGGCTTGTCCGAGTTGCGAAGGCGTAAACCCTAAACCCTAAACTACGACACTCTCGCTTGTCCGAGTTGCGAGAGCGTAACTACGACACCCTAGACCCTTACAGCGACCCGAAAAATACTGTTCACGAACGCCTTGGGTACTGCCCCCACTCAGTAACAGTTGGGTAATATTTTTCATACAGTCATATCCAGCCTGTTATAGTAGGCCCATTGAAGACTGTTACCGTATTCGGTTCGAACCTTAAACCCTATACCCTAAACCCTAAATCCCAAACCCTAAACCCCAAATCCCAAACCCTAAACCCCAAATCCCAAACCCTTAACCCCAAATCCCAAACCTTAAACCCCAAATCCCAAACCCTAAACCCCAAATCCCAAACCCTTAACCCCAAATCCCAAACCCTTAACCCCAAATCCCAAACCTTAAACCCCAAATCCCAAACCCTAAACCCCAAATCCCAACCCCTATAACCCTAAAGCGAATGCCAGCCCATGATGGACCTGCACGGGCCCGTGCCGCACTACGCGGAAGACCTCCACGCCAGTATGGGCCGAGCTCTCAGCTCAGGTTTAGGCTTTAGGGTTTAGGGGTTTAGGGTGTAGGGTTTAGGGTTTTGGGGTTTAGGGTTTAATTAGGGGTTTAGGGTTTAGGGTGTAGGGTTTGTCTGGCGAGGTGTGAAGCACCCCGGGCCGCGCGCTCGCGTTGCTTGTAAACCCACCCCGTCCACCCAAACTATCCTCTATTAGGGTTTAGGGTTTGTTGAATTGATTTTCTGTTTCGCCCATGCATAGTTCAAGTGTTGAAGCTGCGGCGTTACGTAGTCAAGAGTCGTTCAAGGAAGTGGCGGAGTTCTGGCGCACGTTGGAGGTCCGGAGCAGGAGTTGGAGCCATGACTTACTTGAAGATCGATCAACCCGAAGGAGCAAGGCGAGGAGGAGAATGGCGAGGACGGGGCTGCTGAGCTTCTGAGCCGGCAATGCCCCATCCCGGAGGAACCAGCCAAGAATGTGCCAGAGGCAGTGCTGCACCTGCCGTCATGAAGAGACAAATTTTGAGCACACGCACGCAGGACGGCGCGGTGTGCGCTACGACCGACGCGGAGGACCAAACCCAAGCGCGAAGCGCAGAAATGAACCGAGCCCTGTGAGGAGCAAGAGCAGCTGACGCGGGCAAAAGCCGCGTCGCTGGCGGAGGCCGACGACCCGCACTGGCGACCGNCAAACCCAAGCGCGAAGCGCAGAAATGAACCGAGCCCTGTGAGGAGCAAGAGCAGCTGACGCGGGCAAAAGCCGCGTCGCTGGCGGAGGCCGACGACCCGCACTGGCGACCGCCAGAGCCGCAGATCGGGAAACAGAACACAACCACATGCACTGTCGCCCAGGACGGGCGGATCGTCGAGCTCCGGCATCCGAAGGCGTGCTGCCCTCACAGTCGAGGCAAAAAACAGCAGCATAAACAGGTCCTCAGCGGCCATCACGAGAATTGAGGGGTGGAGCTCCCAGGAACTGCATGTGCCACCGGCACCGAGGGGTGAGGTCACAAAAGACTGCGAGGTGAGGAACAGCTGCGGAGTCTTCAATGAAGACGGGGCAGACAGGGCTGCCCCCGCCCACGTCCGCAGTCAAGCCTCTTAGGCCTTGTGCGTTCGCATTGCGTAGAAATTTGGATATTCTGTAGAAGCTTGAAAAATGAAGATGCTGATTTTGGATTTAGGATCCAGGATCAGGATTTAGGATTCAGGATTAAGGACTTAGGATTCAGGATTTAGGATGTAGGATCCAGGATTAGGATTTACTGTAGGATTTAGGAGTTAGCTTTTAGGATTTAGGATTAAGGATTTAGGATTCAGGATCTAGGATTTTGGATTTAGGATCCAGGGGGAGGGCCCAAAATCTGGAAAATGAAGATGTCATTGCTGCTATATAGAATCTATGTAAAATTTGGGTGGAATCGGCCACTTTTCCCGAATCCTGGGGTTTAGGATTTAGGACTTAAGATTTAGGATTCAGGATTTAGGATCTAGGATTTAGGATTTAGGATTCAGGATTTAGGTTTTACGATTTAAGATTTAGGATTCAGGATTTAGGATTTAGAATTAGGATTCACAAATAATTGAATGTAGTATTTAGTATGTGGGATTTAGGATTTAGGATGTAGGAGTCAGGGTTTAGGATTTAGACTTTAGGATGCAGGATGTAAGATTTCGGATTTAGGATTAGGATCCATGGGGGGCCCTCCAGAGCAAATAGCGCAGGCTTTGGGGTTATATCTTTTTAGCTACGCTAAAGTGGTCTGGGTACGGCCAGCCCTATTCGAGTACGGACGTTGTCGTAAACAAGGCCAATATCCGTTGGCCTGTCCAGGACAGACGGTGAAGCTTTACCCTCACCTCTCCGCCTCTCTTTTCGAATGGGTGCTCCGGCTGTAAGTCCCTCGACCAAGCGTTCGGGGTCTGTCGCTCGACGGATGCGACCCCTCACTTAGTTTAGGGTTTTGAGGTTTAGGGTTTAATTAGGGGTTGAGGGTTTTGGGGTTTAGGGTTTTGGGTGTAGCGTTTAGGGTTTTTGGGGTTTAGGGTTTTGGGGTTTTGGGGCTTAGGGGTTTTAGGGGTTTAGGGTTTGGGGTTTAGGGTTTTGGGGTTTTGGGTTGAGGGGTTTCGGGTTTAGGGCTTAGCTGGCAGTACAGTATGCTCTCCTCGGAAACGCAGGTAACACTTCCGTCAAAACCCGAAGCCTTCAACCTTAAACGCCTTGAATCGCAGACCCGGAGCCCGAAGCTTTCGGCCCAGCCTTCCGCTTTCTCCCGAGGGCGCGTCTTCGCCTCACTCCGGAAGCCGGCTCGGGGCCTTGGGTCGAGTTTTGGGTTTTGGGCTTTTGGTGTTTACGGCTCTGGGTTTTGGGGTTTGGGGTTTTGGGTTTTGGGTTTGCGGTAGGGTTTAGGGTCTATTATGGCTTTTCGGCTTAAGGACTTAAGCGTTTAGGTTTTCGGGCCGGCTTCTCGTAGGGCGCCAAAATTTTTTTTCAAGGCACAGAAGCAAAAGTCAGGATATCCCATGTATTTTTTTTGAAGAAGCCTAATATTTAAGGTAGGGATACCCCTGAAAAAGGCTAAATGTCTCTTAAGTTTGGAGCACGTATTTCGGTCGTTCCAGAAGGGGTCTAGTGGTTGAGGATGCCTCGTTGAGGACAACTAATTGGCAGGCTCAAGCTCAGAGGTCTTTTGGCCGTTTGTTTTCGCGACGGTGTGTCCTTCTTCTTCCCACTTGGCACTTGGCAGCAGCTTCTGCTCTGGCAGCAACCCTAATCCCCAAACCGTACAGCTTCCGGACGACTCACCTACGACGGCAACTCCCCCCAAGCCCTTCCCAATTTTCATTCGGGAAGAAGCCGGGCACTCCTAAACCCTAAACCTTAATAATGACAGACGAAGAAGAATACTCCCTCTCCCTCAGTTGTGGCGGGCCAACTTCGCCGTCGCGGAGTGGAGCGAAGAGGAGGACGAGTTTGCGTTTCAGCTAGCTTTGAAACGACAAGCCTTGGTGCTCAGAATCATGCTTTGCAGTGGAAAGCGCCAAGAACAACCAACCCGGACGTTCCGAGCTCGCCATCACATCCGCACGATCGCTGAATGGGAGGAGCCTAGCATGACTCCAGAAGCCATCCTGGCGCGCGTCTTTCTCAAGGTAGGGCCAGTTTTGGGCCCTGGTTTTTGGGTTTAAGGTTTGGGGTTGTCCGATCCCTTTCGGGATGCGTCATGTCAAAACGAAGTAGCAAACTGCCTTGAGAGAAAAGGGCAGAATCAAAAGAGCGGGCCTTGTTTCCGTAGGTTTCAATCCCGAGCTTGGGACAGGAATCGCACGTTTGCAGTTTAGGATTCAAGCTCTAGGGAGACTGGCTGCTACTGTTGCCAGACGGCCCTGTAGAGTGCCTGTCATACCCTGCAGGTCTATTCTATACATGCAAATCCAAGACATGTATCCTCAGATCTGTCAGCCCTCAACACCAAACTTTCACAGAGCGAAACCCCCCAGAGCATTTTGTTCATGGAGCCTTGCGGCTTGAACTTTGCACTTCTGTGCCAATCTGCAGGTTGAGTATGAGACGCTGCGCCGCCTTCCCATCAACAGCGAGTGCCCTGAAGATGCTTTGAAGATCATAGGAAAGGATCCTGACCATGTCATACCCTCAACCCTAAACCCTAAACCGGATATCTGTTCCGGAAATCAGGCCCCCAAAACCTTTCGCAACGGCTGCACGATTTGTCAATCGACACCTGTTCAATTGGGGTTTCACCGAACCTGGGCCAGTGCTATGTCAGCGGCTGTGTGAATGTCAGCGAGGTATTGAGTTGGCTTTCGGGTGGTGCAGTCGAAGGGCAAGCGCAGTAAGGAGAACGCATGGGATCTTCACCCTAAACCCACTCGCGGTTTCTCACGCCCACTGTGAAACTCGTGTACGCTCACCCTCGTTTGACCCCTAGATACACCCAACCCCTGAACCCTGAGGGAATTGGAGGATTTTCGGGTTGGTCGCTATGGGGTTTACGACCAAAAATTACACCAAAGCCTGCTAGACCTCAAGCTCGCAAAGTTCAGGAGATAGATAGATAGATACATGCATGGATAGATAGATAGATAGGTAGATATTATCTGTATTAGCATATATACATATATTTAGTTATACTGCATTGTACAATTATATGTGTGTATACATATATATATATATACTGTTCATTGATAACATGTATATACACACACCCACACGCACACACACACACACAGATATATATATATAACGTATATACACATATTATACATCACATATGAAGTATTGCACAGGTATTTGGTCTTCACCATCCGGTCCCACATCGACCCCCTGCCAGACCGGACCCCAGTCCCCTCTTTAAAGACGCGAAGCACGTGGGATGGGCTCATAGTGTAGGGCCATAAATAGTTACCTATACTATTTTGGGGGTTCCTTATTATAGCTATAGTATGATCGGCCCCAAAGCCCTATTCTAATTATTAAGGCCTCTATATTTTAGAATAGGGTTCCCTTTAAAGGGGTCTATATAAGGGCTACTATAAGGGATCTATAAGGGTACTATAGTACAGGGGCCTGAATACTTCGAAAAGGGTTTTGGTGCTACAGCTTCGGAAATGGGAATAATACAGGGGCCTAAATAATCACCTATACTATTGTGGTGGTCCCTTATTCTAGTTGTAGTATATTGGCCCCAAAACACTATTCCAATTATGAAGGCACCTTTATTATAGTGTCGGGTCCGTCAGAAGTTCAGGATATGAGGCTTTGTGTTTGTTATTGTTGTTATTAGTGCAATTAGTATTGTTCTTGCTATCATTATTATTTTTGCTATGCATCTTTCATAGTAGTACGAAGGCTTTGGGGTTCAGGAGCGGAGCCCAGTTTCAAAAGGATCGGGCTTCGTGGCGGTCTGAAGTTTTTGTGGAACGGATGCAGGAAGACTTGACACTAAGGCTGGTGTGAGCTGGTTCAGTAGCTACGGAAATGGCCATAATGAGCGCAGCTGGGTTTAGCAAGAATCGTAGCAGCAACGGACGAAGCATGGGACCGGATTGAAATGTCGTATCCGGACCCTGGCAGTACCTCGCAGCGTGCGCCCAGAGTCCTAAACCACCGAACCCTGAACCCAAGAGTCCCTTTCCTCCCTTGAACTTATTGGCTGTAAACTCAACTTTTCAACTTTTGGGGTTCTTATAAGGTAGTCGATTCTGAACGTTTCAACTTTTATCCCCTTGGGTTTTGGGCCAGTGAGTGAATCTACCTAAATAGTTACCAATACTATTTTGGTGGCTCTTTATGATAATTATAGTAATTATAAATAGGCCCCCAAACCCTATTCTAATTTTTTCAAAACTCCAGCACCGCAGCACCGAAAGGGCACCAAAAAAAAGCGAAACAACCACCACACCTGACAGATACCTAAACTAAACATCTAAAAGCGATTTTCAGAGACTCATGTCGTATATGCCTAGATTTAAGAGCCCCCCGACCCCTGAAGCCTAAACCTTACACCCCAGACCCTAAACTCTGAAACCAAGGCACTGGCCAGCATGCCACTTGCCTGTGAGGGCCTAGCGACAGAGATCCGCAGATTACCCGAGGAGCATCCGATGTGTCTTTGTAGGTGTGGGGGATTGTGGGGGTTTAGGGGATGAGGGTTTTTGACACAGCGTAATGGGGGGGGTACTTTCGTGTAGCAGTATCACTGTACGAAGACTCTGAGATCTTTGGGTGTAGGGATTAGGTATGGGGGACTAGGTTTTTAGGGAGTGGGACTCGGGCTTGACGGACTAGGTATTTGGGACTAGGGTGTAGGGGTGAGGGTTTTGCGTCTTTCAGGGTTGGTGCTTCAAGGTCCCAGGCTTCCTTCAGTCTTTTCAACAGGGCCTAGGGAGCTATGTGATGATGTTTTTGGGGGGTGGGCAGAGGAATATTCTGGACCAGGGCGTTCGAGGTTTAGGCTCTGGTTGAGGAAAGAGAACGGCCTCTACAACAGCATTACTGTGCTACAGGAAACTGCAGAATGGTAGGGGAATTTCTGATAACTTACTGATACTGGTCCTTAGGTTCCCCAGTATCACCGCTACTAATCAAATAAACGGCCGCCCCAACTCAGATTCGAAACTTATCTCTGCTGTCACCTTGGGTGATCTTCCTCCTGCTCTTGCTCCGTGTGCTCTTGCTCCTGCTGCGCACTGTTCTAGTCACCAGTCTTGCTCCTGCTCTTGCTGTTGCTCCTGCTCTGGCTCTTGTACTTAGTGGTGACACGACTAGTACGGTTGAGGGTCCACAGAGATAGATTCCCAGTCTTACTGAGCAAATCCGCAGCCCTCCTGAACGGAGAGGTGTGGGACCGAACTCTTTAAAACCTTCCCCTATATGCAGGCCAAAGCCACCAGCAAACCTGCGAACTGCTAAACCACAAACCGCAAACCCTAAATACGAAAGCCTAAGCCGAATCCCTAGATCCACCATGCTGATTGGGCTGAACCCCAAAACCCTCAATACTATAAACCCTTACACTCCTAGCCCTAAACCCACGATCCTAAGCTTAGCACAGGAGCTTTTGGCCTACAAGGGCCTCGGTCAGTCTGGCCCTCACGGGCAGCCTCCATGCATTCTACTATAGAGGCCTGAATAATTACCTATACTATTCTGGGGGCTCCTTATTATTATCATAGTATAACGGGCACCAAAGCCCTATCTTCTAATTATTAAGGCCCCTACAGCATAGCCCTGCTGCCGGGTTTAGCATTTCAGATTTGCGGTTTGGGGGTTTGGGACATCAAGAGCCTGGGTCCGAAGACAGGGATCAGGCTTGAAGGTTTGTGGCATTGCCCTTAATGGGTTGGGGTTTTTAGGGTTTGGGGCTTAGGGTTTAGGGTAGAGGCTGCGTGTGTGAAGAGACTCGCATCTCCATGCGAACACACACAAGACTAAGCCTCTCGTCTTGTTGTGCCAAGACTTTCTATCGTGGTCGTTCCGTACGTCCAATCGACCTGCGGCGCCCATCACAACGGTTAACAGATTAACATTTTTCATAGTGCTGTGTTTAGACATAGATGAAGCAATCGTGAATGACAAGAACATGGGAGCTTCAATGCTTCGGAACCTTATACTTTCGTAGGTCCAAGAAGGGCAGCAACGTACACCCACAGTCTTAACTGTCTCGTCTCCTATATGACCCCAGAATCGCCTCCAGCACCACGACCCCTACCTGCGAAGCATGAGCCTCAGCTGGCGAGTGCGACTGTGAGAGCCAAAACCCTAAACTGGCCCGAAACCTCCGGTAAACCCGAAACCCCTCAACCAAATCCTACTTAAAAAAGCCGTAAAGCCCTCAAACCTTAAACCGCCAAGCCCTCTCCGAGAAGGCCCGAAGTTCGTGCTGTCGTCCTCTCCTACCTGGACTCGGCCTCTGCTGCGAGTGAGGGGAGCCTAAACGCCGGAGCTTGAACCCCCAAACCCTAAACCCTATAAGCCCAAAGCCCTAAACCCCTGAACTCTTCACTTTATAGTCCCAATATCTGTACCATAACATACCCCAAAACTTAACCTAGTTATGAAGGTCTATTATTTTGTTAGTCAGGGCTTGGGATTTCAGCGGAGTTGTTAGAGCTAGCCCTCCGCCGTTCCTTCCGACCAGTTTCGTCGCTGCTTGGAGGAAATGCCAGCATCCGGAGTTTGCCCTCGCAAGTCTCTTCACGAAGGATGCACGCATCTTGGGTCAACTCCCCGAACACCTGAAACACAGAAGTGTAAACGCTGATCGTATCTTGCCAATAAGGATCTGGCACATACATATAAGCACCCTGGACCCTAAACCCTAAATCGTAAAGCCTTACAGCCATAATTAGACCTAAACAGCTCTGGTCTTGGGGTCATTGGGGAGTCCGAGACTTCGCACCGGACCTATGTGATTGCATCCTGGTGCATGTTCTTCTCCTCCCTGAGATTGATGGCCTAGCTTGTTGTGTATGGTTTTTGAAAGCAGTGTCCTTCACCAAAGTTGAGTTTTTTTGTAGGTCTTGACTCTCTAGTTGGGTTCTTCCTTCTAGCACAGTGTCGCATTACCACCTGTCGAGCCCATGTTATCTACATTCAGTCGGCTCCATTCATGGCTGCGCTGCATGTTGTAGTCAGTCTTCAGCAGGCTTTCGCTTCAACCCCTGGCTGGAAGAGAGAAGTGCATCGGGTGCCGGAGGGGTTCAGGGCACAGGATTCAGAGTCCAGGGTTAAGGGTTCAGAGCGTAATGTAGAGGCCTTAGCAATTAGAACAGGGTTTTGGGGCCCATTATACTATTATTATTCGGCCGCCCGTTTCAGTCTGCCGGCCATGTACGGACTGCGCGCCTCGGACTGCAGGATTTTTTGGCGAGGGCTCTTCCTCGTGATGCAGTTGCCCGTTGTTTTGGGAGTTGGGGATGCCGCATGACGCAGGTCAAAAGAGAAACACAAAACTCTATTGTTATTCATTTTATGATTTCCTTAGACAGGTCCTTAAAAAGGTGGATGATTTGGGGTTAAGGTCGCAGAGCCACCGATCAAGAGCCAAGGCGGCATTACGAACCTCTACGAGGCCGGCTCTGTGACGTTTGTTGATTTGGGGTTTGTGGCGATGTAGCCCTCTGTATAACTATACCGTCATCTACCCCAAAAGTCTCTTATCCAAGAATATCCCCTTGTAGCGGTTACGCAAAAACTATACTATCATCTACCTCAACAGTCTCTCATGTGACAGTATTCCCGTTTAGGCCTATATACACTTGTACTATCATCTAACCCAGAAGGATCCACTGGCTATGTGAAGCAATTTCAAGTCGTACCTGATGTATTCGAGACCCGTGCGGTTCAACTCATCCTTCAGTGATGCCGCTTTCTTTCGTTTCTTACGCGTGCAATCGTCATGTGTGCTGGCATCCACCGAGCCCATTGCTTCAGCAAATCTTACTACCCAGAAGGAGCCTTATTCCAATTATGAAAAGCACTGCAATCGGTCCCCGTGCGGACAGGGTGGGACTCGTTCCGACTACATCGTAGTCGCGCATCCAGAGTTTGCCCTGGGCCTGGAGCTTAGAACGAAGATTCTTTGGAGAATCGACAGAGAATATTCACAAAGCCCAAGCTTGTGAAATCTCTGACCTCTGAATACCACGTTGACTAAGCCCTACAGGCCCTAAAGCAACTCTACTGCGGTAGGAAAGCATTAGTTGTGGTCGTCGTATTGCCAGTGCTAGCAGTAGATCCAGAAGAAGAAGTAGAAGTAGAAGTTGGCCTGTTGCGCCTCCACATGATGATTAGCACAATAAGACTAACATCAACAGTAATAGATAAGCCTGAGTTTAGTTCGTGGGTTTACAAATTTCAGGCTCAAGACGAAGATTCGAAACCCTCATCGGCAAGCACAACCAGACAAGGCTTTTTTAAATATGACAAGTCGGTTGTGCATGAACCCAGTTTCAGGTTTATGGTTTAAGGTTTACAACCAGTCGACTGTGAATGCGCTAAGCCCAAAATCAAATGCTGATATCCTCCACACGAAGCCCAAAGGCCCCTAAACTCCAAACCTTACGCCCCAAGGGCCAGCAACCCAGCATTGTCCCAATTCCTGAGGCAAAGTCGGAAGTTGAATCTCGGCTGCGGTTTAGGGCTTCTTGCACTCGAGGTTCTGCAGTTTTACTTCCGTGTCTCCTCTGGGAGGATGGCTGGGAGACACGACCCTAATTGCAACCTATTTCAGGTCCCTAAATTCCTAAATTAAAGACTAAACCCTAAACCCTTTCTTTGAGCATTTAGGGTTGCGGAAATGCGTGCCTTGCGCCCTTCGCGATGCGAATTCCTGTGTTCCTGGACTATTAGACAGAGGAACCCGGTGCGAACGAAAGTCTTTCCTCCCAAATTCCTAAACTCTAAACCCTAGACCCTAAACTCGAAAACCATAAACTCCTACGCCCTAAAATCCTATATAAACCCTAAACTTGAGGCAGAGGCTTCGGAGCAAAGTGGGATCTTTCAAGAGTTCCGCATGAGCTCGCGGGAGGCCTTCTCACCTTTCCCAGTTATATAATGTCAGTATATGTATGTATATGTACACTTGCATAAATGCAGAAATATATCAACAAATAAACATATGTACATATATATATATATGCATCTAAAACATATAAATTGGCTCTCCTCAGGGTGAGTAGCTACAAGGGTTTTTAGGGTTCGAGGACCCATTAAGGTATCGGATACGCTTCAAAATGGGTTTAAGGTTGAGGGATTTTCCATAGTTATACCGCAGGCCATCTTTTTATCTGGCTCCAGGGGGCTTATGGCGCGTTCGGCTTCGAACTGCTGCAGTGCATTATCCCGGGGATCTTCATCCCCTACTTGGAGGTTCATGGGTAGTTATAAGTAGGGTTACAAGTCCCCTAATAGGGCATATAACTATAGTTACCCTACTTATATCCCCACTTATAACTACCCATGAACCTCCAAGTAACGACCCAACTGAGCCCTATGAGCACTGGCATTTTTTCCTTGTGGCCCGGCTCCACAGTCAGCCTCAAGCCTCCAGAACCGGATTTAGTAATAGGAGCTGGTAATGTAGGGGCCTAAATAATAACCTATACTCTGTTGGATGTTCCTTATTAAATGTTAATTATAGTATATTTTGCCCCCAAACCCTATTCTAATTTATCAAGGCCTCTGCAGTAGCACACAGAACTCCCGCATTTGTACAATTCGGGATTCGAGCCAAAGGGCCCTGCCCTTCCAAGGGCAGAGCACAGGGAGTGCCGAGAACCTTCATGGGTTGGGCAAGCATGTGCAGGGTGCAGGAGTAGTTCGGAAATGGCGGCCCTAAGCCCTTTTGCAGGTCCTGCTGCAGCTCGTCTCCGACGGGCAGGATCGGCACAGCTGTTGGAGCGGATTACAGCACCTTGGGCAAAGGATTGGCGTTTTGGCTTTGCTGGGCTTTGTTTCGTGTTTAGGGCCCGTTTCGTAATATACCCTAAACCCTAAACCCTAAACCCCCAGGGTTGGGGATTTCGGTTTCGTAATTACGGTAGCTGATCATTATTGTAAGCGCAGGGTCTCTGGGTCAAGGTTGCTTTCGGCGACGTTTCAAGGAGAGCTGTGACGAATCCAAGAAAGCCGTTTAGGGTTTAGGGGTTTAGGGTTTAGGGTACGTTATCGGCAGAGTCTGGGTTCAAAAAAGGGTACGTTATCTGAAAACCCTCCCCCTGCAGTATTGCTCAGGAAGTGTTGTTGAGAGCCAAGGGACTATTATACAGATGGGAAATAGATCACGGGTAGAGCTGCTTCTCTTGTTTTGTCTCACGTTCTACGTTTGCGCGTGCAGGCACAACGCAATACACGCATGTGTTTACGTATGTCTACGCCGTATGCACTTATATGCGAGAATACGGCCTCTACGCAAATCGCGCTGCAACCCTGGTGATTCTGCGTGGCTTAGGGCTCTAGGGCTTCAGCTTCAAGCTGTGGACTTGACCTGGGATCAGAGTACCATGAGGGTTGAGGGTTCAGGGTGTAGCGGAGCTGTATCCTCATTAAGCCTGTCGACAGATCTTGCGAATCCAACTGCCCTAGCCACCATAGTACCAGCCTCATGCTGCAGACGATGGCGCGAGCAGCCACTTCCGGCGCACTCGCATGGAAGATGCGCCTGGCCCGGTTTTTCTTTCTCGAGCCAGATGAGGGTGTTTGCGACTACGGTACTGTGGGTCTTCTGCACCGTATTACGTCATCAGTGCTCAAACGGATACAAATCCACTCGGGACTGATAATTGCTGCTAGGAGTGCCTGTCGAAAGCTCCCAGGTTCTCGGTAGTTCCTTCGAGATCTAGGGTCTACTACCTACGAATGCTTCTTATGCTTCTTATTCTGCCGCGGCCACCAGCTGAGGTGCAGGGCCGTGAGCTGGGATGTGACGGCAGGCACTGGCGGCTTCTAACATAGGGGTCTGTATCTGGGCGTTTTGGAGTATCATACTTTAATACTTTTTTCTGAAAGGAGCCATTATGAAAAAAGTTTATACTTTTTTCTCCCTGGCTACTTAAGACTTAAGAGCCCAGTTAGGATTTTAGTAGGTTTCTGGGGTATCATAGTTGTACCAAGCAGCCCAAAGCAAGAATGTTTCTTCTACGTGACGTGTTGCTTCTGGATTATTCGGATGGCCAGGTTTTAGGGCCTTGAGGGTTCGGGTCATGGTTTCTGGGCTTTGGAGTACCATACTTTAATACTTTTTTCTTAATGGAACCCTTATGAAATACAAGTTTATACTTTTTTCTCCCTGGTTACTTAAAAGCCCAGGTTTAAAGCTTCCTCTCCAACTCTCGAGATTCTGGATCATGTATGGCTCTAATGTAGGCACCTGATTAAGAAACCCTGGGCATATAACCTCAAGATACTAGGATTCAAGGAACCCTAATAAAGGCCCAGGGTTTCTTAATCAGGTTCCTACATTAGGGGAGCTCAAGATGGGGAATCTGGCTTTGGATGGTAGAGGCAGGTGACGTCTTAGGAACCCTAAACCCCAATTCCCAACCCCAAACCGTAAACCCAAACCTCACATGCTAAATCTCCAACCCTAAACCCCAAGCCCTACACCCCAAACAAAGATCTCATCCTAAAGCCCCAAAGTCCAACAACCCCTAAACCCTGAAACCCTAATATAGGGGCCTTAATAATTACCAATACTGTTTCGGGGTTCCTTATTTTAGTTATAGTAGAATGGACCCCAAAACCCTATTCTAATTACTAAGGCCCCTAGAATACAATCCCAAAAGCAACTGCCAGGCTGACCTCCGGCTACTTCAACAACATCCTGGAGGTCGGGTTGAGGGGTTCAGAAATTTAGGGTCCCCGGCCCGGCCTGGCGTCGTCGGATGCTTTGACATGTCGGGTTTGCTCAGTTGTCCATTTAGGTCTTAAGGTGTTGTGGGGCTTTGGGGGATTTTGGGGCCTGAAGCGGATCATGGGACTTAGGAACTAGGGTTATAAATAGGGTAACTATACTTATAACTCCACTTAGGGTACTTATAACCAGGGTTTTTGGGAGCTGAACGCTACCCCTTGCAGATGTCTCTTTCACCGCGAGGCTGGAGTGGCCAGCCATCGGAAAGAGATGCCGCAGCCTCGAGCATTATTGCCTATTCGATCTATTGCTTACTATTCTTACTGTTGCATTGTTTAGTATTACCCTAGACCCCTGAACCCTAGACCCGAAACCTTAAACAGTGAACCCTAGCCCCGAAACCCTAAACAGACCCGACACCCTAAACCCTAAATCCTGTCATTGCAGCCATGAGCACTAGTCTCAGGCAGGGTAGCCTGCTTGAACTTGCGCGGCGTTACAAGCGAGAGCCCGAGGCCGCCGCAGGTCTTTCGGTGAATGCAAAAAAGAAAAATCCAGGCTTGTGGGACATATATATATATACATACACACATACATATATGTATATATATATAGAGGTATTATATACACACTCCGTACTATACTATGACATTCTACAACATGTTATAGTATACCTTAATGTATTATATTAGGTTCAGGATCAATCTGCCTCTGAGTCGGTCCATCTCCTCAGGTGTTGGTTTTGCTCGGGAGCCCGGGCGTCTGAAGCAAATAAACCCCAAACCCTGGAAAGCCCCGGCATTCCTCGTCCGAAGCTTCTGTGGATTCTGTTGCTGAAACCTGTCGAAAGCCTGACAAGGTTTGGGGATTAGGAAATATTGGGAATCGGGGTTCTGGTGGCTTCCGATTCAGCTCTGACAAGTAATTGCTTCCCTTCAGTCGTGCCGAAGCTATATCGCGCACTTTTTGACGGAGCCCCAAAAATCCTTTCTAAGGCTCGTAAAGCCTCCTTAGTATCAGTTCCTTTACAAGAGCCCAGAAAGCCTACAAAGCCCTTTCTGTACCTCCCCCGACACAACCATTTCCGCCCAAAACCGTAAACCCGAGTTCAAGTGCAGGCCGTCGAGCATGAGCTGCTGAAGAGCGGCTCGTGGAGATTTTGGGCCGTGGTCTCAGATGCCATCGGAAAAGGGTCCGAACGTAGGGTCTCTATCAGAATGATGAGTCAGGGCTGGCATGATGCTTCACGTGTTCAGCCACAAGCTTTAGCTTGGCCCAGCTTGGCTTTGCATCGTTGGATTAGGGTGCAGGGGCGGGGAGGGTTCGCTTCATGGAATCACCAAGCACTGAACACAATCGGCGTCTGCGCTTACCAATTCAATCTGCATGATCTGAAATGTTCGCATGCCAGGGATTTCGCTATAGAGTTCGAGTGTTGCGAGCTTGGTTGGTAAGGCTTGATTAAATTGGTTACCTCGTGAAAAGTGAAAGCACAGCAAGACCCGAGCCCCGGACGAAGCCCTCAGTTCTCAGCCCGAGCTTCGAAACTTCACTTTTTTGCGAGCCCCGAACAACCTCAACCGTAGCAGACAGCTTGATCCGGTCCACCCAGCTGCATCGAAGCAACCCTGATGCTCAAACTGCATTTTAATTTTGGGTCCTAGGACCCTAGGAGAGGGTTGCTATGTCTTGCTCCAGTACAAGGTATGAGCCAAGAAGCTCCAAATGGTCGGGTGAGTTTAGGACGTCTTGCTTTTGACTTCTATAGGGGCGTTAATAAAATCAAAATAGGGTTTTGGGGCCACTATACTATAAGTATTGTAAGGAACCACCAGAATAGTATTGGTAGTTATTTAGGCCCCTATAGTATGTTTCAGGAAGGAGGTACGACATCCGTAACGGAACGGTAGGGCTGGGGCGTTTCTCTTCGGTAGCCGATGTAGCTTGTGGGGCGATTCGTCGTGAATTCCACAGGCGACCGAGCTCGAAACTGTGATCGCCCCGGAAGTTCCGATTTGTCCTTTCGAAGGGCAGTGCTTGAGGGTTTTGCAGGGTGATATCTCTCTGTAAGTAGATAATATGTGGGGTCAAACATTCAGACCATAAATCGGGGAAGCTGGCTTGCTGACTCCCAAGATTGTTCAAATTGATGGTGGTGGGTCTTGCAGGTTCAGGGATCTTGGTTTGGCTTTTCGAATCCAGACACCTTCTCTTGCTGTTATCCACAAGTTCTTAGTGGCCTGGCAGAAAAGTCAAGTCCTTGTGTCTGCTGCAGTCAAAAGGAAGTCTGCTCGGCCGGCACGGGTAGCCTCAACTGACAAGTTACTTACAGAGCTACTTTGGTCGGTATGAAGCTCTCAGTGAAACACAGGATTGAGCTCTAGCTTGCCTTGGCCACCATCGTGGTGCGGGGAGGCATCATTCACAAGACTGTCTAGACTCGTCTATATTACAGAAATGACTGCTTTCCAGTTCCTTGCCTTGTGCTCATTGTTTCAGCGTCGCTAGTTATCCACATTGAGATTTGCAAGAGAGGTTTGCGGGCAGCGCAAGCGCCTGGCCACGAAGCAGCGGGACACTCTTTTGGGACTAATTGGCCCAGAAGGCAGTGAGAGCCTGTAGCCCCTAGCACAGCAGGAGGAACTTCTTGTGAACTAGGTAGTAGCTAGTGCTCTCTGCTGGTGTTCGGTGTTCAGGAGCATGTGTATGCAGTCTGCAGACCAAGTGGAGCCAAAGGTTATCTTTCAATTCATACAATTCATCTTCGCCTGTGACGTTTCACATTAGTCTACCGCTGCTAAGCAGCATGGCCAAGAGAAGAAGTCCGGCTTGAAAGCTTCCGAAACATCCTGCAGTGTTGAGTGAGGATCACGGCTGACCCCGCCTTCTCTGTATGGGCTTCTTCAATCAACACCTCTACTGCTCTACGTAACGCGCGACTGCATCTGGCATTGCCTTTGCTGCGGCCATGTAACTGTTCACAGAGACATACTATCATGTTCATGCGGGAATAAGTAGATCGGAGGCCCATGGCCCACACAAGGCCGTCCACGGCCCTGCGCAGCACGACGACGGCGGAACCGCGCAGTCCCACAGTTTCGGCGCGGCCGCAACCACTCAAAACCCATACACCACCATCGCCAAACCCCACCCTAGCCCTAGCAAACCCGCATTTTAGCGTTCCTGATTCTGGTCTCCTGTAAAACATGCTCTATAAAACGGTTAGGTTATTTGGTGTCAAGGTACACCATTAAACTCCAATCTCTAAACCTCTGTACTCTAAACCCCCCCGAGAAGGTGAAGGCCTACCTGGAGGTTCATGGGTAGTTCTACGTGGGCTTATAAGTCCCCCAATAGGAGTTATAACTATAGTTACCCGACTTATATAACTCCACTTATAACTACCCATGAACCTCCAAGTAGGGGCAATGATGCCGCGGGCATCCGTCCCCGATGTCCGGCGTTTCCTCCGCCGGTAGTCCGCTCCATGGAGGCCTGCCCCAGATGCAAAAATTTTAAGCCGGTATTGAAGGGAGACTGAACCCGAAACCCGAAGAGCTTGAACAAATAAGAGCCCCATCAAATCATCAAGCCTGATAATCGAAAACAGTGTAGTCAAAGTTTTCAGCAAATAGTAGAAACCCCAAAGAAGGCCTTAGAGAACCTGACAACAGCTGCTATACAACCCCCCTAAACCCTAAAGCCTTGCCTGCTGTGTGCGAGTGTGAGCGTCGAAACCGAATCGGAGAAGCACAGAGAGCCCGCCCCAAGCCATCGCAGCTCCCGTGGCGAGGCCCGAGCTGCGAGAACGGCATGGGCAGAGGAGGCTTTGGGGTTTTCAGGTCTTTGGGGTTTAGGGGTTTAGGGTTTAGGAGTTTAGGGCGTTCCAGGTCTTTGGGGCTTAGGGTTGAGGGAGGAGGTAAGTGCAGTGCTTGAGGGCTTTTGCGGGCGAGGTCGGGGTTTTTGGGCTTCTTTAGGGGTTTGGTGTACGGGTTCTACTGTAGGTTTTAGATCTGCTTCAGGTGTTCTCTAAGGCTTTGTGGCTGAGAACTTTTTTAGTTCAACAGGGGTTGCTAAATTACGCTGACATGGCGCTTCGTGTGCACCCGGAGCCCTCAGAATGGAGGATCTTTTGAGAGGTGCAGAGTGTTTTGGGCGCAGGGCAGCAGTTGGATCGAATTGGAATAGGGGACCCTACTTTAGAACCCTGAATAGTAGGATCCTTATTATAAGGACCCCAAAATAAGGTACCCCTAGTGTTCGGAAACTCCCATTGCAGGAGCCATCCGAGCAAGCCACGGTGGCTCGGACACAGGCACGGTGGGGACTGTCCAATCGCATGGATCCGAATCGACTAATTATTCCGCCTGCTCTGCATAGACACCCTTCCGGTTTGGCGGCCTAGCACATGTGTGAATCACACAGTCGTCATAAGTTTATGGGGCTCCAAAGCGCTGAAGCTAGAAAAGATTCGAAGTCTCGGACTGTCATGTCGGGTGTAATTATCGACTGCAAGGTTGAAATGCATGCCAAGAGAGTTTACACGTTTCGGGTTGTCTCATCTCCGGGTGGGTTATTCATCAGTCCCTACATAATGTAGAGTTCAAATTGTGAGGGTGTTGCCGCAACCATGGGTTCCTTTGACCTCTTCACTTGAGAGCGGTCTGGAGAATAGGTTGAGATTGAAGGTGCACTTGGGACCACAAGAAGCCTGACCCCCACCCTAAACGCTGAACCGCCTGTATCTATCAGCCGATTCAGACTGTCGTAGCTGCCTTGCCTGGACTGTCCGAATCTGAGCGAATCCACAAACCCTTCAAGCCCCAAAGAATCCGCAAACCTTGAAACCCAAAGCCCCCAAACCCCCAGAGCCCCAAAGACCTGAACCCTACATGACCCGTTCATGTGCCAATGCCCGAAGGCACGTCGCCACCTTCGAGAGGTCCTGGAGGAAAACTTCGCCAGATGGGCCGAGTCCTCTGTGATTCTCCCAAGTCGACTGTTGTTTCACCGGGTTTGAAATTCATAGGGGTGGTTACAAGAAGCTAAGTGGGTTTTCAGCTTATATAAGGATTGAGGGGGTAGTATCCCTTATGGTAGCCCTTAAAGTGCCTCCTATGTACCGCCTTTGTTCGGTCTAGGCCTTGCGGCACTGGAGAAGATGAATCGCCTGGGTGTTTGAGGTTTAGGGTTTAGGGTTTAGGGCATCCAGGGAGGTCTATCGCGGCTCCTTCAGGTTCTATAGTCAGGACCATGGTTTCATTCACCATTGGAGCCTGGTCACCCTCTCCCTCAACTGCCCGTTTTGATTGGGACCGTTGCACAGGTCCTGGTGTTTTCCCTGGTGCTCTGCCTGATGATCCCATCCATGCCGAGTCCTGAGTGGGTTGCTGCAGCCGACGCGGTGCGTGATATAGCCTTCCCGAAGCAGCCAGGCTACTCATAGCTTGCGTCCTGACCCCATTCTGTAACAGTTAGATCAGTTAAATAAGATTTACAGCATTATTTGTTATAGCCCTTATTCTGACCCCTACTACAGACTGTTACAGGGTGGGGGCAGCAATTACCCTACAAATAGCCATTTGGAGAAACATGTTACAGGTCGATTACCGGCTCAACCTCTCCCCCTCAGCCCAAACCCTCAGCTCCTGACCCCGAACTGTATGGAGCTGTCCGAGAGTGAGCATGGGAGCCCCAAAAGCAAAAAGGCTTCGGGGGTATTTATTCGAATGCTAAGGCGGTTTTCTACAAAATGGGTTGCTATGCTTAACAACTGTTAATCTTGAGCTCTTGCAGCCTGATGGGCATGCCTCACTGCACTTTATCAACACAGAGGCTTCCTGGAGCTGTGCAAGTAGCGAAGCCGGAAAGCCCGAAGCCCTGTGTGATAGCGAAGTGTATGATATCATTGCTTTTTATATTAATTAACATATATTAAAGTGTAGTACATTTGCTATAGTGCCAAGGCTGACACTCTTCATGTGGATGTTGGTGAGCCTGGTCCGGGACTTTAAGGCAGGTCCTCGCAGCCTTAAGCTCTGAGAACATCTTGATGGACACTTTTCACCAGAGTGTCGCCTTAAACCCTAAGCCACCAAGCTTACCTTTGGTTAGTAGGGAATGGAGGAATGGGGTACAATTATAACTACTATTACTACCATTCTTCCATTCCCTACTAACCAAAGGTAGGCAAGTAGAAGGAAGCAAGGCCTTGAGTCGCCGCAGCGAGCATTGCACTGGCTTGGAGGCCGACGATAGCTACTTCGGGGCAGTTTGACAGGATTCACCGGCAGTCATGCACTTTATAAGGTGTCAGGGTAGACTTGGCTACTACGACCTGTAACGATACTAGTTAGTTACGGACTGCCGAGTCATATATGTATATCTACATATATTTATTTATCTATATATATATATATATTTGATTGCTTATCTATATACATATATATATATATACCTAGACATAGGTCTAGGCACAGAGTCGTGTGCATGCATGTACAGAAACTTCAATATCTGCATAGGCATATACATACTTTCCCCACTTACATGTCGATACTCCAGCTGTTTCGACACGCATGCACGGGTGGTGTTGAGCCAGTGTAACAGGACCCCTATAATTAGATCACTTGGTCATGGAGCCCTTGATTCTAAAGCGGCGTGTTCTTCAACATTTCAATTGTAGGAGGCTAGCCCAGCCATTATTGAAACCCCTAACGTATCCCCCGTGTAGTAGTCAGTCGGTTGAAGGCTGAATGCGATGCGCCGCTGCAGCTGGCGACCCAAGCAGTTCTGCAGGGGCGCTGCCACACAAAGGGGTTCCCGTTTCCGGTGGACGAGTTTAGGGTCGCAAGGTTCATTGAAGCCCGGACTGTGGGGGATCACCATCACTACCGGCACCCACAAACGCATCATCATCCTATGAAGCCTGAAAGTTCTAAACCCTGAAGCAAAAAGAACGCGCTAAATCTGAAACCTTTGCTACTCTATGCAAGTCGTCCATGTCCCTGGCCGCTTCAGGTTCCTGTCACATCATGTTGTTATGCCGCAAGAACACCAGGGTTTGGGTTTAGGTCTGGGTATGGCTACGATGTTTTTGCACCATAGGATTTGCGGGTTCGGGTTCGGGCCTTATGTACACGGTTCTGTGAGGTTCAGGGCTTTAAATGGTTGGGGTTTAGGCAGCTTATGGTTCAGGGCTTCGGGTGGCAGCCTTATGGTGCTATCTACCATGAAAGAGAGCGAGAGAGCGAAAGCTGAGGTTGTGGGTCATCGTCGTTTGCATCAATGTGACCTACCATGTGAACTGGTGCGGGGTGGATGCCTCTGCCACGGTTGAGGATGCAAGGGGATATGTCTGTCCTTTACTTACGAACAAATTTGCAGCATGCCGCCACCGTCTTCATTCCTCTTGAAGAGACAGTTGTCGTGGCTTTAGGTCTTCCATGCTCAGCTTTGAACGAGTCCTTTTCAGCGGCTGTAGGCGGCACAGTGAAGCTAAGTCGGCTTCGACTCATGAGAAGGATCTTCTGAGCCGGAAGCTCCAAGTTTAAAAACTGCGATTTAAAAAGAGGCCTAAATACATACCAATACTATTTTGGGGGCTCCTTACTATAGTTATAGTATCATATACCAATAGAGCAGGAGGCAATACTCAGTGTCACCACCACCTACAGTAGCAGAAAAGGCTCCGTTTCGACAGAGCGACGATCCGGCGGCATTGCAGCCCATTATACTCCCCAAGATAGTATAGGTAATTATTAAGGCCCCTATAGCAGCTCCCTCAATCTACGCCGGCATACCTTACCTAAGTGTCCACTTAGCACACCAACTGTCGGTCTTCTTTCGGAGCTTGTGTCTTGCCTTGCGAGAGACGTTCATTGTGGTGTGAGCAGAGTTTCCAAGAGTCTGCTTTGGTTTTGAAACCTCGCTTTTAAGGAACCCCCAAAATAGTATAGGTAATTATTTAGGCCCCTATATTTGGTGCATGAGGCCGGCTCGGTCCACTCCATGATCCTGAAGAAGTGCTGCAGGCATCGCCTGCTACCGCGAGCCCGGGTTTTGTAGCAGTCTGTGTGCAAACCCCCGTCGCTGAAGAGTGAGTGCTGAAGCCCTGCAACCTTCACCCCAGCCCACCTCACAAGACCTGAACCTAAACCCACATGAACCCAAACCCAACATAACAGCAAAGCTTCCGTGCTAAATGCAGCAACTTGATGAACTAAGCCCTGACTATGCCTGTGACATAATTAAAACGGTCCAAAATCAATGCCCTGTCAAGAGCCGCGGCATACTGGAGAATGTCCTACGTTGCCCATACAGCCCTCCAGAGAGCGAAGAAATAATTAACAGAAGCACAGACACACACACACACACTCACACACACACACACACACATAAACTCAAAGATTGGACCCGACACCGTATATTATGCGCGCACACACGCACACATAAACTCAAAGATTGGACCCGACACCGTATATTATGCGCGCACACACACACACTCTCTATATCTATCTATATATATATATATAGATAGAGACGTATATGTAATTACACATACATAAGCATATACAATCACACGCATCGCTTTTGAGTTCAAGGTTCCGATGCCGCTTTAAGACTTCCTTGCTTATGGCTTATGGGGTCTTTGGGCTATTGGAAACTCTTCGGAAAGGCACCATTTCGAGCTTCGAGCATCAAAAACGAAGCTCGAAATGGCGCCTTTCCAAAGAGTTTCTCAGAGAGCCCAATACCCCTTAATTAAGGAACATAGCTTAAATCATAATATGAAACCCGATATAAGTTAAGCCATATTCCTTAATTAAGGGGTATTGGGCTCTCTGGGTTCCACTCAAGGGACAGCTTCCGGTCACAGGTTCAACGCTGAAAGTGCCGAAGTGATGCCACAGTGCCCTCCTCAGACTCGACCCAGTTCAGGGTTTCAGGCCTGGGATTTCGGGTCTCAGATACAGGTCTTCAAGAATCAGGTTGAGAAAGTAAACGTCTGAACTGGGATTTACAGGGTTCATGAGAACTCCGAGGCACGACTGGTCCCGGCCCCGTTTTCAAGTTCTGTTTCACACCCCAGCAAAAGACGCCGCAGGTCATCAGGGACCAGGTAGGTCCTCCAAGTGGCAGCACAAGGGATGTTGCAAGACAGGGCGGTGTAATTTCAGTAGAAAGCATAGATCGGTTCATGGAAAAGATAGGAGCTTCGGACTAGTAGCGGGTTCGCGGATCGCACTCGATCTTCCAAGAGCAGTGCAATAAGTTGAATGTGTGAGTTATACAGATCGCAGCAGCAATTGCTCTCTGACATGCTTACCTCGTCGTGCCTTACCGCGTTTGTCTTCAACTTCTGTTCTTCGGCAACCCGGCTCTGCCACCTTAAATGATCAGCATGAACGCAGCATGTTTTTGATCCCAGCACGGCCCAACTAAGGCATGTGACTTGCTACAACTTGATGGTGACGCTGATGATCTTCGTTTGGCACCTCCACCTCCCCTCCAGATCCGGATCTTGGGACGTTTGCTTGCGTAACTATCGGTTTAGGGTTTAGGGTTAAGGATTTAGGGTTTAGGGTTTAGGATTTAGGGTTTAGGGTTTAGGCGGGCTTTAGATTGGAAGCTTCGCATGTGCTCGTGGCCAAGTTCTGTCAAATCCGCAGATCAAGCAGAGTCCCAGCGCGCGCGCATGTGTAGGCGTCTGCCTGGACCACTTCATGATAGCCCCCAACATGCCCCGATATCCGCCCAGTCCCTAAACCCTAAACCCTTAAACGCCAGCCCAGGAAAAGCCTACTTCAGCAGGAGTAGTTAGCTGTGCTAACTAAGGTTTCAGGGTTTAGCAAAAAGGGTTTCAGGTGCGTGAGGTGTCCGATTGATGCATTCATGCACTGCCGACCGCCCGTGCTCGTGGCTCCCTAGAATTGCTTTTCGAGTCCGCGCTGGAGCTGAACTGGAGCCCAAGCCAACAGCAAAGGCAGAAGATCAGGTTTGAGCCAATAACATACGATAATAGACTATATTGTGCTATAATATACTATCCTATAAGGTGCTCTAACTTACCATACGTTTGAGCCACATTGATGTGACACCCGAGTCTCGACCAAAGCCTTCGCCAGTGCTAGTCCTACTCAGCAGCATGCGGATGAAAGGTGGCAGTGGTAATCACAGAGACACAGGCGCCCGGCACGAGCGATGTTGCCAGCAATCAGTGAAACACTAGCAGCACTACTGGGTATTTGTTAAGAGATGTAATTTAAGTTACCATATTAATAAGAAAACTCATTATTTACCATAGGTCCCTACTATGTTTTACCTAAAATATTTTCTTTAACAAGAAGCCAGACTAGCAAGGCAAGACTCGTTAACAGTCTTCAACTGACGCCCTGGCACTGATGCGAACTTCAAGCCGAAGTAGCAGCGAGCTGAAGTGTTTTGAGTCCTACGGCTGATACCATAATTCCCATAGTTTAGGGTCCTTAGGGTCATGCAGGATATTGTCCATCAACAGTATGGCACGATGGCGGCCGGGCACGCCGAGCTCGAAGGCAGCATCCAAATCCCTTGTCTTCCGTGGGCTTCGAAATTTCGAGAGGCTTCATCCTTGGCCTGACGGCTTCGTGGCTTTTTTTGCCGAATATATATATATATATACATATATATATATATAATATATATATATATAGAGCACAACCCTAAACCCTAAACCCTTAAACCCTAAATCCTGAACACCAAGCCTAGACCCCAAACCGCAAAGCCCAAACCGTCCAGGCCTCCCGGCCTGCGACGTCCTGCGGACCTTCCCGGCTGATTGGTGGCTCTGCGGTCTTTGAGTTTTTGTGGCTTTGGGATGGGCGGTTGAGGTTTGGGGTGTGATATAGAGGCCTTAATGATTACCTATATTATTTTGGGGGTTGTAATTATACTATAATGGACTTCAAAACCCTATTCTAATTATTAAGGACCCTTTTTTAGGGTTTAGGCTGGAGGTCTTCGGGGCTTCACATACATACCTCATACCTGCGCATGCAAATCATGAGGAGAAGAAGTCTAGTCTAGCGGCTCTCATGAGGTCATGTGCTCCCTTCCTCCCTCCCTCCCCTCCCTCCCTCCCCAACTGCCTCCCTTCCTCTCCCTACTTGGCCCTGCACATCCGAGTTTGAGGGCCTTTGGGGCTCAGGGTGCCGGCCTTGATCTGAGTCTGTTCCGCGCTGAGGCACTTGGCGACGTTGCTGGCCAAGCCGGAGACCAAAGGTTCAAAGATGGCATGGGAAAGTGCAGACATGTGTCTCAGGGTTTAGGGTTTAGGGGCTTAGAGGATTCAGACTTCAGTGTTTTGGGACTTTGGACCAGGTCGCAGCAGCTCAACATCGGGTATTTAGGAGATGACATGACAAGACTTGCCAAGCGTCTTGTCCACTGAGCATGCCGGCATGAACTCCTCGTAACCCTTGGTTCAAGTTCGCACAAGCCTCAAACTCTAAACCCTAAATCTCAAACCATTGGACATGTCCTTGCTAGGTAGGAGGGAAAAACCCTTGGACCCTCAAGCCCGAACCTGAAGAATTGCCAGCCGCATAGCTCTCCCGAACCTAGATCTTCATCGGGTCGGGGAAGCAAACAAACACGAGTGCTCAGCTGCTGGCCATGTTCCCTATGGGTGCAGGTGCTAGTGTGGTATATACATCGGCCTTAAAGTAGCCCCCATACTAGGGCCAAAAGGGCCAACGGATCCTACATGGGTACATGGACCACTAGAGATGGGTTTCGTGCGCAAAGCCTGTGGTGTGTGTTCCAAGGCCGGATGCCACGCTGCCGAGCCCCGGGCGCTTCCTTCATGCCGGGGTGGCGGTGGAGGCATAATATACTTGTGGAGTGAAGTCGCCGTAAAATCATTGTCCGGAAAGCCAACTCCATATACATATACATATGCATATATATATATATACAGTGCTACATACAGTATATAAATATATATAAATATATATATTTATACAGACACACTCTTGGAATAATACTGTAGTATTCGAGAATTGAGAAAGGCTGACTTGACTCTGCTAAGTGCATCGTGTGTTTGCGTGGCTCCTTTCCTGGCAGAGTGCGCGGTGCAGGCTTTGATGTTTCTGAGGTTTAAGGGTTTGGGGTTCAGGGTTTAGGATTTATCTAGGGCCCGAGGGTTCAGAATGGAAAGTGTCGTGAGGTGTGGAGTTTGGGGGCGTTTAGTTGGGACATGAGGTTCGGAGGGCTTGTGCGCATTGCCTTCACGAGGTGTTTGAAGTTAAGATAAGATACGTGTTGGCTGGCCCCGAGTAGAAAGCTGAGTGTTGCCAGAAGGAACCTTGGAATCCGAGCCTCTCGGATTCTGCTTCCGTCACTGCTAGCTACCAGTACCACTGCCACTCTCTGTAGTACTGCTACTTCTCTACCAGTGATTGCTGCTATTGCCACTCCTACTCCTACTCCTATTACTACTACTACTACTACTACTACTACTACTACTACTACTACTACTACTACGACTACTACTACTACGACGACTACTACTACTACTACTACCACCACTAGTACCTACTACTACTACTACTGCTGCTTTTCCTGCTATTGAACTTGCTGTTTCAACTTTTGCTGCTATCTCTTCTCTCACGATGTCCCGATGCCGACCGAATGTACACGGAGTCGTTAGCGACCTTGATGGGATATCTGAGGGCTTGTGGTTTGAGACCGACGGGAAGCTAGAAAAGGGGCCACGATGCAAGGAATTTCCCCTGAAGTCTTTGGCCGCCTGGCGCAACGCGTCCGTGTGGCTCAAGCAGCTTTGCTTCCAGGGCCTCCGACAAAGTGGAAACATATCTAAATAAAACAAAGGCCCGGGTACATGCAAGTTCAGTTCTGCAGAATGTCTCACCACCTGCTGCCTTAGCCGCCATAGCTTCAACTCAATTCTGGCTTTGAGCTGGTCTAGTAGCTCTACCAAGCCCCTGAGTCCCACCACCCCCAGCCTTGGAAACCCTAAACCCTAAACCGTATAAACCCTAAACCCCTCAACCCCAAAACCCGAAAAAGAACCCTGGGACTGGAAGATCCATGAGCTCTCTGAGACCTATGCCGCCATGCTGGAATCCGCCTTGGAGAACATCCTCCTTCAATATCTGGCTCCCTATGTCGACGGCATCACACGGGACCCGGGTTTAGGATTTAGGGTTCAGGGTTTAGGATCAGAGTTTAAAAGCTAGGGTTTAAAGTTTAGGGTTTAGGGTTCAGGACGGCAGTCTTAGTCTTTGAAAGCCTTCAGTGCAACACTGAACGCGTGGAGTCGCGGCTCCTTGAACCCCAGCACCGCAGCTCCCAAGGCCCTCAAACCATGGAACGGCCGCACCAGCCCCATGGAGTTCGCAAGGGTTTAGGGTTTAGGGTTTATGTACCTGTAGCCTTAAACCCTAAAGCGCAGGTGTTTTCATGAGGGGTTCTTCATGACATATGCCAAAAGAAAGCTCCTGTCTCAACAGCCGCGGGCCGATCCTTGCGCTTTCCACCGTTTCTGGGGCTTACTGCTTCAGTAAAGTCACTGAACTGTGAAAATAATGTAGGGGCCTTTATCATTAGAATAAGGTTTTGAGGTACATTCTACTATGATTCGAATAAGGAGCCCCCAAAATAGTATCGGTAGGTATTTTAGGCCCATATATTGATCAGAACTCCAAGCTTCATGACAAACGAGCGGCAGGACTTTCGGCGCACTGGAAGCCTTTGATTCGCTTGATCCCGAAACCCCCGAACCCTGAATCCTTGCCTGGGATTTGTGGGCTGAAATTGCGGCACTTCTACTTGCGAGAAAGGTGTGCCAGCAGGATCAAGCTCAAACTCCCCATTCTCCAACCTGCAACACTCAAGGCTCTACCTATAGTCTCCATTGTAGTTCCTTTTTTGGGGTTAACCAATAATTATAGGATGCCAACCATAAAACTGGTTAACCAAAAAAGAAACTACAATGGATACTATAGGTACAAACGTGTGCATAATAACCCTAAGCCGTAAACCCTAAAGTATTCTGCCCTGGATTCACACTTGCAAAGCATTCGCTCTCGCGAACCCCCCTGGCCTCGGGGCCCAAAGCCTCTAACCCACTTAGTAGCTGAGTAGGTGGCCGTTTTAGGGTTTAGGGTACTGTAAGGGGTTCCTTTAAGGGATCTATAAGGGGATCTTAGTAGCTGAGTAGGTAACCTTTAACCTGTTGGGGCTTATATAATCCTGCCATAGTTGAAAGAGGAACACCTTTCTTGGGCTAGGGTACTCAGCCCCTTAGATTAACCATCTGTAACCCTAAATCCAAAACCCCTTACAGCCACTAAAGGAAGCCTTAACTCCAAAAGCCCAACACCCTTTGCGAACCCTGTAAGAGCTCCTAGAGATCCATTATTCAAGGAAAACCCTAAGCCCTGAGACCCTAAACCCCAAAACTCCTAAACCCCTACATCCCAAGACCCTAACCCTTAAACCCCTACATCCTAAGACCCTAAACCCGAAACCCTAAACCCTAAGACCCTAAACCCGAAACCCTAAGCCCCTAAGACCTTGAACCCCTAAACCCTTAAGCCCTAAACCCTCATTAAAGGAAGCCTTAACTCCAAAAGCCTAACCTTCGTTATCGTGGTTTTTCCTTCCTGGAAGTGGAGGTGCACGAGGGGGCCGATTTAGCTCGCCTCAAGTAGGCTTCCGTAGGTACCCCGTGTGCAGCCGGAAAAGAGCCCTCAACCCTAATCCCTAAACCTTCGAGAGCCCGGCTTTGCGAGGACTCCCTGCATCTGGGGGTCTTCAGCGGCTCCATCGAGCTTGAGAACCTGAAGGCCCAAGAAGGGGGCTCTTTTTAGGGGTTTAGGGGTTTAGGGTTTAGTTTAGGGGTTTAGGGTTTAGTTTAGGGGTTTAGGGGTTTAGGGTTTAGTTTAAGGGGTTTAGGGGTTTAGGGTAAGACTTCAAGAGGCCTGGATGCAAAAGGGTTTGGGGTTTGACCTGGAGGCCCACGAAGGGGGCTCTTTTTATGGCTTAGGGCTCAGGCTTTGTTAGTTTTTCAAAAGGTTTAGGGTTTGGCAGGGAGTTATTCGGAAATCGGGATTCTTTGCGGGAGTTCTGCTTTACACAAATTTGTAACCGGAACTCGGCTGCGGTGCAGAGCAATTGTGGTTAAGCGCAACTGAGACTCTTGAGCCTTTGATGGGATGTATAATCACTACCCATTTCTGTCAGATCTCGACCAAAGCAATAGCCCTCAACCCTAACAAAGCCGAACTTTGTATAGCAGACAGCCCATATACGGGGGCCTCACGATTTACTGAACCCTAATCTCTCAACCCTCACCCCCGAGCCCTAAACCCTACTAGCTCTGGGGGTCGCCCTACAGGAATCAGACTGCAAACCTGTCCCAAGCCCCAGTCTAAGTGTGAGCATCTACCTTTAGTCTCCATTGTAGTTCCTTTTTTGGGTTACCTTATTATAGGGTTTAGGGTTTAGGGCTGTTTAGGGTTTAGGGTTTAGGGGTTTATTCTATATTATAGGATCCCAACTACAACACTTAACTAACTAAAATCGGAACTACAATGGAGACTATAGGGATACCCTGAACCTCCCGTGGTACCTGTTGCCGGAGCCTTAAGGGAACCCTGTTCTAGTTCTCAAGCCGCCAACAACTATAAACAGAACAATTATAAGACATATTATGATAACAATCGCAACAATACCCACACATCCGCGATAATCACTGCAACACTATATCTAGTAGTTAACAACACCCATGGTATAAAGCAAGAACTTAGTAGCTGAGTGGATACACTTTACACTTTTTGGGATAATATCACCCACTATAAAACTAAAAGTGTACACTTTTCGGGGCTTATGAACTCAGCAACTAAGAGAATAACCACAAGGATGAAAAATCTCATCTCCAGCCCCAGGTCCGACCCGATGCTTTAGCCATCCTCGGCCCCTGTTCTGGCGCATGAGGGGGGTTGTCAAAGTTTGGGTCCCTTTTTAGGTACCCTAAATAGTAGGTGCCGTACTTTCATCGGGACCCAAAAAGGGACCCTAATTTTGACAACCACCCATGAAGTAAGGGGCCATAGGCCATAAGCAGAAGCATATGCTACAAGGATATCACTACCTTATCGCGCTCCGTTATAAGGGGGCTTATGGGGGATATCCCTTTCCTCATTTTTGCCCATGTGGTTTCTTGGAGGGCGCTGTAAACAGGTTTGAGGTTCGAGTTTAGGGTTTGGGGTTGGGGTTTCAGGGTTTAGGGTCCTAATGTGGGATGTTTGGGGCATGTAGGGGCTAATTATACTATACATGACATACGCATATTGCTGATTAGTCCGTCCCCAAGATTCTGCGGTTTAGGGCTCGTGGGGTTGCGGTATTTTCCATAGGGGTTCTACTACAAGGCCTCTGTATTAAAAGGGTTCTCTAAGTTTTGTTTGTGTTTGTGTTGCGGTCGTTCGGTTTACGGGGTGGATCTACACCTGTAGCGGCCGGATTATTCAAAAGGGTCTTTGCGTTCGGATGCAATTGAGTGCAACACACCCCCTTCAAGATTCCAACAGATAAAATACATCGGGGAAAGCTATCTGCACAACCTCCCCAAACCCTAAACCCATCTATCGACGCCCAGACCTTACCAGACCTCAGCCTCGAACTCAAGCCCTAAGCTCAAGAATTTAAAGGAATGGTCAGAAAATGTCAGAACCGTTGGGGCAAGAATGATACTCGACACTGATAGCAATGTTCACATTTGAAGGACACTTCAACCCTAAACCCCACCCAGCTCTGAACCCCTGAACCCCTCAACCCTAAACCCCAGTTATTTTTGGGCTTCGCCCCGTTCTCCGACTGCGAGCCGAGAGGCTTGTCCCAGTTGTGAGAGCGTAAACCCCGAACTGGTTTCCCAAAACCCTAAACCTTACCTGGACCCTAAGGATCCTACCTTTTTAGGGTTCCGTAATAAGATTTCCTTTTTTTTGAGTCCTTAAAAAGGTAGGTTTTTTGGGAGGGTTTAGGGTTCCTTAATAAGATTTCCTTTTTTTTGCGTCCTCAACAGGGTAGGTTTTGGGGGTGAAGGTAGCCCTAAAAGAACTAAACCCAGGCTGGGAAGGTTTCCGGGTGCACAGCGGCAGCATCGAGCGGATCTCCCTGTCCATTCCATGGACCCGGCTCTACACAGGCAACGCGATTTTCGGGCTTTGTAGGGTTTTGGAGTTCTATCCGGGCTCAAAACGAGTACCAAGGGTCTTCATATGGGTTTTAGACCTTTCTTAGAGCATTGCAGGGTTTCGTTTGCCCTCACAGTTGCCAGGTCATATCCGAAACTCCTGTTCAGACACCGCAGACGTCCGTCGTTAGAGGGCCTGTCTTTCGCAGGGTTCGAGTTCGAGAGATGAGCCCTTTGGAGAGTGTAAAGGTCTGTGGGTGCGTGGCTTGGGGACGGAGTTCCGTGAGGGCTGTTCCATGCTCGGGTGCACCTGCTTCATCCAAAATATGTTTTATGTGGAGTTCTCACAGGCTTTGGATCGTCTTGCTTGTCCTTCCTGCGGACTGGCATCTAGCGTAGCACGTGCTGTGCTGACACTTTGTGGGCCTCGCGAAACCGGGATTTGCAGCTGCCTGTTTGCCCGTCCGAGGCAAAGTGCGCGCCTTCATCAAATGCTTGCGCCTCCTGTCTCAACCTTGGACGCTAAGTTCAGCGTGAAGGCGGAGCACGGATTGGCCTGGCTTTCTATTTGCCAAGCCTTCCTGCCAGAGCTAGATCACCAGTCAGTCTCCACTGTTGTTGATAGCATCATCTGTGTCCTGTCTTGGAAATCTTAATACCTGTGCTTTCTAAGTGTCATCTCCATCTGCAGTTGTAGCTTCGCACGCGCGCCATCGTTGGCAGCTCAATCGCTCGATCTTGAGCAGCCGTCGCTTTGGGTTTGAGCCCTCTCTCAGCCTTCCAGGCTTCCCAGGGAACCCAATCAACCTTAATGACGGAACATACCCTAAATTACAAGGGGCTGAATCGCATGTCGGTAGAAATGGCTGTCGTCCCAACCTTGGTGGTCCTGCGCGGAAGCGAGACAGAAGTGTAAGACTCAAGCATCTGGCTGAAGCTGCTCCCATCGGAGCCACGCAGACCCCCAGACCCTAGGACTCCGAATCCCCACCAGCCAGGCTACTTAGGGTTTAACTAGGGTTTGCAAGGGGACCTAGCACTCCTAGTATGCCGGACATCTACCCCTGAGGTCTCCAGGCCCCACCCCTCAAACCCAGAAGCCCTCAGCCCTAAACCCCACACACCCTAAACCCACAAAGCTTGAAGGGTTTTAGGGCGCTGCAAAAGGATTTAGGGTGATCGCTAAACCCTAAATCTAAACTCCAACGTGCAAGGCTTGGAGGTCGAAAGTCTCGCTGAGAGCGCTCACGGCAAGAGTGAGGCGAGCCCGTGTAGGGATTAGGGTTTTGGGTTTAGGGCTTAGCGTTTGCCAAAGGGATTACCTGAACCCTAAATGACCTACCTTTTTCAGGGCTCCTGAACATCATGTCCTTATGTATGTCCTGGAAAAAAGGTAAGTGTTTCAGGCATGAGTAGACGGGGCCTAGGCTTGCTCGGCTACTGTAGACAGAGTCGCATGAGCCCTTAAAGGATTGACGAATTGTGTTCGAAAGTGTCGTACTAGTTTCTGTTCATTTAGCCGCTGTTCTTGGGGGGGGGGTCGTAAAGCATGTCTGCAGAGCCAACTCTAATTACATCGCCTTTATATGAGCTTGGCTCCATGACCCTGCGATGCTTGAGTGTGACCTTGCCAGGCGGAGCTTATCAAGGAGATGCGGGATGCCAAAGAGAAGGCAACGCAGACCCCAACTCCTCGAGTTTATAGTGTAGGTCTCAGGGTTTGGGGGTGTAAGGATTAGAGTTTAGGGGTGTAGGGTTTTGGGCAGAATGCCAGAGAAGGGTTTTGGGCAGGGTTTGGAGTTTCAGATTTCGTGCGCCACACACGGTGAGAGTTGGGGTTGGCGAAGGTATTTGTTGACATGGGTGTGTTGCTTACATCACTGGCTTCTCAATGCTCTCCCGCTTGCAGCCTGAGTGTCGAACTGGAGGGGTGGTTTAAAGTTTGAATTCGTATTGCGGCTTCTGTTTGGGTCGACAAAGTCGGCTAGACTGATGACCCAAGCGGGGCCTTGCTTCAAAATCACCCGGCTGTGGGGAAGCTTCGGGCATCCTGGCTTGAAGTATAATGAACCCCAGAAAGTTGGAACATCGAGATGTTCCAACTTTCTAGCTTCTACTGTATTGCACTCGAAGGTCAGGGCTGAGGTTTTCTAGTCGTGAGGGCGACGTTGGGGAGCGAGTCTTGGCTTACCTGAAGGACCAAAGGACCCTTAAAATTAGGGGCCCTATACCCATATACTATGAATCCCTATATGGTATATGAACCTTAAACCCTTTTAGGGTTCATTTCGTCCTTAAGGTAATGACGAATCAAACTGTACTAAAAGAGCCATGTGGCGGCGCTTCTAGAAGTAGGTGCGCCTTGCTCAGTGGTCTTCATGATTGGGATTCTGCTAGGCTTCCGGGTTCTTTGAAGCCCCCCCCAAGTCCAAGCAATGATATAGGGGCCTAAACAATTACCCTTACTATTCCGGTTCCTTATAATGCTTTTAGTCTATTTTACCCCAAAACCCTATTTTTGACTATTATGAGGCGCCTATATGGCCTCATCTGCCCAAAGGCTTAGTCTAGTCTGGGCATTGACGACCCCGTTGCCCAACACGAAGCCTCCTGCAGGCCATCGACGTCCGCATGCAACAGCTCCAGGACTTAGTTGACCGCAGCAAGGACCCGGAACCACAAGTTTGGGTCACGTTCGAGAGGAGGGACGCCCTTAAACCATAAACCCTAAAAGCCTAGGAGGGAAAAAACAAATTTCCGACAAACGTTAGTAGGACTAATCCGAGAGATCACGAGGCCAAGCTGTCACGGACTCCGAACGGCCAAAGCCAGTCGGGCTCGAGCTTTTAACCGAATGCGTAGCAACCCTGATTATAAACTTCCCGTAAACCCGGGGTGGGTGGTGTCTGCAGGTGGAAAAGACGTTCAAGAAAACCCTAAACCCTGACTATAAGCTCTACGCCTGAGGGTCCTTGAGGTAAACCAGTTTTATGCTTAGGATCCCATAGGGTAACCCAAAAAAGGAACTGCGATGGAGACGAAAGGTATGGGGTCAACAGCAGCAGAAACAAAACGCAAAAGTCAACAGCCACCTGGTCCTGGTAGGACAGCGACGATGAAAACGCGGCGAGCGACAACACCAGCCGCTCGTTTCATATCGCATGGATTCTCTCACCCGAGACTTTTGCCTTGGCTGTGTGCTGGGATTAGAACAACCGGTTTTGGGGTATTGAATCGGCCACGAGCTAAAAGTCTGTTGCCACTTGTCCCTAAACACAAAACCCAGGTCTTGGCATGAACTTGGCGCGGAAGATCCTCAACAACATCACGGTCGTCTTGGAGGCTTCGGGTTTGGGTGTTGCCTATATATATATGTATACACATACACTATACTACTATACACCCTTTGTAGCAGACTTGCGTCTTGGGCTGTATCTCTGGATCTGTCGTTACGGACTGGGAATGCGAGTATTCACAGCGCATGCCTATGTTCTAAACAAGAATGCTACATATAAACCCAACAGCTGCTGACAACCAGAGTATCCCAGAGCTCATTCGCTTCGAGGTTCAAGATTGTGTTTGCTGGAGGTTCAATGGTTCGTAGCAATAGTCTGTCTTTGTCAAACTACTCAGTTTGTACCCCTTTTGTTGTTTCTCATTTCTCCCAGTGGTAGGGCAGGTCATCGCTGCCCGAACTCCTATGTAGGAAAGATGAGGAAAGACTTGCATCTTGCCGTGAATCAAGACAGCATCTCGAGAATCGTCAGCCTATCATACAACATCGAGCTGCTAGCAACTGTCGATCGCCACGCAGATGTTCCTAAACCTAAGGTTGTGCACTCTTCCTTCTCCAAGTGTTCGTAGTGGGATTCCTGAGTAGTACCCTTTTCCACTTTTCTGTTTGGGTTACCCAATTCACACCAAATAGTAGGAAAAAGGGTACCCTTATTATTCAGCCCCAGGAACCTAAAGTGCCAGCGTGTCTGCCCGACAGGATGTCCATGTTGCTTTCATGAACAGCCAGCGTGGGCTTGCATGCTGCATGGAGTCTTGGCAGAATGACGGACAGGCTGATTTGCTGCAGTACTTCCAAAACCAAGAGTGCGCGTGCTCTCCTTGCTGATTGTTGATTTGCTGACATCACCTTGGCAGGATATAAGGGTTTCCGAAAATAGGACCCTGTATTTAGTATCCTAAATGGTAGGATCCTTACTATACGGACTCAAGATAAGCTACCCCCTCTTTTCGGAAACTCCCATATGGGAATTGATCAAAATTATGGGCCCCTTTCGGTCCCTTGAATTATAAGGAATATACTATAATACAGACCCCAAAAGGGCCCATAATTTTGATCAACCCCCATATGTCTCAGAACTTGAAGTCGCAAAAAACCCGAGGACTTGCCGAACCTGGCGGTCCTCTCTACAGATAAGACCTTCCGCGAGCGGGACGACTCGGAAGGCGAGCCAGAAGGGATTTTTTTCGCGATTTTTTCAGATCCCAGAAGGTAAATATATACTATCGTACCCTAAACCCTAAACCCTAAACCCCTTCTGCGCGATTTTTTTCACTCAATATTCAGAACCAAGTTAAGGTAAATATATACTATCGTGATTACGGTGCAAGAATGCCTGAGTTTAGCATTCAGAACCATATATACGGTGCATATAGGCATATATAATATGGTCATGATTCTGGAAGGGGAGGCCCCAAACCATAGAAAAGAATGATCTTTCGGAACTCAGTATTTACAGGGGATATGGCTTTTGCTCCGCCGCTGTGGGCGGCTAGGCCAGGGGGCTTCATGTTTTCCCTAAACCCCTAACCCTGAACCCCTAAACCCTAAACCCCTAAACTCTGAACACCTATAAACCCAAAACCCCTAAACCAAACCCTTAAACCCCTAAGCCTTAAATCCTAAACCACGCTGGGTCCAGAGGCGGCCTCGTTTGATTTGCATTTATCCGTCCTTGGGTCCTTTACGGTTTATTATAGGGACCCTTAGGGGGGTAGGGGGAGGGGGGTAGGGGGCCTTAATACCTATAATAAGGACCTAATAAAGTATTTAAGGAAGTATAGTCTCCTAATTACCGTAACGCCCCCTCCCCATTACCCCCCTAAGGGTCCTTTATGGTTTAGGGTTTCGGGCTCAGGGTTTAGGATCCTTGCCCGGCCAACAGAGGGATCACATCAATTCCTTCAGGCTTTGGAACCCCAAACCCTGAAGGGAAAGGGCAAATCTTGACATATTGACGGTTTCGCCAGGCTGCAGTCGGGTATGGGGGTTTAGGTTTGCGGGATCATGCAGCTTACGGTTTAGGCATTCAGGGTTTAGGGTTCCATCTCTTCGTCCACGGAGCCTGGCTTAAGTGCCTGAGTCGACTGCGGAGGTGCCGTGGTTCCTGGCGAGTCGATGTACAAAACCCTACAGATGAAGGCAGCAGGGAACGACCAGGGCCTCAGGCTTTACGGTTTAAGTTTGGGTCACATGGATTTTCTTTATACTGCCCGCCCTCATGATTCCTTGAAAGTATCCGAGCTCTCAGCGGGGCTTTCTTCACGTTTATACTGCTTAGTTGAGATCCGATCATCATGATTATTTTCTCATCGCGCAATAACACGGTATTTTAGGAGCATGATTAGAAAGACTTGTGCCTTTATTATTAGGTTCTTTCGGTCATGTTTCCTGGTCATGGCAAGTTCTGACCGTATCCACCCCCCAATACCACACGTCTAAACCCAACAAAAGCCTAATGAAAGCAAGCATGGACCCTAAACCCTAAACGAACGAAGCCTTGAAATAACCAAACACCCAAACCATATTAACCCTAAACATATCTGCCAGCCTGATCCCAAAAAGTTGCGATCGGAAGGGTCTGTTTGATGGCACTGCGTATCATTGTACATACCTTTTACCATACTTTGTTCTCCTCGTGCATAGAAGTCTATTTCATTCTGGTCTTCTTCTTTTATGCTTGGCAATGGTGGTGTAGGTGGCTGCAACATTTAGTGTCTCATTGTCAGAGTCGCCCCGTGAAGGACTTTAGCGTCCGAATGTCGCCCGCTGGCACCAGAGACCTCCAGGAGCACGCTAGACTTAGGGACCCCAAAAGCACACAAGCATAAGCATTTTATAGGGATATCCCTACCTTGTTGGGCTTTATTATGGGGGGGTTTATATGGGATATCCCTCTCCTAATTTTTGCTTATGTGCTTTTTTGGGGCCCTATAGACACTAAGCGGGAAACTCTCAAGCCCTCCTTGGCCGTCTTGTGCGAGTGTGAGCGTCGAAAACAGTAAACCCCAAACCGCCTAACCTCTAAATCTTTCCTCCTTGAATGCAATGTCCAGGGGCTAGGTCCCACCGAAGTACCAGTTCACCCTGTTTCGGAGTATTAGGAAAAGAAAAGGATGTTGAGGAGCCTGGTAGGCTTTTTCGTAGGTCTTGGCAAGACGCTTCCAGGGTTTTGGGGTTGGGGTTTCGAGTAGTGGATTTAGGCTTCAGGGTACCGTGGAGGGTTCGGGGCAGATTGGGTTTAGAGTTTAGAGATTTAGTTCTTGAGTTCATCGCATGTGGCATTGGGGGTTGGCTTTCACACTCAGGTGACCGCTACTTGACGATGGTCTGTCTTGAAGATTTGCTGTTGTAGTAGGCTGGGCATGGCACAGGCGACTCGAAAAGAGAGTCTGATCTAGAAGTAAACTACACTCATCGAGAGTGTCTGACAGCTGCAGGCACCATCACAGCCATGCCTGTCGGCCACATAGCCTCTCTGTCTCTCCCTCCCTCGCTCCTCCCTCTGTCTCTCTCTGAGAATAAAACTTGCGATGATGAGGGAGTTCGGGGAGTGTGAGGGAGAGTGACAGTGAAGCTGAGTGCGGAGTATTGGTATAGGGTCCCCGAAATTGAATCATACCTGACTTATTCCACATTATTTATACTATACCTATATATATATATATGTATAGATATACACACCCTAGCATCCTATTCCCCAATGTTTTGAATGTACAAGTAGTGGCTAGCCTGTAGATCTGGTCCTCTTGCCTGGAGGAGGCGGCATATGTGCTGAGCCCCGTGAGTGCAAATCTGCAGCTCTCCCACGAGCCTGCCAACAATCTCCTGTGCCTCGGAAACAATGTCCACGTGCAAAACAGGTCCGGTAGAATCGGGTTTGGGGCCTTGTCATACGCCCAAAACCCTAGACCCGTATTCTATTTTGTTTGCGGCATGGGGAATATCCCACGCATTCGGGGAGGCATTGCGGTTCGATTTGGCCGCTGTGTTAGCAGAGTGGACCTTCTCTGCAGGGCTTTAGAGGGTTTAGGGCATAGGGTCGGCTTTGAGGATGTTGACAGCAGTCGGACGCAGTAGGAGGTACCTTTGAATTCAGGTGATCTTGCAGGTTACTCCAGTTTTGTGTATGCCGCTGCGATCAGAGTCATACATTTTGACAATCCGAGCGACCAGCAGAGTGAACTCTTTGATGGAAGAGCAGGCCATGAACATCTTTGACCCCAGAGCCATGGGTTTCGAGCAAAGAGCAGTCCAAATGCAATGCCCAAAGGAAGATCAAGCTCATGGTCGCCACGGAGGAGTTGGCTGAGGTCTTCCTCCGACGGTCTCAGGCATGGCCCACGTGTGCAACTCACGACCAGATAAAGTCGTTGTAGGTATGATGTTCCATCATTGCTGAGAGAAAACAGTGTGCTGCCTTTGTTGTCGCAGTATTCTCTCGCAACAAGAGCCCTGTGGAGCCTGCCTGCTTCGTTATTGTGTTTCTCGCATGTGGCTCATTGCAAGCTTAACCCAAAGCTTGGGTCGTGCAGGTGAAGCATCTTCGAAGCATCAAGAGCGCCTGGGACCTTAAGAGTCCTCCGCAAGTCGACTTCGCGTGGCTTAGTTAGTGTCGATGAGCCCCGGTTCTTTGCCCTTGTAGGTTGAGACAGGCCATGAACTTGATTTCAAGGTGCAAGCGGGGCTTTGTTTCGAAGGATTGCAATCAGCTGATGACTGGCCATAGAGCCCCGAAGCATCTTAATGAGTTTGCACTCGTGTTCCCGGAGAAAGGGTGATATCTTTAGGGGACGCTGCAGAGGGCATAACCTTAGGGGTTTAGGGTCGGCCTTGGATGGTTGGGTTTATTCCGACGTTTTTGAGGATCGTGGTGATTTCTCGATTTCCCGTCCGGGAGTCCACGTTAACCCTCCAGGTTATCGCTCTAGACTTGCAGTGAGAACGATAGGGTTACAATGTACAAGAAAGGTACGATACAATAAGCATTCTTCGCCCATGTCGTTGAGGTGACCTCAACGAAGAGGCACGAAAGTTTCACCTGATGCTGGTTCCGGAGGCGGATCAGAAGGAGATCCACCAGGACAAGGGGTGTGGGGTTCAGCGTTTTCCGGAGCTTGCCTCCCTTGAGCTTAGAGAACATCCTTACTCTAGTCGTCGAGCTGCCAAGCCAAGTAGGGAACACAGACCGCTCATCTTCATTGGCTGCTGTGAACCCGGAAAGCTAAAGATCACCCGCAGCCAGAAACGCGCAGGATTCAGGGCTTCTGGCCGGCCGCTCCGCAAAGACCACACGCAAAACCGTCAGACAGTATCCGTATTGACGACTTGGAGTTTGCTACTGTAGGCGGCACTCTGGCATACTGCTTGTTTTCCCTTGTGGTCGTACAAGGTACTTGTTCATGTCATAGCTGATGCTGATATTGGGGGCCCTCAAACTCTAACCCAGTGTAGGGCTTGCAAGTAGCATGCCGGTGACTCTAAACCCTAAACCCAAAGCCCAGTCTCTAACCCAGTGTAGAGCTTTCAAACAGGATGCCGGTGACTCGACTGATGAGTACAGCCAACTCTACGAGCGATCAATTGCAGAGGCGCGCAGCGGATTGATTTGGGATTTAACAGAGGGTTCTGGCGGTTCTGGCAATCTTTCCTGACAGTATCCGTAACGTAAGCAAATACTATCAGTGCAATATGTCCCAAAACCCTCTTGGAAAATTGACGGCCCGGCGTAAAAGGCTTACAGACGTTAAAAAGGCCCATAACATGCTACAACACCCTTCAAGACAGTTGGGTGGTTTTCAAAATTATGGTCCCTTTTTGGGTTCTTAATATAATACGGCACCTAATATTTAGGGTACCCAAAAAGGGGCCATAATTTTGACAACTACCCAGTTCAAGTTAAAAAGGCCCATAACATGCTACAACACCCTAAACCCTAAACCCATAACATGCTATAAGACCCTTCAAGACAGTTCAAGAACCCCGTTTCCGACCCTGCAGCCCGACATGTTAGGGCCTGAGTTTGGGGTTTGTCAATCACTAGGTAGGGCTTTGGGACATTTTATATTTTCTCTTATTGGGCTTAAGAGGATCTTATTTACTAATATTTTTCAAAAGCTTTAAAAGCCCCACCTAGATCAGGGCTTGGTGCTTAGCAAAGGGTTGCCTAGTAGTGGAGTAGGTAACCTTTAACCTTTTTTGGGGTAGTATATATTCCCTATTTCATCCTTATCATATGAAAAAGGTTAACCTTTAGTTCCCCATGATACCCGACAAGTAGGGTTTAGTGTGTAGGATTCAAGGATTTCGGTTTAGAGTCTGGATGTGAGTTGCAGCAGGCTAGGCATGAAGGCATGTGCACTGTAGCCCCTCCTCAAAAAGGGCTTCGGATCCTAGAATCCAGGGCTCAGGGTCTAGAAAAACGGACCGTGGTCCTCCTCTTAAAACGAAGAGGGCCTTAGACTTCAGGCAGGAGGGTGTAGATGCTCTAAACCTGGGACAAGCAACCCTAAGCCCTACCGTGTTCTCTGCGATGGCATCCTATTTCAAAATATTTCCCACCTTTCCAGGCTTTAGCTCTTGTTAAGGAACTTAATTTAAGTTACCAAAATATGGCAACCATATTATTCATTATAGATCCTTATCATGGTAACTTGAATTGAATCCCCTAACCCCTAAACCCTTGTAGATCCCTTAAAGGAACCCTTATAGATCCTTATTGTGGTAGCTTGAATCAAGTTCCTTAAAAACACAGCGCAGACTCCCAAAGCTGGCATCCTAGGCCTGGCAGATCATGTCCCCGGACCTGCCGCCGGGCTCATCTGGGTCGGTTTAGGGCCTCTAGGGCCTTTATGGTTGCAAAAGGGTTTGGGGTTTAGGGTTTTGGATTTAGGGTTTAGGGTTTAGGGCTGACACTAAGAGCCCAGCTGCAATAAAAAGGGTTTTGGATCAGAGCCTGGGTTTCACAAAAGGGTTTAGGCAGAGGTGTCTCCGACATTCTATCACGCCCCCAAAGAGAGGGATGAACTAAGCTTCTAAGCATCAGCTCATGGAGACTTCGGGTATATTGAGTGCAGCCCTTGCCTGAGGAGACCTTTGTCGCCAGAAGACGAACGGCGGAAGCAACTCCTCGAGGACTTTTGCTTGTGGTTCCGAGCTTTAGGGTTTAGCGTTTAGGAGGGCACCTTAGGGTAAGGATACCCAGAGGCTCCACAGTAGTTCCTTTTTGGGGTTCATAATTCGAATCCTATAAGGTAATCCTAAAAAGGAACTACTATGGAGCCTATGGGTACTGTAGAGGTCGGGACTGTTACGAAAAGTATCCACTAATAGGATCTCATAGGTATAGAGTCTACAATCTTAAATTGTCTTAATATACCCACAACATGCTATATGTGTGTGTGATGTAGACGTCGTAACTATAGCCCTTAGTTTCGAAGGATGCGACTATACTAAAAGGGAGCTTAGTTTAGAGAACTACCCACAAAGGCCTCTGAGTTTCGAAGAAAACCAAAAGCCTAAACCAAACTTGAAACAAAACAAACTTGAAGCTTTTTTGCCGATATTACTACTGCAATGCGGGCCTTGTCCTTGCTAAGTAGCAGGGAAAAACCCTCATTTAGACAGCTACCCCAAAACCTAAACCAACCAGGCCCCTGAGCTTCGAAGGATGCCCAAACCCTAAACCCTAAACCGCCTGCCTCGTCTGGCAGTGTCCGAATTGCTAGAGTGTAAACTGCAGGCGGAAAAAGGAGCTTAAACACAACAAACTAGAGCCCTAGAGTTAGAGCTTTACCCTAAGGGTCCAAGTACCCAATTATCATATACTAAAACAGTTACCTACATAACTACAATCCCAAACCCGAGTACCTAATTATTGGGTCCTTTGGACCCTTAGGGTTATAGCCTCACAGCCCTATTCTCTAGGGCCTCTGCTCTGAGCTTCGAAGGATGCCCTATCAGCCCGGCTTCTGGCCCGAGCTCGCTGGAAGGTGGAGAGGAAGGCGGAGGCCGGGAAGGGTTTGGGGTTTAGGGTTTTAGGGATTAGGGTTTTGGGATTAAGGTTGAGGGATTAAGGTTTAGGGATTAGGGTTTAGGGATTAAGGTTGGGCTTGGGGTTTAGGATTTAGTGTTTAATACAGGGGGCCTTATAATTACCTATACTATTTTGGGGGTTCCTTATTATAGAAATAGTACAACACACCCCGAAACCTATTCTAACTAAAGTTTCTACCTTTTCGGGCTCCTTTTTATCTTTTCCTTATATAAGACTTAAAAAAGGTAGGTCATTCAGGGTACAGGTAGGGTTTAGGCTTTGGGATTTAGGGCAGAGTCTTGATTTAGGGGGTAGGTTTTGGGATTGGGTGTACTTCAGCACCACCAACAGACGTGGTTTTGTCAGACTTGCGTCAGGAAACCATTAAGCCTCTAAGATGCAGGTCGTGTTGTAGGACTTAAGACTTAGGGTTTATACGGTTTAAAGTTTAGGGGTTCCACTTGGCCTGGATGCAAAAGGGGTCAGGATTTAGGGTGTCAGCTTCAAGGTTTTATGACTATGCTCCGGTCCAGGGCTGAGAACCTGAAGGACCAAATGACCCTTAAAAGTAGGGGCCCTATACCCATATACTATGAATCCCTATGGTATATGAACCTTAAACCCTTTTAGGGTTCATTTCGTCCTTCAGGAAGTTGAGTTCGAGCTTTTCAGTAGAGAGTTTGTTTTGGCCCCGGACCGACATCTACCTTCCTCATGAATGACTAGCTCAATCGTCGCAACACTGACATTGAGAAAGGTAAAGCCTGAACCTTGCCCTTCTAGCCCGGTCCCCAGCCCTCAATCGCACGCCTTAGCCCCAGGAGCGCCGCCACCCCAAACCTTCCAATGTACCCAATACTTATATGGTTTAGTTCAGTATAGCATCGTCTAGTACGATATAGTAAAGGAAAAGGAACTTCAATTCACGATATAATTGTTGGGGAGACTATCCTTCTTAGGTGCTTAGAGCTGCTTGGTCACCCCCTTAGAGCCCTAGAGTTCATGCAGGTGCTGAACGAAGAGGTCGTCCGCCGCAAGCGCGAGCAGGAGGAGTCCCGCGTGGCAGAGCAGAGGAAGAAGAGCCTCGTCCGTTTTGGGCTTTCTCTGATGGATTTAGGGTTTACCTGGACCCGAAGAAATCTACCTTTTTAGGGTTCCTTAATATGATTTCCTTATATAAGTCCTCAAAAAGGTAGGTTATTTGGGGTTAAGGTAGGGTTTAGGTGGGCTGTAGGGCACCCAAAGCCAGTGCTGGAAAAGGTGGGTTGTAGGGTTTAGGGTTTTTAAGTGTAGAGGTCGGAGGGTTTAGTAACAGTATCCCACAGTTGACACTCCATTGTGTTAAGTGTGCCTTAACCCAAGCTAAACCCTATATACGGTCTTCCTGGGGCTTCAGGGGGTTCGAGGAACGGAAGGTTTTTTGTGCTCACTGAGTTCTTGGCCTTGGGTTCGGGTTGGCTGTTTAGGAGGTACACGTAGCATGAGGAGTCTTCGGATGCAGCGTGCTTTTTGCAAGGTACAACACTAGTTGCGTAGGTATGGCAGAACCTTAAATCCCTTGACTCCGAAACCAAACTCACCCTGAAAATCCGGAAGCCCCACGCCCTGAGCCGTGAACCTTAAAACCCGAACACTAAACCCTAAGGTCTTGGGTCTACCTACAAAATACCCTGAACCCTAAGCCCCATGCATGCAGAGTCCGGGTTGCGAGAGTCCAAACCCTCTAGCCCTAAGCCCATGGCACAAGGACCGGCTTGCTAGGACGCTTCTGGGGCCGGCAGGAGTCGGAGGACGAGGCTGGTGCTTCTGAAAGATTGTGGCCATTGATCGGGTTTAGGGTTTAGGGGTTGATGATGATACTAATTAAACATCATCAGACTCATAGTGACTAGTGCATGTCAGAGCGATTTACAGTAGGGTAGAGGCCGTCTCTGTAGAGTGATGCGGAATTCTGGCCTTGTCAGGACTTTGGGTTTAGCTTAGTGCGCAGGGTTGCTTCGTCTCGTGCGCCGTTTGTTTGTTGACTGTTGGCTTCCACTTTCAATAGGTAAGGCGTTGGGACATTTTATATTTTCCCTTATTGGGCTTAAGAGGATCTTATTTACTAATATTTTTAAAAAGCTTTGAAAGCCCCACCTAGATCAGAGGTTGATTTTCAGGTTTTGGTAAAGAGGCGTTGGGTGTTAATGTTGCTTCTGCAGGGTCTGGCTTTTTGTCTTCCCCTCCGCTTGACATAGTCCAGCTTCAATCGCACAGCCCAAGCCTAATATGAACTGCAAACTGCTCTCAAAGCCCTACCTAGACCCCCCAAAGCAGGTAAAATAATGGCCCAAAACCTTTAAACGGCTATTATTCTACATACTTTTGGGGTCCAGGTAAGACCAAGGCTCAAACCTGACCCCTAAATCCACAACACTCAAGGCCCTGAAGCTCCTCAGGCCTATAGCATCGAAGCAGAAACCCTTGTAGTACTCAACATGAGCCTTTAAAGGAACTCTACAACCCCATCATGACCAGTCCCAGAAGTAGCATCAGAAGCCCTGGTTGGGAGCAAGGTCGAGGCGCCAGAGACGGCGCTCCTCTCATCCGAGGAGCGGGTCGATCCAGCGAATACATGTATATATCATCCCGGTTCTCGGTTCGNGGAGGAACCATTGGGGGGGGGAGGGGGGGGGGACGGCCGAACCGGGATCATATATGCATACATATGCGTATGCACCGTATGCATACCTGTACCGGAAAGGATGTCAACAAAGAACTGCAACAGTCGTTGAGCGCCAACTTCCTCAAGCCAGCGAGCTTTGTGGTTCGAAGACTTCTACACTTCTAAACCCCAAACAGCCTAATATAGGGGCTTAAATAATAATTACCCATACTATTTTGGGGGTTCCTTATTATGATTATATATAATGGGCCCCAAAACCCTATTCTAATCATTAAGGCCCCTATAGTACGAGGGCTATTTCAACGAGCATGAGTCTGCTGCACCATTAATGTCGAAACCTGATTAAGAAACCCTGGTCCTATAACCCCCAAAGTAGCAGGAGTCATATAAGGAACCCCAATAAAGATTCAGGTGAGCCTTTATTAGGGTTTCTTAATATGGATCCTACTATTTTGGGGTTATAGGCCCAGGGCTTCTTAATCAGGTTCCTACATTACCCAGAGGGTCCATATACACTATTTATGGAATTAGGCCCCCAAAAAACCATCCCTGTTTTGGTTTTGGGGACCTAATTCCATAATGGTAGTGTATGTGGGACCCTCTGGGTTAGTGACAAGTGTCCTTTCTTCACGGAAGGGCCTGGACGCCTGGACTACTCCCACACCCAGCTCTCCCCGTCCCAACTCCCCAAACACTTCCTAAACCCAGAAAAGAAAAGGCCCGGGATACCCCATTGGGTCGAGGGTTGAGTCCCATTCCGCCCACCTGAGGAGAAGGATCAACTGCTTACCGATCTGAAAGACGTGAGCAAGGCTGGGTTTAGGATTTAGGGACTTAGAGTTCAGAAACCCTAAACCCTAAACCCTAAACCTAGGTGGTTTCGGGCTTGAGGGCTTGATCGTGTAGTGTTAAGGCCTGGAGGGTTTCCTCAAGGAAGGCTTCACAGTCCATAGCTCTCTAAGCCGCAATGGAGTACCCTCAAAGCCTCATCCCATAAGACTTCAGCTTTAAACCCCTAAACCCTAAACCCAGAAGCTCCTGGACCCTAAATCCTAAACCCTAAACCCCGAAAGCTGCTAAACCCCAAACCTAAACCCAAATCCCTCAGCCCGAAGATCATAGACGGAGGTGGAGCAAGTGGACGTGCCGAAGAGGTTCAGCTTCGAATTCGTCCTGGGGCAGATGGCCTTAGACTTGCGGCTGGTCCTGGTTGGTTCCAAGGGCTCCTGATTCTTTCGAGTCAATGGCTCTTCGTGGAGATGCAACTTTATTGGTATCTACATTTGGGTTTAAAGCATAGGTTTGCAGCTTCGAGATGGTGAATTGTGGCATTGTAAAAGTTGTTCAGCTGTCTCTGGCGAAAACAAGAATCCGGGGATCCAAATGTCATAAACTAGTCTTCGGAGCCTTCTTCCGGTTACTGTCTTGGCTTCTGTTATCTCCATTTCTCGAGATTCAGCACGTGAGGTGATATCGAAGTCTCTTGTCATCTAACTCCCTGGTAGTGTGGGCAGTTGCCTGCTCTGATGCGTGGCAACATGCAGGGGCCGTAGTAAAGGGTTTAGGGTTAGCTCCCCAACGACCCGTTGAACTCCCCGAGCACAGACCCGCTCCCACACCGAAACTCTAAACCCAGAGATTCTAAACTAAACCTCTAAGCCCCTAACCTTAAACCGCAAGTCAGAACCAGTAAACGTGTACAGGATCGACGACCAGCACCAAGACGAGGCGCAGTCAAGACTTTCGAAATAAACATTATCATTGATTGCCATTCTTATTGTCATAACTATTGTTAGTGTTCAAAACTGTCATTGTTATTGTTGTTAATGTTCTCATTACTATTTTATGTATTTACATGCATACGTACATGCATACATACATGCATGTGTAACATTTGATACAAGAGTATAAGATGATATGTCTATGTACAGGTACAGGTATATGTATATTCTGTTAGAAAGAAAGATGGATGGACTCGCCTCAGCCTCGCTCTCTCTCTATATATATACACGTATGTATGTATGTATGTATGTATGTATGCATACACACATCAGAGCATCTGTTCTGGTCTTCGGTGGGTGGACCCAGCAGGGTGTCACTCCAGGTTCATGCAGTCAGGGCGCAGACACGCGGGCGTACCGCATGCATATACGACATACATACACACACACACACACGCACACATACACATACACACACACAGATACATATATATATATATAATATGTACATATCTATAATTACATTTTTGTTTATCTGTTTATTTTCTAATCTATATAGTATATAGGGCAGGTCAGCGAGTCCTGGGGGCTTCTCACGGATCCGGCGTCGTGCTGTCCGAGCTGAAAGGTAGCTTTAAGGAGCTGACCTGGCGTATATACTATATGGAGTCGTGTAGATGGAGTCACATGCACTGTACATGCAAACATGAAAAGCCTGCATAACATAAAAGCCTGCATATTTTCATGTATACTTGCACTATATGTTCCCGAATCGCTAGGTGCGCCGCCAGCTGATGAGCCTTGCATTGCGCGAGGCTGGTATCAAGCTAGCCGCTCGGGATGCAACCGCACACAGACTAAACCCGGAGCCACTATGAATAGTCCCGCTCAAGTCACTGAACCGCACCAAGGCCCATTCAAGCCCGCCTTACAAAGCCTAGGACATCAACATGGCGACCGACTTCCGCGGACGTGATTCTGCAGAATGGGGGATGAAGATTGATCTGTGGCCTGGCAGACTACATGACTTAGAGCTGTCGATGGGTTCTGTGGGCATGAAGGTTTCGGAAGTTTTCTGTAGCGATTCAGGTATTTTTCGCGCCCCTAGGGCTGATCCTGGAGCCCTGGAACAAAAAATCGAAACTCTAAACCCTAAACCCCGCCCAACTTGCAACAAGAAAAGCCCTTAGCCTTCAGAACCCTGAACCCTAAACCTAACCCAACTTATACAAAAAAAGCACAAATCCTTCCTTTTGAGTTTCAGGGTTTAGGGTTTCTAAACCCTGATCAAAAAACCCGAACCCAACTTATACCAAGACAAACTTTAAACCTAACCCAACTTATACAAAGAGAAGCACAAGCTCTTCATTTTGAGTTTCAGGGTTTAGGGTTTCTAAACCCTGATCAAAAAACCCGAACCCAACTTATACCAAGACAAACTTTAAACATAACCCAACTTATACAAAGAGAATCACAAACTCTTCATTTTGAGTTTCAGGGTTTAGGGTTTCTAAACCCTGATCAAAAAACCCGAACCCAACTTATACCAAGACGAACAAAGCACAAATCCTTCAGATTCAACCTCCTAAACCCTAAGCCCTAAACCTTCAGATTCAACCTCCCAGCTCGGCGTCCGGTCACAAAGGAAGTCCTTCCATGCACTGCACCAGACCAGGCCGGTGACTTCCATGGTCTAAGGGGCCCCTGTAATAGCCATAATCATAATAATGATGATAATGTTATACCAACAAACAGTTAATATATAATCATATTAATGATGATCATATTATGCTAATTTTTAAGTTAATAGTAGCAACAACAATAGTAGCAACAGCATTAATAGTAGTACTAATAAGTAGCAATAGTAAACATGTTCATAATTATAACAATGGCAAAGATAATAATAATAAGAAGAACAAGAAGAAGGTGGTGCGGTGCATGATACTAGCAGTATATTGGGATTTTCAGGGAATAGTGTAACTCATCGTCCATATGCCTTTACTAAATCACTAGACGGCCCACACCACACCGGCCTTCTACTACGGCACTTTGTTTGCTAGGTTTTTCCACTTCCGGCCTAATTGGGTGAGCTGGCCGAAATGCATGATGTCACAAAGGCCGACCTGATTTGGGTCAACAAGCTGATGTGCAGCCAGAGGCTCATCTTGTTTGTTTGAATCCAAACTCAGCCTTTTTCAATCCTTCAACAGTTGAGTTGCATAAAATAGGAATAGTTACCAACATTTTGCCCTAGGGTTCCGGAATAGAACTAGACCATAATGTACGGCAAAGCCCTGTTCCAATCGTCAAGGCTCAACCCCCGAACCCCTAAGCCCCAATCAAGAGTCGGCTACCTGCGCAAGGCTTGGAACCTGCCCCCGGTGGTAATATGTATATGTATATATATATATATATTTTTTTTTTTTTCCCCCCCCCCTTGTTTGCATGAGGCATTCAATAGTCGCCATCTTACAGACTGTTGCTGTATCCCTAAACCCTAAACCCTACCCGCTGCAGGGCCTTTATGCAGCTGAAGTCCGTGGGCTTGGATGGAAAGGACCACTCCCAGTGGCTCTCAGACGGCTCCAGCGCCGCCAGCCCCTGGGACTCAGAAACTCCCAGACCCCTTAACTCCTTACAAGGGTTCCTTTACGGGTTCTAAAAGGTTAGTATAAGGGGTTCCTTGAAAGCTGAGTAGGTAACTGTAACCTTGTGGGGTTTATATTATCCTACCATAATTGAAAAGGTGAGCCCTTTTGGGGCTAGGGTTCTCAGTTCATAGGGACAAGAGGAAGATTTTGTTCTGAAGGTTGCTTTGCGGTCTAACTCTAGGTATCGGAAAACCTACCAGTACTGTTCACGCGGGTGCCTGCTAATGCCCAAAACCTTGTCCCAGTTAGCAAGGTAAGGTCCACATATGCCCACATGTTATGTGGGCTTTACTCGAAGTTTGCTCGGATTTTGTGAGGGCTTGGCATGGGGAGCGACTCTAGCCGACGAGGTGACGAGGTAAGCCCGGTGCAAAATGCTTTGGGGCTTGTGCGAAGGGCCAGCGACAAAAAACAGGGACCCTAATCGGGGCTTCTGGTCTTTGGTGGGATCCTTCTACAAGGACAATGACATCTATCAGGAGGCTTGGCTAAGATACCCCTGGGGCTGGAGGGTCGGGAGTTAAGGATGAGGATTGGGGCTTCGAGGTTTTACGTTACGAGTAAGTCTGGAGAGGGCTGAAAGTAGAAACCGCGCCGCCCTACACTCAGCGGGCTCAGACAGCCTACCGAGACCAGGTTTCGACATCCAGAGTAAGCTCCAGAAGGAGCAGAACTTGCTGGACATCTCATTCAAGCTCCTCGCCCCGCAGCGGGGAGTGGTTGGGATGTTTGCACAACTCCCCCCAAATCAGAGCAGGAAATACAGTTCTGGGATTGCAAAAAAGAGTGGAGAAGATGGTGGTCATTGTGATGGGTCGAATGATATGTGCCTCAGCATCACATGGGGAATGAGCCAGCGGACCCGATCCTCATTAGAAACAGTTCGGGCTGAATGAAGTACTGTGGAGTTGCCGGTCCCTCGTGCTTCCTTATTTGCCGGGTTGAGGAGCTGCATGGCCAGGGATGCAAGCTAGCTTGTGCTTGAGAGGCTGCTGTAATAATTTCAGAGTTTATGCTGGCGTACTTGGGCTTCAGCCATGTGAGCATGCCAACGTTGCGCATCTCATCCCAAGACTGCGCATGGCAGACTACAGGAGAAGGAGCTTGAAGTCTAAGAGCGAGATTTTGTGGAGCAGCGGAAACTGTCATCTCTAGACAACTGCAACTGTCTCCCTCAGAGCAAGAACAGTATCAATGAAGCCCAGAATTCGAAATCAGACATTTCAGGTGATTCAGGGTGTCGAGGTTTCAAATTTTGGAGGCGAAATGCGGAAAACCTTTCTCTTACACCCTTGTGCTCCAAACTCAAAAGCCCTCTGCCCAACACCCGAACTGCCCGGTACCAAGGCTCGTAAACCCTAAACCCCACACTCTAAAACGCTAAACTCTAAACCCCAAACTCTAAAACGCTAAACTCTAAACCCCAAACTCTAAAACCCTAAGCCCCAAACCCTAAAGCGGCTCGCCAGTTTCATGCCCGTGGAGATCAACCTTCTCGAGGGGATCGTGGAAATGGTGTCTCGTCCGATCCACTTGGATAAGGGTTCCTTCAAGGGTCTCTTTAAAGGGATCTATGGGGATTCTATAAGGGTGTAGGGTTTAGGGCCTCCTTCGAGGGTTCATGGGTAGTTATAAGTGGGTTTATGGGTTCCTTTACGGGTTCCTTTAAGGTTTAGGGTAGATTTAAGTGGGGATTCCCCTAATAGGAGTTGCAATTACAGTTACCCTACTTATGTCTGATCTACTTCGAGGGTTCAGGCGACTGTACAAACCCAGGCCACCTTTCCTACGCTCGAAGCCCGCTCGATCCGATACCAAGGGGAGTACGACGCCCCTGAAGCCATGATCCCATGTCCCTTATCCCTAAAGCCTCGAACACTGCCAACCTCCGCAAGCCTTGCAACCCGATGCATATCCTCGAGCCCTTTGCTTCGAGTCAGTTCCTTTCTGGATCGGGGGTCGCAAAGCAGCCCACCCTACAACACCCTCATACAACCTTCATTCAACCCCCAAGCTGTGGATGCCCTAGAAGGACCATAAACCCTAAACCCTCATTATAACCTAGAACCCTTAAACTCCTAAACCCTTAACCCTTAAAATCCTAAACCCTAATTACAACCTTAGACCCTTAAACCCCTAAACCCAGGTTCTGGAATTCTGGCGCGAGCCCCCGCGAGCAGAGCTGGAGGTGCTGCAGGAGGTCCAGGCCAGGCTCTCATTGGTTTAGGCTGGTTTAGGGGTTTAGGGTTTATTAGGGTAAGTTAGGGTGTAGAGATAGTTGGGGTATATCGGTATATCGGTCATATAAGATGTAGGATAAATGGGTATATAGGGATGTCTAGGGTAGAGAGATGCCTAGGGTATATAGGGTTTAGGGTCAATGAGGTGCTGGTCGTGGTCTGGCTAGACTTGAGTCCAGTAACCAAAACTAAAATGGAATATGGGGTCTGTAGGGTATTGTATGTATGATACTTCGGGTATATAGGGTACATTGGATGTAGGGACTCCGGAAGTGTAGCATTTAGCCCTAAACCTTGAAGTGTAAACACTGGAGCAATAACCCGTACCCCGTCAAGCCAAGACCCAATAGTCTAGGGTTTAATATAGGAGCTTAAATATTTAACTGTGTTATTTTGGGGGTTCCTTATTACAATTATAGCATAATGGGCCCCAAAACCCTAGTCCAATTATTAAGGCCCTGAGATTATGTTGTCCTTTCTCGGCTGTAGAGAATCTACGAGGCTCTGGGTGGAAATTCCCGGGGCTTCGGGTTTGTGGTTCACGGTGTGCAAGCGTAGGCAAAACCTCGGTGGGATTCAGGGCGTGGTCGGGGGTTTGTTATAGGGTCCTTAAATGCGGGTGGTTCAAGGGGGCAGGGTACAAAGGATCCTTCAGGGAACCTTAAGGGAGCCTTAGGGAGCACTGGAGAGAACCAGGCATTAGTAGGTTGTCTAAGCCCCTTGGAGCCCCGTCCCATAAGGATACTATAAGTTTAGGTGCTTGTATCTCGGCCTGTGAAAGGGAAGGATTTCGTGAGTAGTCATGAACTTTCCCTCCTAAGTTCTGGCTAAAAGAACTGAGGAGGTGGGCCGTAGGACATTTAGTTTTAAGGGTTCTTGAACACGCTCAGAGGCTTAACGTGGCTTTACGTTTGTCTTCGAAGTGCTTCGGCGCGGGAATTCTGAGGCAACGGGCTTTGGCATCGGTGTCATCCGTCCCGTAAGCAGCACCACATCCTACATCCTTGACAACTTGAGAAGCTGAAGACAGCATGTTGCATCTTCATGTGGTGACTTGTCGTTGCTGGAGGACCCAGGCTTTTGAAGGTAATGTAGGGCCTTGATAACTACCAATAATATTATAGGGTGCCTTGTTACACTTATAGTATAATGTGCCCCAAAAACCCCATTCTAATTACTAAGGCCCCTATACTAAATCCTTATACCCCCTTTATAGGAACCCTGATAGGGCCCTTCTAAAGGAGCCCTTTAAAGGGCACCCTATTCTAATTACCAAGGCCCCTGTTGTATCCCGACAGGCTGGGCTTTTGTATAGCTTGCCCAAGCCCGACTCGATCTCGTCATGCCTTTGTTTCTTTGCCTGTGTCTGTGTCGTATGCAGAAGCGGTGAACATTACAGTAGCCCTAAACCCTAAGATTTATGAGAATAGGGAAAATCATCCTGAACCCTAAACCACACTAGGAGAATAGGCAAATCATTCCTAAACTGCTAAACCTTATAAGCCCGGAAAAGGGTCGTTCAAAAAGCGACATCCTTATAAGCCATACTTAGACCAAGGGGCTTAGAGCATGGCAGGACGAGGAGGAAGTCGATGAGGGGATGGCCCATGCCTCAGACTTTGAGAGAGAGCAGGGCGATTCCCCATCAGGGCATCTTCGGGTCCCCTCCTGCAGTAATAAATATGTATGCATATATATATATATATGTATACATACATACACACACATACATGTACATGTATAGATATTAGATATGTGAACATAGGGTTTAAGGTATAGGGGCATCGGGGGTTAGAGTATAGGGTTTCGGGTGTAGGGTTTGCGGTATAGGGTTAAGGTTTAGGGGGTCGGAATAGTAGTTGTATGCCTGGAGGCAAGAGCAACCAAAGTCCTGATACGTTCGCTCATGGTGCCAATACCAGTTCTCACCGGCTCCCATGATAGCCTGACGCGACAATGACGACAATGTGTGGCCTGAGCTTATGGTCATGGCAAAGAGCAGCCGAGGAATTACAGCGACTTAATAATATCCAAGCAAAGTCAGGACAACCTTTAGAGCTTAATTTCCGAGTCTCTGGCTTTCACAATCACAAGTTTATACTACTACTACTACTGCTACTACTACTACTACTACTACTACTACTACTATATACTACTTCTACTTCTACTTCTACGACGACGACGACTCCAATTGCCACTCGTGCTCATACGCCTACTCGTACTCCCACCGCAACTTCGCCTACCACTACTGCTGCTAATACTACCAGCACTACTAACTACTACCACGACCCCAGACCATGTCTACGATGACGACATGAATTGCTTCTAGTTGCTGTTATGACGGTTGCGACTCTACTCTTGAAAGTATACGCCGTACATCTCACGTCAAACCCTCCCAGGAAATGGCGAAGGACTGGCTGGAGGCAAACGCCAAGCAGGCGAAGCAGTTGGCGCAAGCTGCGTACGACCGCATCCCCGACAAGATCAACCTCGAGTCTTTCGGTGGATGATTTCTGAACCTAAAGCCTTCAGCAGAGGGCTTATTAGTAGTTTTATCAGTAATTATTGTAGTACTGTTGTTAGTCGTTGTATTGTTGTCGTATTGCGAGTATTTCTCTTATGGTAATGATAACTGTTTTTCGTCTGAAGAATGGTCTTAGTACTAGTATTGGCATCACTATTAGTGTACTAGTATCAGTATCTGTATCAGTATCAACACTGTAGGGTAGTCGTATTGGTATGGGCATTCGTATGAGCATTAGTTCTAGTTTTAGTGTTAGTATTCCATTCGTATTATTGTTACTATTAGTATTATGACTTTTTTTATTGCGATCTTACCATTACTAAAGGACCATTATATTATTGTTATTATTGCTATTAAACTTTTTGATAAAGTAGAGCCAAGACACGATGGGGTGTCAGAAAGAACCCTTGCCCTTCGCCTCCTGGGGGCTCTGTGGTTCCTCTAAGGGCTTTTTGAGGGTTGCTTAAAGGGTTCTATTATAGGGCTCCCCTGGAATTTTAAGGGCTTTTTGAGGGTTGCTTAAAATTCTAGTTTAGAGTTCCCTTTATTTTAAGGGCTTTTTGAGGGGCTCTCTTAAGTGCTAGTTCGGTTGACTTCGATATCTTGAACTGCTGAAGCGGCAGGGCACACAAGCGGTAAACAAGGTTCAGCCACCAACAACTCCACTTTATCTTGAAGAAATTCCGTTCAGCCCAGGATCATGATCGCTTCGCCGATTCTGCACGTGCCTGTCAAGGGGTCACTGTGAATGCATTCGGTTCCGATGATTCCAAGCACGAACTCCCTCAATCTTGACTTGAGCGTTTGTGTGGACGCTGCTTGTTCGGTTTTCTCGGATGGTTATTATGGAGATTCGAAGTTGGATGCAACAGCATAGCATAATGGGGACCCTTTTCACAAGTTGCAGCATTTGTGTCTGCCCTGTGAACGGATCAGTACCAGAACTCGTGCCTTGCGTGTTTCCTACGGAGGGGACTCAGTTAAATCCTAAAACCCCGAAACCCATAAACCCTAGACCCCTAAAGCCCCAAGCCTCGTCCATGCTAAGTAGGACGACAAAAAGCCCTGCGCCGAATCTGCCAAAGCCGAAGCCCTGGTTCTATTATAAGACGACCACTAGTACTAATACTACTGCTAATACCACTAATACTAATAGTTACTACTGCTAATACTCATACTCATAGTCATAGTGATACAACACTAATACTACTAGCAATGCCCAAGCTAAATTACTAAGTCCTGCACCCCAGTGTCGTCCACATCGTGAAGGCGTAAACCCTAGCAAAGTAGGAGGCAACGAGAACCGTCCAAACCCCAGTCAGGAAACAAATCTTGAACCTTAAACCTTCAAACCTCAACCTCTGACATCGTCGCCCTGAAATCCTTGCCTGCTTTGCAAGTGTGCCTGTCGAAAGCCTAAACCCGAAACCCTCCATCCTAAATCCTGAAATCCTTAAACCCTGAACCCTCGACCCTAAAGTAAGAGGCAACAAGAACCTTGAACCCTAAACCCTAAAGTGGCAAAGCACATTAAACCTTAAACCTTCGATCCTCAACTCTAAACCCTGAAGTGGGAGGCCAAAAAACCCAAAACCTTAACCCTTCAGCCCTAAACCCTCAATCCTATACCCTTAAACCCGGAAGCAACAACAAACACCTTAAACCCTAAACCTTCAACTAGAGCCAGAGGCTGGGAACTGCGATCTTCAGTCTGGGTCGGCTTCACTTGCAGACCCGAGGGCCGTGCCTGGGATCGATTTTGAGTGGGTTTTAGGGATTTTCAAGCTTAGGGTTCAGGGCTTAGGGACTTTAAAGGGCTGTGACCTGTCAGGGAAGGTTGCAATCTATTTGGTGCTGGTGGAATGCTTGAAGCAGCTTCTATGGTTTGGTTATATCGCAGATTACTCACCAACTAGAGTCCCAGCTACTTCCTTGCGGCACCCAGCCCTCATTTCCTTCCCTTTCCCTCACCTCAGCTCACGAATCCAAACCCATTGAGAGCTGAACCCCAAAACCCCGAAGGCGTAAACCCTAAGCACCGAAACTCAGACCCGAAAACGCCTTAAATATCCCGAAACCCCATGCAAGAGCTCCTTTGGAACCCACTTTCAAACCCAACTCATACACTGAAGCCCGATGCCCTCAGGTGCGAATACCGCTGCATCGACCTGGAGATGCGGTGGCCAAGTTTGGAATTTGGATGCGGGGAAGGGGTGTGGCTTTTGGGCTCCTAGGTGCGTCAGGTTTTTTTAAAGCCACTACAGAGAGAGGGTGTAGGCTGTAAGTCTTTCATGAGGGGTTTCAGGGTTCTGGGTTCCTTTAAAGGCCGAAGCAACGGAAGGATTGCTAGAAGTCTGTTCGAGTGTGATTCAGGGTTTCGGGGCTCTGGACTTTAGGATGTTTTTCTTGTTCCCCACCCTCGGTGTGGAGTTGTTAGATTTTAAAGTCAGCTATTACTCCTCGCCCGCTGAGACTGCCTCCTGGAGTGTCCAACCCCACAGACTACCGTAAGACTCCCTGGAGCCCACAATCCCAATAGACTACCGTGAGACTGCCTGATGTGCCCAACCCCACAGACTACCATAAGACTACCTGGTAGGGTGGGAATGTTCGAAGTAAAATATTTTCTTTGTTCTTTAGTGGCTTTTGTTTTGGGAGTGTAGGGTTTAGGGGTTCCGTCCGATTTTTTGGGTGGAAGTTTGGGCTTTGGATCTGGGGTTCCCTTTTTTGGAGGCGTTCCGGGGGTAGAGGTGGTTTCACTCCAGCTAGGTTTTTGGTATCAGTGTTTATCTTCCAGCTTCTCATACATGGAAGCCGCATATTCGGGGCCCCCTTGACGAAGAGTACAATTTTATATAGACAGTTGGCAGAGTCTAGCCTAGTGGCGTTAGGCTGTAAGGGCCGCTATCGTTTCGAACCTGCTTGGCTTTCAACTTTAACTAGCTGTAACCTCTAGACCCCTGCTCAATTCTAAAGATTCTAAAACCCTCAAGGACAGAAGATCTGGAACCTTCGCAGTCGGACGTGCCCCGAGGCTCACACAGACAACCCTACGGGCTACCTCCCTCCGTCACGAGCAGTTCGACATGCGCCCTTGCGAATTCAGACGCAGGCGAACTTGGTTCAGGCTTAGGGCTTAGAGGGTTTATCAGCTTGGCGCTTTAGTTAACTATTTTCATCCCAAAATCTGTCAGAAATGCGGTTCTGCGACTTCTGATAAGCGCTCTTCCAGGCAGCTGGGATGGGCCAGCTGAAATCAAACCCACTACTAATGCATGAAGGCTTTATCTCCTGACCTCAATCCCCTACCTAAGTCTAGCGGCAGGGGCTTCAGGTTGCCAGGTTCGAGAGGTGTGAGACTTCTCTGCTGCTCAGTTTAACGGTCTTTCAGGGCTAAGATTGGGGGCCGTAGCCGTAGCGGTTAGAAGGGGGTCTGGGGTACACTAGTACTACGCCTATAGCTATGAAGAGACGTCGGCCCTGCCGCGCTTCTGGGCGCCGCTTTCTTCAACATGGTTTGGGCTTCCGTGGAGATTCCATGCACTCGTTTACGGATGGCTAAACGAGCCTAGCTGTCCTGCTAGACGGAGAAGGAGTGTGTCGGGGTCAGGGCTCCTGTGTCCAAGCCCAAGAACAGGCAGTCGTACCTGATGGAAGTTGCATCACTCCCCCGTTGCTAATTTCCTTCAGCGATGCTGCCCAGGATCCAGCCAGTGCCTGTCGACGTCAACATTGAGTACAGGCCTGTGAATGTTACCAGCTACCAAGCATCGCTATTTGCCCCGTTTGAGCTTCTGCCCAGGCGCCATTTAACTGCCAGACATACTTGTGTTTCTGGTTTTGCGGCAAAGCAGGTGTTCTGCATTCTCTCCCTTCCTCTTAAATGGTTTCTGTTGCAGCCGTGCGGCATTTTCCGCAACGGCGGTCCTAAAAAAGCTCGGCCTCTATGCCCGTCCAAATCATAGAAATTGCGGACTCCAAACCCTTGTAATTTGAGCTTCAGGAGCGAGAAGTCCCACTGACCCAGCCGATCAAAGGGGAACGAAGCCCCAAGAATGCTCCCGAAAGCCTGTGAGGAGCATGGAAGACAAGAACGTGGTGTCGGTGAACCTTGGCGTTGACTTTGGACTTTCACAGTGTCTTATTCGCTAACACGTATTTCTCTGAGAATACTTGAAAGTAATCATGTCCTTGGGGTTGCTCATGGCAATGGTGGGAAGCCAGCAAGACAGTATGCCATGCTCACCGTGGCAATCATAGCCAAGAATGAACAGATGACGGCCTCCTATACTTCCTGGCAGTCATGAAAGGAATGAGACGCTGATGCCATGGGTCTTCATGACGAGTGCCCAGCTTCCGCTTTTTGTTCCTTCCCCAACGCCCGTAGCCCCATATGTTTGATATTTCCAGTTTCCCAACCTAGAGGGGAACAGAAGAGGCGTGTGTCGGTTGTCTCCGATGCACGCTAGAACGACCTCCTCGCGTTACCTGATCGCCAGAAGCAACAGAGACGCGACTCATCGGCAGACTGAGCCCTGGTAAGGGGCGAACATAAAACCATCAAAAACTCCCCCAGGCCCTGCACAGCCTCTCGAAACTTGCATGGTTAGCGGCTAGCATTGTCTCAACCCGAGGCCTTAAAATGAACTGACGGCCGGCTTCCCGAAGTGTGAAGCACAAGATGTAAGCCCCCAAGCCGCGAACGAACCTTTATAGTACTTAGTAACCCATATAGACGCTCTAGAAGGAACCCGCCGCCAAGCCGAAATCAGCCGAACGCCTTGCAAGGGACATCTCTGCCGACGAGATGCGGCTGTCCTTGTCGCCGCAGGCATTGCAGATCTTGCCCTTGGCCCGGTTTTACGTTTCGGATTCGATTGGGTTTGGGTTTAAGTTTCGGGTTCGGTTAGGTTTGTACGGGTTTCAGAGTTTGGGTTCAGCCTGCAGGGATTTTCGGTTTTATGATTCCTGCCGTTCTGACAACTTACCTGGCATCAAGGTTTCCGAGCAATCGCTCGGTCTTCCGGCAAGCCTTGTCCTGACGCACACGAAATGACCGTTGACGCTCAACTTGTTGCAACAAAGCCCGCACCTAGACATCACGCACGACAGCCTGCACGGGCTCAGATAGATAGATGAGCACAAGAAGCAAAAGCCTTTGCACGAGGACGATTAGAGCAAGCTCAGTGAGCATGCTCAGCCGGCAGCCGAAACATCGTCTCCCCTAGCCCTACCCTAAACCGCCAAGCCTCACCAAACTGCAGGCCTAAAGCCTGGCTGCGTGATATCCCAGGCTCGCGACGCCCACCGGATTGATGAGCGTCATGAACTTCAGCCGCATCGTGGGGTTCAAGGTCGGTCTCGAGTCCATTATGGAAACCCGTTTTGTGACATTAGATTGTATTCAAGTCACCTCACATCTGATGTGGAGCCCGTTGCCATGTAGGGCCTATGATTTATTCTCCTGCAAAGGCAACTTTTTCTCAAGCTCAGAGTAGGACCTACCTTAGGGCTCAAGAGGCCGAAAGGGAAGGTCAGTTAGTCTTGCTTACTTGCGACAAGCACAGCAGGGAAGTGGCTACATCGGCTACATACCCCAAGCCGTCAAGTGCCCGAAACCCAGGTACGTCTCTGAGGCACAAGAGGCCCCCAAGACCAGTCGCCGGGAAAGCTTCGTCTGGCTGGCGGCATCGCACGTCCGCGACTCGAGTTTTCGGTTTTGCTTTGCATTTTTGAACTTACAGTAAGTTTGTAAGAAGTCCCACAAACTTCACTGACCACAGCCGTCGAGTGGGCAACTGACGTTCATGTAAGGGAGCCTCAATGACTCAATAGTTTGATTGGAGTTTTGGGGTATATCGCACTATGTGGATACAGTGACTAGACGGGGGTGCGCGATACATACTCGTGAACCCGCCGTTTCAGATCCTCTACCGAAAGTCCGGGTGGCGCAGAACGGCCCGTGTATCCCAAGGATCCTCTGAAACGGGAGTGCAATCCTACAGCTCTGAACAAATCCAACCCAAAGCCCGAAGGTTTCCAGCAAAGCCGGAAGGTAGGCGCAGCAATTACCAGCACTGAGCAGAGAGACTATGGAAGTTCGTGGAGCCGTCTAGAAAGATGCGTTCTTCAATTGCGAGCCCAAAATCCCTAAATCCTAAGCCTTCAACCCTTACAAGCGTCAAAAACGCTAGAGCAGACTCTGCATGCATTCCTGACTCCTTGATGCCCCTAGGTCCTAAGATGTCCTAAGTCGCACTTCGGCTGTCGAGGTGTTTACGGCCACCTCGCAAGCAGAAATTGCCGACGATGTGACGTCGGAGGCCTCTTGCTAGTACGAGTTCCAGGACTTCGCTGTAGACCTTCGGTCCTGCGGCCTTAGTAGCAACAGCAGCTGTGCACAACATCAAGAAGGGCGGATCAAGCCAAATTTACCCCGGTATCGGGCTTGGGGCCCAGTCGTCGGTTCGGTGCTGTCAGGCAGAGGGCTGGACCCTGACTCACCTAAGCCCAACAAAGCAACTACAACCCCCCCCCCCTTATGCGTGAACCGAGGCCTCGTTCCTTCCGCGAAATAGCCAGCGGCACGGGCATGTGGCGTCCTCCTTCTTCACGGCGGACCGGGTGCAGGGCATCCTCCCTCCTAACCCCCCCCCCCCCCTTNCCCCCCCCCCCCCGAAAATACGGGTGCCCTAATTCATGCTCAGTAAAAAGTCGCTGGAGATTATAGTCCTAAGCCTGAGCTCACGAATGTCTTATGCAAGGCTTACTACGTCTGTCTTCACCGCCTATCAGCAGGTTCCGTTAAACCTTAAACGGGCAATTGCTAGGGAAAGTGCAAAGGATCCAACAACCCGAGGTCTCTGCATTTCCGGTTTAACGTGCAACCTCCAGGTCTAGCGTTGCACGGCCTTGGGTCCAGACTCTGGAGTTTGGTCTTGGGTTGTTGAGGTTTTAGAACATATAGCCACACAAAAATAACTTAAGCTAGCCCAGGATTCGGAAGTGTCGGAGCTGTGAGAGACACTGCACGGTTTGCTCCATCATAACATCAAATCCTCAACTAGGTACCGAGACTGGAATGATTTATGTTAGTTTTCTTTCTGGGTTCTTCAATATATATATATATATATATATTATAACCCGGATTACGACTAACTCTTGCGGGCATTGAGATCGATGCCTGGCGAAGTTTTTTAGTAAAGGGAAGCAGTTTGTTTTACACGTCTTGGGTGTGGCCTGTGTAACCGGAGCCCACTTGCAAGAGCACGGTCTGTGCCTTCGGTTAGGACCGCGTAGTGTCCCGCTAGCGCAGATCCCGAAGCTGTCAATGAGAATGGAATCGAGCTCTTCTGGTTTCGGCTGTAGAGTGAGCCAGCCAGCTGACAACTCTGAAGTAGTTTCACACATTGAGCGCCTCTTCTCAACAGGGCTGGGCCCTTTCAGCGTAGTTCGCACTTCTTGCTATCTTGCTACTCCGCTACTCTGCAAGACGACAAGAAGGGTGCAGTAAGTCAAAGATTACTGTTCCGGGCTTCGTAGAAACATCTTGCCATGAGGCCCCAAAGCCTACACCACGATGCTGGGTTATCCAAACTGTAAGCACCCCCCGTTCTTCACATCTTTCCGTCCTTGGGACCCGCGGAAGGCCCGAAAGGCCCTGAACTTTCTTGCAGTAGAGAAACCGGCCGCGCAAAAGAACTGAACTCCAAACCCTAAACCTTGCCTGCTTTGCGCGAGTGTGCGAGTCGAAACCCTAAACTCCCTAAACCATGACTCTCTGAAGCCTTGCCTGCCTTGTGCGAGTGTGAGCGTCGAAAATCCTAAACCAGCAGGAGCAAGGCGAAGCTCAAAGCCTCGTGGCATGGGCTGCAGCAGCACTTCAGAATTTGAAGTGGGGGTCACTGGGTTGAAACCGTACCTGTATCCCCAAACCCTACAAAATAGTAGGTTTTGACCACTTAGTTATAGGGTCTAACCCCCAAAACAATATAGGTTTTTGGATTCCCAGGTCAGCCCTAAATCTCAAGCCTTAGCCGCCTTGACCTTTCAGGGTTTACGGCCGAGGCGCTGAAGCCTTTCCAAACCTCGCACGCCTCAAAGGCACAGCGCAGCGCCCAATGGAGCAGCAACCGCTCCCCCCCATTTCGAAGCTGGGTTCAGGGATTTTCGGATGTAGGCTCTGTGCACCACAGCCCCTGCTCAAAAAGAGCACGAAAATCCTAATGTCGGAACCTGATTAAGAAACCCTGGGCCTATAACCCCAAAATAGTAGGATTCATATAAGGAACCCTAATAAAGGCCCAAGGTTTCTTAATCAGGTTCCTACATTAAACCCAAAGTTCCTTTGTCTCGGTGCACGAACTCGAAATCCTCCAGGGGGTGTTGTCGTACTACCCCGGCCATTAGCTGTACTATGACACTGATGATGGGGCCCACAGTTAGTATGGCTATGAAGGGCATGCCCTTATCACCTCTTTGTCTGTTTGATACAACATATGCCAGCACTTACGAAGTAGATGTATATGTCAGTCTTCCAAATTCAGCCTGGCGAGGTGGAGCAGGCGACGAAGCAGATGGAAGAAGTCAGGGCGAAGCAGTTCATCTTCAACCTCTCTGCCCCTTTGGCTTTGGCGTTGATTTTCGATGTTAGGCCATGTTCGGTTCACAAGACATGCTGAAGTGTGTTTTGTTTCTGGCTTGGAGGTGTAGGTTTTCTGTTCGAGAGGCCTCGGGTGTGTGGCAAATCTGGGTGTTTTGCACAACTGGAATTGATGCAAGTGGAGGGCCGAATGTTCTGCCAAGCTGTTGACACCATGCAAGTTGTGGCTGTGGGGCAAGGTCTTAATCTGGGCCATGTGCCCACGGGCATTCAACTGGCACATACTGGCATCGTCAAAATACCCCAGGTAGGACTGAATGATCTTGCCGCGACAACTTTTAGTCATTACTGTAACTGCCTAGGCTTCATAGCTTAGGGTTTAGGTTCACAGTTTAACGTTATATGCATACGCATGTACACATAACGTTCTACCACATTCACCCAAATTCTGATCGAATTATCAAGACCCCTGTTAAGGAAAGGCTAACAATGACTAATCGGCTTGACGACTCTCACACCATCAGTCCCAATCCTTGCTAGCTGCTTGGCAGCCTGTAGGTTTCTGAAACCCGGGCCGCTCATTTAAAGTGAGGCTTTTGAACCCTTGTCAGGAAACCTCAAAACTCTGTACTAGGACTAGGACCCAAACCCACGTGAGGCTTTTGAAAGCCTATACCTAGACCCTCAAAAAGTAGTCAAAATAAGGCCCAAAACCTATAAAAGGCCATTATTCTACATACTTATGGGGTCCAGGTATGAGGAAACCTCGAAACTCTATACAAGGACCTATTTGCCGAAAATGGGGGACCCTGATATAGTACCCTAAATAGTAGGATCCTTATTATAAGGACCCCAAAATAAGGTACCCCTAATTTTCGGAAACTCCCATATAAGCCCCAGCACCCCGCAACCCGAAGTTTTGAAGCCGAAACCTGGTCCCGGACCCTGGAGAATAGCCTTTTGCAGGTGTTGGGGCCATTCTTTTGCCTACTTTTCGGGGGGTCTGGGTACTAAGCCCTATAGACCCTAAACTCTAAACCCCTAAACCCTAAAGCCCTAAACAGCCTAAAGTTTAGGGTTTAGGGGTTTAGGGTTTAAAGCCGACTTTTGGGGGGTCTGGGTGGACCCTTGAGAACCGAGTGGTGAGGTGAACTTGGAGGCGGTGGACATGGTCCTGGCCGATTCCATTGTCCCCGCACCCCGGCGTAAGCAGACTTCGCACGGAGTATACCTAGACCCTCAAAAGTAGGCAAAATAATGGCCCAAAACCCATAAAAGGCTATTATTCTACATACTTTTGGGGTCCAGGTAGGGAGTTTAGGGTTTACCCGACCCTAATGTAGAACCCCACCCTAAACGCTAGACTAAACCCTGATGTAGAACCCCAGACCAAAAGATCCTCACCCATATGACCTGGCTAGTTATACATGGGGAAAAAGTAGGGTAGCTACAATTCTAAGCCCTTTTAGGGGGCTTAGAACTCCACTCAGAACTACCCATGAACATCCAAGTAGTTTCTCACATCCGAAATCCCAAGCCCTGCAAACTTTGGTTGCAGCCCTGCAGCCCTTAAAGCTCCGAGCCCGAAGCCGTTTTAAACACGCAGTACACCCCGAATAGAACCCTTACAGGGCCCTAACTCGTAGAGTAGAACCCTATGACAAACCCTAAACCCTAAACGGCAGGGCGGCAGACCTGGTAACATCCTATGGTAATGCCTTTGTTTGATGTGCGGGAGTTGTAGTCACCATGTAGTGATGTGCTTTGATTTCATGAGGTAATGTTGGTTTGCGCAGCGTCAGCCCTATTCTCTGGGAGCACTGAGGGGTCGTGAGATAAGTACATGTTAGCATTAGTGGTGTGGTGGTCATCCCCTTCGTGCGTGCTTGGTCGGTGTTCCCATCCCTCAACCGTTAGGGTCGTCTGGAGGCCTTTGGTTAAAAGACACGAGGGTTCAAAAAAAAACACCCTAAACCCTAAACCCTAAACTAATAATGAAAAGAGGCGCCTAAAAAAAAAACTAATAATGAAGCCCATAGGTTAGCCTTTGAACTCAAACTTGAAGCCCGCGCCGATGAGGTCCTCCGCTGCCGCGCCGAGCTGCCGAAGCCCGGCCTGGTAATGTACAAGCAGAAGGAGACGGTCTAATAGGGCTTTAAAAGGACTTTATAAGCTTCCTGAAGGATGTTTTGAGGTTTTGTCTGTGCTTTCTAAGAGGTGTCATGTGGGGACCTGATTAAGAAACCCTGGGCCTATAACCCCAATATATTAGGATCCATATTAAGAATCCTAATAAAGGCCCGAGGTTTCTTCATCAGGTTCCTACATTAGGGTTCAAGAGGGTACCAGTCTGTGTTTTCGGGTTTCAGGGTTTAGGGTTTTAGGGGGGCTGCCTTTTAAGGGTTCCTTCAAGGGTTCGTTTGAGGGTTCTCCAAGCGTTTAGTTTAGGGTCCATCTAGGTCCTCAAGGTCAGGTGTTTAAGGGGGTGCCTCGAAGGACACTACAAGAGGGTCTGTCTAAGGACTTCCAAAACGGTGCCTCTAAGGGTATCCTAACGGGGGCCATAAGGCTTGTAAAGGGGTGCTGTAAGGCTTAAGGGTCTAGGTTGAATGGATGCTAGAAGGGTGCCTTGAAGCAATAAGGGCTCTGTGAAGGCAATGTACAGTAAGGCTCAAGGATGTTTGGGCTGTGAGGTCCCGGCTTTGCTGAGGTTGTTTCGGTTTGGTCTTGCTTTGTCTAGCTCTGGTTTCTAGGGTCTCATCATCAGTGTTGAAGATGTTAGGGGCGTGGGCCCTGAAGCAGAGCTGAAGCTTCTTGGGGACGGTGCACGGGGCTGGTGTCTGGCGAGGGTTGAGTAGGGTCAGGCACGGAACGTCTTGAATTGGGTTTAGGTCCAGTTTAGGTTTGCTTTTTGCCTGAGACTTGTTTGACATCGGGGTTTCCCTTTTGCGGAGTCTTCCGTTAAGGATCATGCATATTGATTTGGGGGCCCACTCAGGGGCATACAGCTCGCAGGGCTTCTGGAATTCAGTGGTTGAGAAGTGCAGTGCTAGGTTGGCGCTTAGACCGACATCTTTAAATCAATGGTTGAAAACCTGCTCCACCTTTCTTACCAACTGCCTGGTGAGGAGCCCAACATTTTGACGAACCACATCCAGGACTTCACCCTGGAGTTGTCGCCGGGCTTCTGCCTAGCAGCCTGCGAGTGTTCAGTTGACTTGGAGGCTCAAGTTTAGGCATTCAACGGGGGAGCTTAGGCGGCTTGCACACCGCTTCGTGGTAGTGAGAAGAGCTCCAAAGAGACCTGGTAGTCTGCAAGCAGTTGGAGTTCAGCATGGGCGCCTTTGAACACCATGCGCGCGAGCTTTCCACAAAACTCAAGCGACCCCTTTCTTCAAGTCACCGCGACCGAGCATACAGGGACACTCGGTCTGTCATTGCCTGAACTCCTTACCCTGACCCCTACCCACCTAAATTCTGATGAACATAAACAGGAGCTGGAAGACCCTCAGACTCTTAAAACCAAATGAAAACTTCCCATGGAACTGCTCCTCTTGAAACTTGGACGGTTAATGGCTTTAAGGGGCTCTCTTGCTTTACCGGGGGCAGAAGAGAGCCCAAGCTTTCAATCGAAGATCAAGGATAAACCTCAGAGTCCTAGCCCGGTAGAGATGAGGAAACAAGCACAGCCAAGACGCCTGAGACGGTCGAGTCAGCCCACGATCGCGAAACCGTTTGAATGCCGAATGCCCCAACTAAGCCCAAAGCTCTAAACCCTAAATCCTCAGTAGCTGAGGATAGGAGGGAAGAACACCCTAAACTAAGCCTAAACCGATGGCAAAGGCAGTCGCTGAATCCCCAAAGCGGGGTCTGGGAGCCCTTCCTTGAGAAACCTGGCCGCAGCATAGGGTGTAGGGGGTATGGGGGTACAGGGGTATACGGTAGGTATATAGGCTCTGGAGTTGAGGCTTTAGCGCGTTGTTGCTGTGTCGTGTTCGGGCTCCGCTTCCAGTCTTCTGCATGCGCTCACGCACACATGCATTCACACATGTATCCATCCATCCATACATACATGCACATGCACATATACGTGTACATGTACATATACAAATACATATGTGTATAGACACCAAGAAATATGTGCATTTGTATATGAGCATACTCGCAGAGTGTAGGCTTGTGGATGCCAAGTGCAGGGCTTTGGGATGGGAAGGTTGTGGTTCAGTGGCATGTCACACTGTAATATAGGGGCCCAAATAGTCACCAATACCATTTCGGGTTATTAGAAATATAGTATCATGGGCCCCAAAACCCTGTTCTAATTATTATAAGGCCCCCCATCGTATTTGCAGCTTTCCTGTGCCCGGCTGCTTGGGTGTTCGGCACGCCGAGGCGTTTTCGCATGGGCCTGGAAGTGGAGCGGCACATGCATGGAGAAGACCGGGACATCAATGCCGCTGGACGCATTAATATACGAGAAAACAGATGGTGTAGTATAGCAAATGATACCAATATAGTACAGTATAATAATAGAGCATACTACAGTTACTACAGTATAACATAATGAGTAGGAGCATCAGGAAATCTTAGTAGGTTTTCAACGCTTCTTGAAGGGCGGGGTCGGGGAGTTCAGAGGCGTACTGCGACGTCGTTCGCGCGGGCCCACAGACCCTGAATCCCACGAAATATTCAATCCACCCTAAGGTTTACATCATGAGTTGCAAATCCGGAAACCACGACGTGAACAAAAGCAACTGAACTCCGAACCCTCGCTCACCTTTTCCGACATGGTCTGGAAACTCATCCCGGTGCAGAGCCTGAGGTGATCGTCTCCGGTCATGAGCCGGTGTTGGTGCCCTGGCTTCATGGTAGGAGTATGGTGTTCCGTACTGGTACCGTGCCAAAAGGGTCTGAATAAAGTTTACAGGGTTTAGTGGTCGGGAATTTGGGACTGGTATTTGATGCTCAACCATGTTCAACCCCTACTGTAGCGCCCTTGGGTTGACCACCCTGTCACGCTGCAACCATGTATCCTGGAGCCTGGCCGCTCTCTCATTTGGAAGACTTGTGTCTGCAACATTCCGATCCGGCGGCACTTCGCAATTCAGTCTTCAGGCCCCTATCTTTGTTTTCCTGAGGCTTCCCGGAGGCCAGGCCCTAATGGATCTCTAGTGCACGTACAGCCCAAACCTTCCCCCCTCCAAAAAAAACACTGTTTGATTCTGCGGCTAGGTGAGGTGCACTCAAAACGATGGCTCCAATTGTCAAGACCTCCCTTGTAGGATTCAATAGGTGTTTGTGCCTTTCTTCGTTGTTCTGAAGTGGTTCTTCTCCAGCCCTAGCATGGGTAGGGCTCTTGCACATCGCTAGTGACTTCACTAGCATCAGCAAGTGCATTGGCAATGTAGAAGCCTGGTTTTTCGTACGAGCATCCACGCATAGTCCCAGTACACGTCTGAAAGAAAAAGCCGTAGTCGAAGCAGAAACACCCCCGTGTCGATCAAGTTCGTTCATAACGGCCCCTTCCTTCCTGCCTTGTGTCTGGGAGCCGGGTCTAGGATCATGCCATGCCTTTGGCTACTTGCCAGGTAACGGAAGACCCCCTCTGGCCCAAACCATCACCCCCAAGCCCGATAGATGTGTCGGCCGGGTTCTTCTCTTAGGAATTTTCGCAAACAGCCATATGCCTTGTTGTCATCCTCATATGCTTAGAGTTCTAGTAGAAGAGAGAAGACTTGTTAGAACTCTGTGTTCATAAAAACGCAATGCCTGCGGCAGCAAAAATCTTTCTGCAGACTTTTGTCGAAGTAACTAAGCCAGGATAGCAAGGGGCTGCCCTGAATCCGAAACCGTCTTAGCTCAGCCAAGATCAATGTGACACCCTCCTTAGCAGCTTGGTCTGCAGCTGATGCGTCGGAGAAGTTCGAGACCTGGAAAGCTGCCCAGTGAAAGACGTAATCGCAGTATATTACATTGTCATATTATATGATGCTATCATTGCTATAATATGCTATCATACTTTCTTATAGTGCATTTCATGATATGATGTTTTACTGTAGTATGCTATAGTGAAAGTCCCAAAGCATCTCTACGGGCAGGACTAGAGGCCCCCTGTTTTCTTGGGCGTCCTTAAACAAGGCTGTTATTTCTTTTTGGAGGGCTTGGGGTTAGGGCTTAGGGCTCAGGGGTTTAGGGTTTAGGGGTTTAGGGTTGAGGCTTTGGGTTACGAGGACAGCCTGGAACGAGTGAGCTGTCCTGGCGTGACGTTGCAAGCGAGTTGCAAAAGGGCTTTGGGTTTAGGGCTTATAGGGCTTAGGGTTTGGGGTTGGGGGTTCTCATACGGGGTCCGTCGGGATCTGAAGCTCCTAGCCCTAGATACTCGAAGCATCCTCATGACCGACACGATAAGGTCCAAGGCTCCAACTTCTGCATGCCACGTCACCCCCTCGGAACGGGCAGCGTGAAGAGCCATCGAGCGGTACGACTAATCGAACGTGGACATGTGATATCGGTGTAGACAATTTGTATGCGGTGGTGCTCAGAACAGATCCTTGACAAAACGCCGTCCGGGTCCGAAAGCTTTCCCAATAGATCCAATAAGTCAGAAAAATTAGTTTGTAGGAATATCACTATTTCGTGATATTATTACAAAATAGCTCGAGGGGAAAAAGACAGGAATATGTACAGATTTCTTGCTTTATGNATGCATGTAGAAACACTTACAGGTTTTAGCTAAATGGGTTAGTAAATCATTGCCAAACCGTTAACAAACTTTTACCTAAGTGGTTATTAACTCGGTAATAACCTCAGTTTCATAAGTGATATAACCTAGTTGGTAATGTGGATAACAGGCATAAGTTGTTACTAAGCCACCATCCCATCCAAGTAAAATAACTTTGATCTACGCCATCTTTTAACTTCGAAGCGAAAGTCAAATTGAGCCACCCAATAGATCCAATAAGTCAGAAAAATTAGTTTGTAAGAATATCACTATTTCGTGATATTATTACAAAATAGCTCGAGGGGAAAAAGACAGGAATATGTACAGATTTCTTGCTTTATGTTTTGTACAAAATCCTAGAATTATGTACAAAATTCTGGNACAAAATTCTGGGGTTAAAAAGCCAGGATTTTGTACAGAATTCTACGATTTGCATGGGTGGAAAATCACAGGAAATAGTTAAAATTTTGGGCGCAAAATTATCCCGATATCGTGAAATTATTACAACCGGTCGGGGTCGAAGTTTCGACCAAACTTCGTTTGATGAGGGGTGCAAACTTCGACTGAGTTTTTTGGCTTGTTGAAACNGTCGAAGTTTCGACCAAACTTCGTTTGATGAGGGGTGCAAACTTCGACTGAGTTTTTTGGCTTGTTGAAACACAAAACCAAGACACAATCAAGTTCTCTTCTATACCTGTGTAGCCAATGTCTAGCGAACTGTTTGTTTTCGTGTGCTTTGAAAACCGGTTTTCCATGTACCACAACAAGTGTGATCATGTTTTTGCAAGCATTTCAACAATCAGTCAGGGGTTGCCTATACGTGGAGGGACAGACAGCAACTTCAGAAAGATGCGATACTTGCGAATCATTTTTGCCCATTGCACGTGTGCAGCGACCTCCTTTTGGATGAATTTTGTGCCAAAGTTTGGCCACGGTGCACATCTTCGGAGGAACTTTTTCTTATCAAAAACGAAAGCAACACTAAGAAACCTAGCTCACTGTCTTTCTCTCTCAAGGTGGTCCCTGTAAAGTTTTCTGTTGTAGCTCTGTACATCACACATGTGTATATCTTTCTCTCTCGCGGTAGACATGTGTATGTCTTTGTAGAAAGTCTGGCTTTATATCTTTCTCTCTCGAAGTACACATATATGTAAGTCTCTCTAGAACGTCTAGCTTTGTATCTTTCTCTCTCGAGGTACACACATGTGTCTCTGAAGTCTTTGCTGTTGTCGTCGATGAGCAGAAGGGACCTGCAGGAAGCAACAGACACGGGTTCGGTTTGGGAAGGCTTCTGTGGTGCAGACTTGAGTCTTTCAGACCTACATCCTAAAGTGTGATTAGATAGCAGATACGACCTGCAGAAACTGAGGCAGGGTGTGGATTAGGAATGCTTCCTTCGTTCAGAAAACGGCAACCTTAAAGTTTTCACAGGCCTTACTAGACCCAACACTTCCGTGAGAACACCCGACACGGCCAAACAGCTTTTTCACACAGCTCCCAGCTTTTGGAACTGCAGCTTCAAGGCTAGGCGATATTTGCGAATCATCTTGGCCATCACACGTGTGACATGCACTCCTCTGGAGGAACTTTGTGCCAAAGTCTGAACACGTTGCATCATATCTTCGCCTGCAAAGCACCACGTTACTCTCGGGCTGATGCCCTTCGCCATGATCGCCAGATGTTGAAGAAAATGGCATTTCGGAGTCATGTCGAAGAGTTTCTCGCCGGATTCGGCAAAATGCCGTGCCACCCGGGCTTGAAGAAGAAACATCTGCTCACATGCCTCCTCGAACTGCATGGCCGGTTCTGCATCGAAAGCCCATTGAGTACGGTTCTCCTCCAAAAGTTTCTCCATTCGATTATTGGCCTCCAACATATAAAGAACCTCACGGTGCACTTGCAAGTTCTTGTTCATGAATCGGCGAAAGACAATAGTCAAGGCGAATCCCAAGTGCCTTATCTCCCCTCCCTTGCCACGGAGCTTGCTGTAGCCTGCTCGGATAAACATACTCAACTTGTTGAGGTACCTGAATCGGGACTGCAGCGGAGTCCGAAGCCTATCATAGGCCTTCTGCAAAGCCTCCCAAATTGTTGCCAGATTGGCTTCCGGAGTGCCTTTCAAGATGAATCGTGTCAGCATCTCGAGCACAGCTCCGAATTGGTACTGGTCGGATCCCAGGTACTTGCAATGAAGGTAATCTAGCGAGACCGTGAGAGCACTCGTGTAGAATAAAGAAAAAAAGGCCGAAGTGGAGCGGCCTCGCCAAGCCCGCCACAAATGCGACTGCCACACAGATGCTCGCCAAGGTGCGTCTTTGCGAAAATTGCACCACGTCCTCTCTCCGGTTGTCGTTGCCCGGCAGAGGGGGCAAAAATTTTCAACCCGAGCGAAATGAGGGAGCTTCAAAATAACATGGAAATATTCAAGGTCTCCTAAGAGCCCCCATAGCACAGCAAAGAAGCCGCCTGCTAAGGGAGTGTTGGCTCGTGCATGTTCAGGAGAACCAGGAGGGTACCTCGCTGTTTTGTTTCGGGGCAGGCAGGGCCTTTCAGGTTGAGGTCTTAGGGCTGTTTGGGGCAGGAGAGTCTGTTGCAGCTTGAAGGTTTCTATAAGGCTGTGTGTGTCTGTGTGTGTTTGACACGGAGAAGACTTACTATAGAGACTATCGAGGCCACATACAACAGTACTTCTACCTATACATATTATACACCTTCTATAATTGTAAACATATATGGAAGCACAGAACTACAGAACTTCATGCACATGCACATACAACCAAACCTTTGGGCGAAACAGCTACATAAATCTCCTCCCGGTTGCAAGACTCCGTCCGGGCCGGAGTCCGGCCACAGGCCCCAGAAGAGCCAAAACAAACTCCAGGCCAGAATCCGCATCCAGGCGTCGATCGTGTCATCCCTGCGAATCTTCTCAAACGTGCAGTATGTCATGAACATTTTCTCTTTCGTAGCTCGTTCCATGGCTAACAGACTGCACCACGAGAAAACAGTGAGTTTCGAAGTCCATCCTTTTCCGATTCCATGGACCGGTACGTCGTCACCGTGTAAAGCCAGCGGAAGACATCGGGTCTTGTAGTCCGCCCTGTCTTTCACAGGGTGCCTCTGCATCTGAGGGTGCTCTTGCACGGCATCCCACCATGCCGGCACATCATCAGGGTTTGGCAACAAAGAATGTCGGAATGCAGCAGGGTGCTCTGTATATAAGGCCGCGAAAAGCTCGTGCGGCAAAAGAAAGTGCTGAGTAGTATCCCCAAGCTTCTTGAAGGGCACCTTTGCCGTGTATGCATGTGGCAGTCTCACATTGTGCTCAAGCTTTCTCATCAAATCGCGAAAGCAATTCTGGGGCTGTTCTCCACCAGCTCCGATTTCAGACAAAGCTCGCAGGTCGGGCATGCACTTTCCGTCGCTGACCCGTTCCACGTCAGCAGCTGCAGCTGCAGCGATCTGTTGCAGAGCTTGTGGCGACAACTCGCCCCATGCAAACTTCGTCACCAACAGCTTCGCAAGGTCGCTTGTTCCTGCAGCATCATTTTCTTGAGCTTGAGCTTCTGCCAGCCTTTGCCTCACACCACCTCTTCTTCGCTTCGTCCTCTCCGCCATGGAAAAAACCGAAAGCTTTCATGCTGACTCGTTCGGCCCAGGGTCGAGGCTTGAGGTTCAGAATTCCGTGAGGCTGTCTGGCTAAAAGTTTAAGTTCGTCACGGCTTGGAAGTGCATGTGGTGTAGGATGCAGGGCTCGAGGGTTCAAACTATATGGGGGTTCGAGGGCATGTGCGAGCCAAGAACTGTCAAATGTGGTTCTATCATCGGGAGAACCGCTTCGATGTTTCCCAGGTCAACACTGTGTTGTTTCTTTATGTAGTTGGAGGGCATACTAACCTGGAGGGTACCCCGAGAGCTGCTACACCCTTCAAGCATGCAGATTTGGAGAGCTGTGTTGTGAAGCTAATGTTTAAGCTCAGTGTACCTTGAGAGTGAAGGCACCGTGAGAGTTTATGTATACCTGGAGAGTGACGGCACCGAGAGAGCTTATATACCTGGAGAGTGACGGTTTGTATGCATACCTGGAGAGATACCTGGAGAGTGACGGCACCGAGAGAGCTTATATATGTACCTGGAGAGTGACGGTTTGTATGCATACCTGGAGAGTGACAGCACCGAGAGAGTTTAAAACGACACATTGTAGGATTACAGAGTAAACCTGAAGCCTGTGAAACAGCGACTGCAAAATTAGAAAGAAAAACTGTACCCGGAGAGCTGTGTTGCTACCTTGCGAGAACCTCAGTTCCATAAACCTGGATGCCTCGTTGAAATCAGAAACCAAAATCCTTAATCCAAAAAACCCCTTGAAACTAAATCCTCAATANACCCGGAGAGCTGTGTTGCTACCTTGCGAGAACCTCAGTTCCATAAACCTGGATGCCTCGTTGAAATCAGAAACCAAAATCCTTAATCCAAAAAACCCCTTGAAACTAAATCCTCAATATGTCTCAAAACCCGGAACCCTTAGAGCTGCAACCCTAAACCTAAAAGCGCCTAAGTGACGGACCCCAAACCCTGCACACACACACACACTATAGATAGGTACTAGAAAACACCCTCTACCACCCTATCTACCCAAAGAACACTCCGAACCGCAAGTTATCGAAGGCTCGGAAAAAGTGCGGCTTTCATACAGGTACACCACATGGGTCTGGGGGTTTGGCCCTTCGTAGGGCTTTGAAAGCTCCATACTGACAGCAAGGATTTTAGGAGTCCGGGTTATTCTAGAATTCGATATACTGCTATCACGGCTTTTGGGAATGTGTGGGGGTGTTTAAGAGGACNCTTCGTAGGGCTTTGAAAGCTCCATACTGACAGCAAGGATTTTAGGAGTCCGGGTTATTCTAGAATTCGATATACTGCTATCACGGCTTTTGGGAATGTGTGGGGGTGTTTAAGAGGACAATGGCTTTGGTCTTTATGGCGGTTTTAGTAGCGCTTTTTAAAAACACATACTGCCAGCAACGACTTTAGAGCCTGGGTTCCGAGTGCATACTGTTACCACGGATTTTACAAGATTGGGGGTTGGGGTGTTTGAGACCATCATGGCTTTGGTGGTTTGGGCTCGTAGGGCTTTATAAGCTCCATACTGATATAGCAAGGGTGCACGGATTTAAGGGTTCCGGGAACACTGCAGAAATGCTTGAAGACTCCATACTGTGATCACGGATTGCTCGAACTGGTTTCGCAGGGCGGGATGGATTTTGTTTTGGGGTCTTTACAAATAGGGCCTTAAAAGCATAGTGGTCAGACGGGCTTTGTACAGTCTTGGGTTTTATACTGCTATAAATTGAGTCTTGGGGTGTGTGTGTGNGTGTGTGTGTGGGCTTTTATACCCAACAGTAGGTCTAACCTCTCCTTTATTCCGAAAACATGAAAACCAACACATGTGTGGCACGACCCCGAACTTAGAACCCATGTAACACTTGGGTCTCTGGCGCTTTTGCAGCGATATCGGTGCTTGTGGGCGACGTGCTTCTGAGTTCCTGTCGGGTTCGGCGATTCGCGCACACAGGCACACAGCTCACACCTGAACGGCTTGCACACAACAGAAGGTCTGATAGCAGTGAGAGCAAGACTCTAGCAGCAGTACACATTGCATGCAGCTGGTTCCCTTTCCTGTGTCGCGAGCTTCACACACCTTACAATGTCAGCGACAAGCTGACGGCTGCAAAAGACAGGGAAACGGGATCTCGGATGCACACACACCTCGGGGAGTGGCCTAGACTCGGGCTCGCATGCCTTTGGTGCTTTGGGTCTTCAGAGTCTTAAAATCTCTCTAGATTTTACAGGGATTTAAAGTTTAGGGCTCAAAAGTCCATACTGTTATCAAGGATCTTATGATTTTGGGGGTTTAGGGATCATGGAATTTGGGATTTCTGGGTTCCGGTGCTTCAGGGTCTATAAAAGCTCACTACTGGCATCATNGGATCTTATGATTTTGGGGGTTTAGGGATCATGGAATTTGGGATTTCTGGGTTCCGGTGCTTCAGGGTCTATAAAAGCTCACTACTGGCATCATGGTTTTAGGTATTGGGTTCAAAAGTTCAAAAGTCCATACTGTTAACAAGGATTTTTTTGGATTTGGGGTTTTGGCATGATGGATTTTGTTTTTTGTGGCTTCTGGATGTTCCGGGTCCCAAGGCTCTATACTGAGCCTATACNGTTCAAAAGTCCATACTGTTAACAAGGATTTTTTTGGATTTGGGGTTTTGGCATGATGGATTTTGTTTTTTGTGGCTTCTGGATGTTCCGGGTCCCAAGGCTCTATACTGAGCCTATACTAACTTTAAGCTTTCAGGGTTTAGGTTTCAAAAGTCCATACTGTTAACAAGGATCTTATGGATTTCTGGTTCTGGTACCACGGAGTTTTGGAGTTTGTGAGCGGTGTGCCTTCAGGGTCTATAAAGGCTGCATGCTGGAATCATGGTTNAAAAGTCCATACTGTTAACAAGGATCTTATGGATTTCTGGTTCTGGTACCACGGAGTTTTGGAGTTTGTGAGCGGTGTGCCTTCAGGGTCTATAAAGGCTGCATGCTGGAATCATGGTTCTGGGTTTGGGGTACAAAAGTCCACACATATAAAACACTATTGGGCAAGGATCTTCTAGTGTGTGCTCTGTCCTAGTCACAAAACTCCCTGTGCATGAAAATGCTTCTGTGGGCCCTCTANATTGGGCAAGGATCTTCTAGTGTGTGCTCTGTCCTAGTCACAAAACTCCCTGTGCATGAAAATGCTTCTGTGGGCCCTCTAGGCCTTTCGGGCCTTGAGAAGCCCCTGGACAACATGAATGTCTTCGTTAAACTGCTTTGTGCTCGTTGCCACTTCCACCATGAACTTGTCAATCGTGTGAGCATTGAGCTTCACGTCGCCTTCGGGAAATTCGCCGAATGTCTTCACGTGCTGCATCGTCAGCATGTGCTTCTGCGAAACGGCATAGCCCTTCTTCAAATGGTTCTTGTTCTGATCGGGGATCCGGTCCTGCTTGAGGAGGCTCATAGCGGTCTTGCACAGCTTTTCCTGTGACATCACAGCCTGGGCCAACAGCTTGGTTGCCGACTCCGGCAACTTACCATCCTCAAGCTGCTTGCGATCCTGATTACTCGGGCAATACTTCCACNAGCCTGGGCCAACAGCTTGGTTGCCGACTCCGGCAACTTACCATCCTCAAGCTGCTTGCGATCCTGATTACTCGGGCAATACTTCCACTTCAACTCGGCGAACATGTCTCCGATGGCCTGGATGTCCTTCTTGTTGATAGCTTTGTCGCACTGAAAGCTCACGGACTCCTTGGCCCCTTTCTTCACCCCCTTGGTGATCGCCTTGAAGCCAAAGTACTCCACCCCATCAGACCCGATGCNGATGTCCTTCTTGTTGATAGCTTTGTCGCACTGAAAGCTCACGGACTCCTTGGCCCCTTTCTTCACCCCCTTGGTGATCGCCTTGAAGCCAAAGTACTCCACCCCATCAGACCCGATGCTCTGCACGATCTCCCCGGCGGCCATGGCCCGGTCGAAGGCAGCCATGTCGTTTGAGAAGTTCTTCCCCACGAAGACTAGCTTCGTGGTCATCTTCTCCTTGTCGGTGGAAAACCGGTCCTCGTACATCTCCTTGTGCTGCTGGAAAAAGCTGTTGTCGGCCCTGACAAGGAGGGATCCGTCATCCTGGCGCTCAAAGAGCTGGTTGATCAAGTCTGTGCGGTATTGCCGCTTTGAGGTGTTGCTAGGAGGATGATCGTACATATCCAGGATGTGGGGCTCAATGAGCCCCTGGGAGCGAAGCTTACTCCACTTTTCTCCTTTGCCTTTATCACGGCTGATAGCACCGACACCTGCTTCCAAAGCAGCGACTTGGGTCTGCAAGGGGCCCTTGACCGAGTCTTTGTCTTTGGTGGTAGCCTTCTTNCTCCACTTTTCTCCTTTGCCTTTATCACGGCTGATAGCACCGACACCTGCTTCCAAAGCAGCGACTTGGGTCTGCAAGGGGCCCTTGACCGAGTCTTTGTCTTTGGTGGTAGCCTTCTTGTTAGCGGTCTTGCTGACTGCTGCCGGCTTCTTCGTGGCTTTGCCCATTGCACTAGGTAGCTACGTAGGCTATCAAAGTCAGTGTGGGTCGTTCGAACAAAAAGCACTATACAACAAAAACACAGGGTATTGCTTCTGGACTTCAGTGCACACACAGCACACACGGCACACACACACACANTACGTAGGCTATCAAAGTCAGTGTGGGTCGTTCGAACAAAAAGCACTATACAACAAAAACACAGGGTATTGCTTCTGGACTTCAGTGCACACACAGCACACACGGCACACACACACACACACATCCCTCCGGGTCTCACTCAGGGTATGACACTCGAGGTACACATTGCACACAGAGCAGAACACTCTATCTCAAGGTACACAATGCAGCCTCTCACGGTCGCTGTCTGTCTTGTTCCTGGTCTGCTGCTATACAGAACTTGACACCCGATGTGCTGTTGGTTCACCGAATTTCGGTTGCAGTCGGTCGAAATTTCATGGAAATTTTGGTTCCGCCACCCGGAGTACAGTCGAAGTTTGGTCGAAATTTCGACCAAACTTCGACCGGCTGGGTCGAAGTTTCGACCAAACTTCGACCCAGCCGGTCGAAGTTTGTAACAACATAAAAATGCAATCCGTGTGGAAGGGTAGCAACTTTTGATAATTGGTGGTCGAAGTTTGCATGCAAACTTCGACCAAACTTCGATCGAAGTTTGGTCGAAGTTTCGACCAAACTTCGATCGAAGTTTGGTCGAAATTTCGACCAAACTTCGACACTGGCTGTTGAATTTCACACGACTTTTGTGTGGCTGTGTGGGTGGGTCAAGTGGGCTGGTTCCTCGGTTCCTTTGTGTTCGTGGCTGAATGCTTTGTGAGTTTTGTTGCTGGACACTGCCACACTCTAGGTCTCCTCGGCTCCCGGTACTCACAACAGTCGAGGTCAACCCTACATGTCTTCTCGGGTATACACATTCTCTCTCTCTNTGGACACTGCCACACTCTAGGTCTCCTCGGCTCCCGGTACTCACAACAGTCGAGGTCAACCCTACATGTCTTCTCGGGTATACACATTCTCTCTCTCTGGTTCTCTCTCGCTCCTGGTCGTCCAAACACACTGGAGGCCTCTGCCACGTCGTGCTGTAAGCCCACAGGACCTGTGGTATGGTATGGATGATATGCATAAATAATGTNGTCCAAACACACTGGAGGCCTCTGCCACGTCGTGCTGTAAGCCCACAGGACCTGTGGTATGGTATGGATGATATGCATAAATAATGTGTATGTATATATACATTATATTTAAAAGTAAAGAACTGCATGCTAGGATTCTTGGGGTTATGGTTAGAGCTTTGGGGTTAGGGTTTAGGGTTTAAGGTTAAGGTTTAGGCTTTAGGGTTTGGGGCTTCGGTTTTTGGGTTTGGGGTTAGGGCTTAGGGTTTGGGGTGCTGTCGGGTTTAGGGTTTAGGGTTCGGGGTTAAAGTTTAGGGTTTGCGGTTAGCATTTGGGGCTAGGGTTTAAGGCTTTGTATCGGGTCTATATATTGTGAGTCTATTCTGGCCATAAAAAAACTAGGGTCACGTGTTCCTGTATAAGAATGAAACCATTGAAACCCTGTGATCCCATGCCACCTAAATACAGCAAAGTTTCCACGGAGCTTTGCATCATTCAGAAGAAATGGCCCCACTAGTATATCGGCCCCTGGGAAATCCTTGTTATCAGGGCNTTGAAACCCTGTGATCCCATGCCACCTAAATACAGCAAAGTTTCCACGGAGCTTTGCATCATTCAGAAGAAATGGCCCCACTAGTATATCGGCCCCTGGGAAATCCTTGTTATCAGGGCCATTTGATTTGCTAATAAGCACTGGGAGGCAGAACTGCAATGTTGACTGTGACTGTTTTTATTAGTCATACAAGAGTTTAGGGTCCAATATTCTTATATAACTCCTAGCTCTCCACAACAAGCAACACGGTGACAAAAGCACCAAAGCCTCAACCCAAAGCCCCGAAACCCGAAAAGCGCCCGAGACCCCAAACCTCATAAACTTTGACACTCCAAACCAGGAAACTTTAACCCAAACCCTAACCCCAAACCCTAGCACCAAACCCTAAACCTTAAACACAAAGCCTTTAACCCTAAACCCTGACAAACCTCAAACCATAACCCCCCAAAAAACCCTAAACCCGACGGCACCCCAAACCCTACCTAAACCCTAACCCCAAACCCTGAACCCTACAATCTCAGATGCTAAAACCCCAAACCTTAGAAACCCTAACCCCGCACCCTAACCCCAAACCCTATACCCTAACACCAAACCCTAAACCCTAACCCCAAACACTAAACCCTAAGCCCTAAACCCTAGCCCCAAGCACTAAACCTTAACATTAAACCCTAACCCCAAACCTCAAACCATAACCCCAAACCTTAAACCCTAACCCCAAATGCTAGCCCCAAAACCTAAACTTTAANCCCTAAACCCTAGCCCCAAGCACTAAACCTTAACATTAAACCCTAACCCCAAACCTCAAACCATAACCCCAAACCTTAAACCCTAACCCCAAATGCTAGCCCCAAAACCTAAACTTTAACCCCAACTTGAAGCTCCAACCCTAAACCCTAAAACCCAGTCTCCCTCGCTGCCGCCTGCCCACTCGACGAAGTACCTGGCACACTCGGTGGAGGGCGGTCTTGCATCAGAGGGTTTAAAACGTCATTAATATAAGGCTTAAAGTTTATAAGATGTTGTAGGGTTTGTTTTAGGATTNGCCCACTCGACGAAGTACCTGGCACACTCGGTGGAGGGCGGTCTTGCATCAGAGGGTTTAAAACGTCATTAATATAAGGCTTAAAGTTTATAAGATGTTGTAGGGTTTGTTTTAGGATTTGTGGTTTGTGGGTTTAGGGCTGAGGGGGTTGTTAAGGGTTCGGCTTTCCGTGTTTTCGTGGCTAAAAGTTGTTGCACGAGTTGGGCTGTTTAGCTGCAGTTATATGAGGACTTATAAAGTTCAGAGTGTAGGGTTTNGGCTGAGGGGGTTGTTAAGGGTTCGGCTTTCCGTGTTTTCGTGGCTAAAAGTTGTTGCACGAGTTGGGCTGTTTAGCTGCAGTTATATGAGGACTTATAAAGTTCAGAGTGTAGGGTTTAGGGTTTATTGAATGCTTCTATGTCCTTCTATGTTTTGAGTTTGGGGTATGGCCCTTGTTCGGGTACTACTATACCGGCACTCTACGACGACGACTACGACGACGACGGGAGCCCATCCTAGTCTGTCTTGCTTGCTTACAAAAGGAAAAAAGTGAAACCCTCAACCTGAAAGCGCCGACCCCCAAACCCGGGGCTCCGGGAAGGGACTGAAAGCACTCACGGGATCAGAATCTTATATGTGAACCCCCCCTAGGCCCGGTGACACCACACTGTTTGCACGAGGCAAGAGGAAGCTCACTCATCAGCAGCCGATGTCGACGAATCTTGCCCGCTTGACGAGCTACTGCTCCTTCTACGGCTCTTTCGCCTGCTCCTCCTGCTCGATCTCCTGCTCCTCCTGCTTGATCTCGACCTCTGCCGATGCTCTGATCGCTCGCTGCTGCTAGGATAGACCTCAGTCGGGGATGGCTCCGCCTCCGCCTGTGCATCTGCATGCTCCTCTGCCTTTGCCTCCTCTGCAAGCTCTGTTTTCTCTTCCTTAAACTCCTCCATAGCTGGATGCAATAAAGGCTCTGCTTGCACCTTTGGACGAGGCCGCATCTTTGGCTCGGCACCAGGTGGAACATACATTGCCTGCAAATCCTTCATCCTCGGCACAGCTCGTTCAGCTTGCACAAAAGTCGGAGTCAATGCAGCATAGCTGCGGCCATTCATCATCTCCACCATACGGTCCACGGAATCTCTGCTATCCAAAGTGATAAAAGCACTGATCAGACTTCGGCTTCCATAATACTGCTTCCTGACAATCTGCACTCTTGTAATCGGCCAGCCAGAAAAAAANTCAGAAAACACCTGTTCTCTTCCATGGCGGCAAACGTGTTTACATGTACTTACTTAAGACATAGAGGTATAGGGTTAACAGGTGTTTAAGGCTTTTCACAGTTTAAGGGTTTCAGGTTTACAAAGGTTTAGGTTTAGGGTTTTAAGTTTCCGATTTTGAGGTGTGGGTGTCTTGATTGGGAAAGTTGAAGTGATGCTTTTAGTAGGCCTTANTTTTCACAGTTTAAGGGTTTCAGGTTTACAAAGGTTTAGGTTTAGGGTTTTAAGTTTCCGATTTTGAGGTGTGGGTGTCTTGATTGGGAAAGTTGAAGTGATGCTTTTAGTAGGCCTTAGGGGGCATATAAGGTTTATGGCTTTGGGGAAAAGTTAGAACTCTTGCGACTCCGGACATTGTAAAAGGGTGTTGGGTTCTGTATAAAATGCAATCTGCACACCAGCTCTATATAAGGTCTAGGATTGGTTTGAATGGGCGGTGTTGTGGCCTGGCACTATAACATCTCCAGACTCTGAATGCCTATATCAGCAGAAATACAGCAGCACCGGCATTGGGGTCTGCAGTGGATTGTTTGGTGATTCAAGGCTCGTGAATTTCGAGGATTAATTGTAGGATAGCTTGTTTCATAGTATGGCTGTTTCGGGATTGCTGTGCTTTTAGGCTTTGGGTTTTAGGTTAGATTTTACAGGGATTTAAAGTTTAGCGNTCGTGAATTTCGAGGATTAATTGTAGGATAGCTTGTTTCATAGTATGGCTGTTTCGGGATTGCTGTGCTTTTAGGCTTTGGGTTTTAGGTTAGATTTTACAGGGATTTAAAGTTTAGCGTTCAAAAGTCCATACTGTTATCAAGGATCTTATGATTTTTGGGGTTTAGGGATCATGGAATTTGGGATTTCTGGGTTCCGGTGCTTCAGGGTCTATAAAAGCTCACTACTGGCATCATGG